>PVKZ01000166.1:600000-904728 GCA_004027375.1 Macroglossus sobrinus | reverse complement strand
GGGCAGGGAGCAGGCGTGCAGGGGAGGGAGGAGCAGGGGGAGGCGCGGGGCGCCGGGAGGGGAGAAAGGGAGGAGCGGGCTGCCCCGCCCCGCCCTCCGGGGCTCGGTGCCCGGGCCGGCTCAGGCCGGATTCCCGCCCCCGCTCCCAGTGGAGGGCGGCGGCCGGCGGTCCCGCGGGGACGCTGTGGCCGGCGGGGGACCGAGCGCAGGAGGAGCAGCGGCAGCGCGGGGAGGTGGGAGGTCCGCCGCTGCCGCCCACCCAGGCCGGGGGGCACCCTGGAGCCCCCTCTGCAGCTGGGCCTACCCTCCCCGCCCCCAGACGGCCTCTCGGGACCCGAGTAGCCCGCTGTCCTGGTCCCCAAGGCTGCAGGCCGGGCTGGGAGCAGGACGCGCTCCGGCCTCGCGGGGGAGAGCTGGCCGTTTCACCAGAGAACAGTTTCTGTTACAGACCACTGGGAAGGTGATGTGGTTTCGTTTTGAGTGTACCATACCCACCCCCCCCCCAAAAAAAATGAGTGATTTCGTGGGAAAAACATGTTACTAATATTAAGCTCGGAAACTGAAAATATTTTCTGAGATCCAGCCGAAACGTTTGGGGAAAAGCCCTGTCGCAAACTCAACATCCTTCTGGAGTTCAATTTGCTGAGCGCCGGCTTGCACAGGACATGTCACAAAGTGGGCGAAACGGGTGTGATCCCTGCTTGCTCTCGAAGAGCTGACCACACTCTGAAAAGCATTTTAGAATAGCCCTGATGACGTGGCGTTAAATGTGTGAGAAAAATAAAAAATTTTAGACTTAGTCTTTCAAAAGAAAGCCAGTAGATATAAAGGTCTGTATATTTTATTTTAAAGTCATTAAAAAAGGATAGGAAAGAAAAATAAACTTTTTGGACGTTCTCAGCTAACATGGCCTGTGGGAAAATGAAAATAAATCTAATTGAAAAAACAGTGCTCACCATAAATAGGTTTAGCTTTCAGGCAGGGAACATGGTTTGAAAAAAAAAAAAAAAAGGCAGAAAATGGACCAATCAAATGTAGGATTGTCCATTTTTCATAAAGCAAAGGTCAGAATCCTCTAAGCCTTAATGCTATGTCTGTGTGTAGAGCCAGGCCTTTTGTTTTGTTTTGTTTTTGTTTTAGGAATCCTAACCTCTAACTCCAATTTTCAGGTATTACTCAAAGGAATATTTTACAGTTTCTTCTACCCACGTTCTCCCAAATTAGGTACCAATCTAAAAGCAACAGGAAAACTTGTAGGTTTGTAATTGTGTGATATCCCATCTGGTTTCAACTCTATCTTTGACCAAAAGGAAAAGATGAAACATGTAGGCAAACATCCAGCTAGATCTATAAAACTCTAAATGTTCATTTGCTTTTATATAAAAGGAATGACTTCCAGTCTTTGCTTTTCAACTTGTCGACTTGTGACCTTTTTGGGGTCTCACTGCATTTGAGGCATGCATGTCAGCAATTTATAGATGTTAGCGTTTTATTCAATCTTGTTAAACTTAGAAGGCAGATACTAATACAGTATTGTCCCATTTTGCAGATGAAGAAACTGAGGCTGGGGCCTGAAATATTAAGTATGAAGACCCCCGACCAGCCATCACTGACTGGCATTCCACAAGGGCAGGACTTCCCTTGGTCTTGTCCAGAATAACACAGTATAACTGGGTCAATTATATTTATGAATTAACTGAATTTCTCATTTCATCCAGTTTTTCTGACATAGCGTAGATGTGTAAATTTACCACTCATTTTCTTATTTTTAAAGTGTTCCTCTAATAAATCTTTGTACAAGATTGTAAACTTCAGAACTATAGAAGGTAGCAATGCTGCCAGACCCAAATCTTTGAGCAGAAAGTGATCATGTAGGTTCACAGGAGTATTTAGCATTGCAACAATATTTTAAAATACATATTCTGAAATTGACAATGAACCATATTGTTTTTTAACTTGCATGTATCCTGTTGCTTACACTAAGTTACGGCTACGATCTCCTTCATTCAAGGGAGAAAGACCCATGAAATGGGGAGCGCAGGGCCTCACAGCAGTGGAACATCACTCCGGGGAGATTTGGGGTGAGAGTGAGTTTTATGGGGCATCAAAGGAGGTAGCGAGGAACCCCAGGACCGACTGGGAAGTGGGTGGGGGCCTTCCGTATGAGGCTAGTGGGCCCAGTTAGGGTAAAGTAAACCAGCTGACGGTGATGGGTGTAGGTGAGGTTTCCTTGACAGGTGTTTCTCTTCAGTGCAAGCTGACAGGCTTAGCTTTGTGTCAGGCTGGGGCCACTGGACTCCATTTTGTGGGTCCTTATATAAGAATTGACTTTATCAGGACCCCATTTAATTAGTACTCTCAGAAGCACTGAAAGTTGGTCGAATTTGAGGTTTTAGCACCACTCCAAGCTGCAACTTCTTGTTGATGGAGTCAGGAGGGATTGCGGGCTGGAGTACATGGGTTAGAGTATCGGCGTCCCTTAGTGGGCTGTTTTCTCAATCCTGTTCTTAGCGTTCTAGGTAAAGGGAGATCATTAATCTGATCCCCAGTGGCTGCATACCTACATTTAAAGCTTTTGACAGAACACACGCAAGAACCAGGGGGTTGGTTGGCTGGGATGACTGTAAGGAGAATGCTCCCCAATGTTTGGAGGGTGCTCTGAAGCCGTAGTCCTCATGACTGAAACCAGCTTAGATCCAATAGGTCAAGGACAGACCCTGTTGAATGAGTCACTTGCCGAAGCCAGGCGGCATGCTCAGTGATCTTAAGTGGCTGAGTCCCAGCTTCCCCAGGGGTGTTAAACCGAGAGCAGCAGGTGGTATTGGCCACAGCACAGACACCTCCTTGCCCAGTCAGAGATAAGGAAGGGCTGTCACGTCTTCCAGCACAAGCTTGGCCAGAGAGTCTGGGAACTTTTGTTGGGAAGCTATTTGTTTGGCAGCAGATTCTGCAAGTTCTTCCAGAGATGAGCCGAGGTTCCTGAGCACGGACTCATTTGCACTGGCAGCTGCTCACAGGAGTAGGGAATCTGCCAAAGGAAGCAGATTCTGAGTCACGAATGTTTCCTGGTGTTTTCTGTTTGAGGAAAGGTGACAGCCAAGGAGGCCAGTACAATTCAAGGGTCCAGAGACCCTACAGGTGGTTTTCTTCTGTTCCCTGCATCCCTTTCCTTGTACAGAGATAGGAAACAAGAACTCCCATGTTTCAGGTTGCCCTGCTGCTTCTACTTTGACTTGTTTCTTTACTTTCTAAAAAATCTGACCACAACCTTAAATTCTTAGGCACCTGAAAATTAGGAAGCATAGACTAAGCGTCATGTGGTGCTTGTTTGCCCATTCAAAGTCAAGTGGGGATTGAGAGTAGTACCCTGCTGAATTTTGCCTATAAATAGACAATGAGAATATACCCCCAAAAAAATCTTCTCCCACCTCTTCTCTGTTGTCTGAATCAGCCCTGCAGTCCTCCCTTCACTCTGCTGAGCTTCCAGTAAAAAGTGAGCAAAGCACTAACCTTTCTTTGTACAGATCGGCGTGCAAGGAGCTGAAACGGGGGTCCAGGATGGGGGAGATGAGAAGGCGAACCTGAAATGTTGTGAAGGCCTCCTGTTTTAGGCTGAGAACTAGAGGGAAGAGCTTTCTTAGGCTTGGCCTAGGGGTCAAGCTTGAATTTCAGTGGACCAACTAAGGATGGGGCAGGACCCCTCCCCCAGAGGTAAGACCCCTAGGAAGCTTCAGAGAGTACGGGCTTACTCTTCCTTCTTCCTTCCACTGAAAAATCGATGGGGAGAAAAGTGTTTGCTCACGACTAAACCCGTTCTCCCCAATGGCCTGTCAGAGGCCTGAAGAGCAAGAGAAGAAACGGGGACGGGATGGGATTGGGGGAGGGGTGTCCTGCTGTGGCAGTTTCCGATCTCTTTATTTTGTAAAAAGATTTTCCCCTTAGGAAAACACTCCCTCATTAACTTTAGTCCAAAGGTGATTTTTTTTTCCTTTTACAGAATTTAGGGGGAAAATACCCGTGACTATTTTTAACACATGTGACAGAGAAGAGATTATTTTCTCTTTGCTTAAATATTCCGATATTCCCACCATTAGTAACTGACATTTCCCAAAACTAGAAGTGAAATTTCCCAGTAGGGTCTCAAGTCTGAATACAATTTATTAGAAAATAAGAATGGAGGATTAAGGAAGGGAAAGTGGGAGGCTCTAAGAATTTTTCTTAGGATTCTAGTTTTCATCTCAGCAAAAGTTCATTTGAATTCATAAGCAGCATTTTGCCTTAATATTGTTGCCTGCTTGTTTTCTTTCTTTATACCTGCAGACTGATTTTTAGGTCTGAAATTTAAAAGAATATAAGTGGCTGATTTCCCCCCCCCCCCCCCCCCGCTTACTAAGGAGGTCAAACAAAAAGAAGATAATCAATATAGAGCATGGGTTAACTAATTCAAAGTGACTGAATGAAAGTCCGGAATGAAAGCATTAAACATCCACTGAACAGAATACCTGATTAGTATTGATCACCAAATAATTCCAAGCACATGTGCCATTTACATAGAAAGGAAGCAATATATTTTCTTAGAAAAATAAAAGCAACGATCCTATATCTGGACCTCATTAGCATGAGGAGAAGAAAAAGAAGCCTTATAAAGTGAGACTCGGGACACTGCCACATTAAAAAACAACTCTATGGGGCAGGACACGGTACTGAGTGGAAGACGTCATGACGTCCAGGGAGAGGGGACAAGGCCAGAGATGAGGACTGCACTAGCAGAGAAGTCTGAACAGGGACAGGGGTGACAGGTCGAGGTGTCCAGCCAGCAGCCAGGCTTTTCTGCCTGGATATAAAGAACAGCTGACATTGCGTGCGTGCGTGATGCTGTGCAGGAAGGTGAGACGTTCTCCATGGTCCCCACAATGACCCTGGGAGGCCCGCCTGCCCCCTGTAGTGTTACCAAGCTGATCGTCCAGGTGAGGAGTTTGGGGACTGGTGAGGCTGAATGACTGACCCAAGGTCACCCAGATCGTACATGGCAAAGGTGGCATTTTGTCTCTGCTCTCCGCCTTCATCTTGCCATTCCAATGGGCAGTGAAGGGGTGGAGAAGGGAGCCCCTTCAGACTCCCAAAGACAAGCACACACAGACAAGCATATTTCAGCCCCTCGGAGCTCCCTGTCCTGCTCTGCAATGCTTGGGTCACTGCATGGAGCCTCGAAACTGGGGGTGCCGGCAGCTCTCCTTGTGGAGTGAAGCCCTAGAGGACATCATCTCTTTGGCCTGGACGTGAGTGGAGAACAGAGCTCTCTCTTAGGCACCCAGATGTGCTTAGAAACAGCCAGAAGACTGCGGTTCTCAGTTTTGAACCAAAAGTTTTGACCTCATGAGAACTGAGTGGATGACCAGGGTTTAGCGGTGGATTGAAGGGGAATTGGGAGAGAGAATATTTTAGCTTACAGATTAGTCGAATCTTGAAACAAAGATAGAAGACAATGTTAATACCGTTGCTATTAAACTGAAGTGAAAATCCTCATTTTGTGGCATTTGCCAACTTGAAAATCATTAGTCTCTTTCTTTATGGCTGGAGGGAACAGTCAGGGACAGATGGACCGGATTGGAAAGGAAAGGCCTCCCCGAGCTGGTGACTTTCCAGTGGTAGGTTGCTAAGGAGCCAGCCTGGAGACACCTGGAGGTGGGGGTGGCAAGGGGTGGCTCGTGCAAAGACCCCGTGAGGCAGGCGGAACGATTTTGCTGGAGTTCACTTTCTCCCTGCTGTCCAGGAACCAGATGGCCAGACCAAAGCCGTTTCCTCTTTACCAATCTTCCGTGCCAGCCTCGGTGGTACAGGGGTGGGCCTGCTTCTTTCTGTACAATGCCCTCATGATGCTCGCACAGGACCTACTGCAGGGACCCAGGGACCTGGGTGCACTGTGGGCACCCCGGCCCCAGAAGGGACGTGGCCATCAGGATGAGGCAGGACGCCCCCCATTTCTGCCTTTTGTCTCTATTTCTCTTCATAAAGCCGCTTCGCTTCCACCTCTGCAGACCAGTTCTGCCACTCTCTGAACATGGGATCGATGTGGTCCAACACGGCCTGGTTTGTGTCACCTCAGGTCCAGGGACACGATGCACTGGCTATCTCTGAATCTCATTTCCACTCACAGGGGTGACATTCTGACTGAGCCAGCTCAGCCCAGTGCCCGCCTGTGTGCCCATCATCTGCACTTGAGATTTTAGATAGGAGAAGGGTCCCCCTCAGAGAAGGAGTGTGAGGCAGGCTGAGCAGGCTGTCTCTCAGTATCCCTGTGGCGTCCTGTGTCACGTTTCGACTCCTCAGACCCTGGCTTTCAGATTCCCTACAATCTACTTCTTTTCCTTGTTCCACGTTAACCAATACTCATTCCCATTACTTTAAAAATATAGATAGATGTGTCCTTTGCTCTCCCAGCCCCAGCCTCACAGGTCTTCCTTCCATCAAGCTCTGGGACAGCCCGCCCATTGGTCAGGAAGCCCTTGCCTCCCATTCTTCTTGCTTCTGGGTTAAGGGGCAGAAAGGAGGGCTGAATTATTGCCAAGCAGTCACATACAGTATACTCTTTTAAAAACAGAAATGAAAAATATCATCTTCTTTGTAGGATTGTTGAGCATCTTGTTTTTTCTTGTTCATCTCAGAGACGATCTAAGCCAGTCTGTTCAGAACTGGAGATGAGAAGTATGGTGCTGGGGTTGGCCGCTGCCCACCCTGAGGCACGAGAAACCCTCCTCTGCTGAAGGAACTGCCACATCCCAGAAACGGGCAAGTCAAATGCAAAGATGACTCTCCTGGAGGCACCACGACCGAAGTGAATAAGAGCTAAGTGATTTCTGTGACCGCTCACAGCTCTAAAATCCCACGAATCCATGATAAAAATAGAGAAAATACAGGAGACATTCATCATACAATGAAACACAAACGCGGGGGGGGAGGGGAGATAGGATGTCCTCAGATAATATGCAATTTTTTTAAATCCAGGCTTTTTTTTTTTTAAAAAAAGGGTCCAAATTATTAACTACTTAAAAACTTTAAGAAAATGCTCTTATAATCCAGTGTAAGAGAAGAAACAGTTGCAACAATAAATTGTTTTTTAAATTATGAAATGAAACTCTACGCGTTAAATCTTCAAGACACAGCAAAGTTGTTCCCCTCTGCAGCTTATGAAGCTCTTAAACACAGATTACATCATGGCAACGACCTACTGTGGAGCAGGCGGCCACCCACTTAATAAATGAAGATGTGGGGATTCAAAGAAATGAGTCTCTGGCAAAATACGTGCCCATGAGATAGTAACTCAAGGTTTCAAGAGGTGAACAAAACTGGAAATTTTGAAACCGAGAGAAGTTTTATTTTATCCATTGGAAATTTCTTCATTTTGACTTTTAAAAAAAGGCTTGTGATGAAATCTCAATTCAAGAATTCAATGCTAAGATAATGATACAAATCAAAGACAAGTAATTTAAAAATGTTGCACTTTGATGCTTACGTATTTGAAAATATGAATAATATTATTTCCCTCAAAAATACCAAAACTGTTATCAAATTAACTCATCTAATTTTAGGAACTCTGTAAGTGTAACAGTTGAAACTTTCTCTTCCTGTTTGCCAGTTTGAAAAACGTCCTATTTAAGAATGCGTGCCTGTGCATGTGTGGGTATGTGTTGTGTTTCTCTGTGTGTGAATATGTCTTTGTGATATGTGTTGATGGGTCTAAGCGTGACGACCACATAGAACAACGAAGAAAAATCTGGATCTCATTATGCAAAACAACATAGCTCAATTTTTTTTTTAATGGGAGAATCCCTCAGATACTTACTTTCTCATGTAAGATTCTTCAGAAGGAGCCATAAGGTATAAAAGGGGTGTTATTTCTAGGCAGCATTTCTGAAAGTGTAGTAGGGTAGATAAATTTTATGTGGCATATGAATAAACATTTTTTTTGAATAATCATGCATTTATTTTTATCATTCCTCTGCCTCTCTCGTCAATGCTCTGCCTTGGGAATCACTGGTTTTATTCACATTTATTTGGTTCCTTGTGTCTGCCAACAGCCCAGGTTTGGAGGTTATTCTATGCCCCTTACTTCCACTTGACACCCTGCCTGTCTTTTCTGATCCAATCCCTGCTTCCCCCAATACAGGAACCCCTTCCTGAGCCCACTTGCTACTCACAGTAAATGATCAGCCGAAACTCAATCTAGAGAAGGAAGTTTGGCTGTCTTTCCAACAAAGTGAAGCTATTCCCAGTTAACCAAGAGTTATGGGGCCAGTGAATGGCTTGCCTTCTATTTCGGTTATTCCTTGCTATGGAACAAATTACCCCAAACTTAGTGGCTTAAAATACAACCACTTTGTTTGCTTTCTAGCTTATGTGGGTTGACAGATCCACTGGCAGTTCTGCTGGCCTCCCTTGGTGTCTTCCCAAGGGTGGCTGGAGCTGGAGGCATCTGCAAGGCTCTGCAGGAGGCCAGCAGGCCGGCCTCCTCCCACTCCATACAGAGCATGTGATCTCTCTGTGTGGAAGTTTGGGGCTCCCCAAAGACAGAAAATGGAAACCTCCAGGCCTACTAAAGGCTCAGGCCCTGAGCTGGCACACCACCACTGCTGAGGCTTTCTGTTAATTAAGCAGGCCCAGAGCCAGCCCATGTTCCGGGGACAGGGAAATAAATTCCACCTTGGGACCGATGGGAGACAGGGGGAGGTGGTGACAAAGAATTTGCAATCATCTTTAATACACCACAATTTCTCCCACAAGGGAGTTCCTTTTAGTTTCTGTGCAGAACAACCACTCTGAGGGTTTCAAAACCTGTTTAGTATTCTTTGGAATAAACATAAGTGCCTTAGATATAAAAAAGTGTGAGGTTTCCCCAAAGCAGTGTGACACTGAGGTTAAGAGCTGGTCCGGGTTGTGAGTGATTATAAAATGATGGACACGTGAGTACATATAAATATCACTTGCCTTTCAAACACTTTGAAATCCAAGTTTTATGATGATGAACCTCATTTTGTAGATACTCTCACTTTCTGTCCTCTTCTAGCATAAAATTCATTTTTAAATCAGTAAAGGCATTTCTGTACATACTTCCAAAAGTTAAAAAGGAAACAGGTTATATAAATCACAAGATGTATTAATAAATTGGTTTTGAATAAATGGGGGAATTTTTTCCATCCCAAATATATCAGAGCAAATAAAGAACATAGTTTGAGTTAAGCTAGCATGGGCGCCTTCCCTGCTTTAAGTTGTCCAGAGGAAGTTGTTCCTCTGAACAACTTCCCAGAGTATTCAGACACTTCGAGAATAGGTGCCTCTATCTCAGCTCATTGCACTGCCTACCTTTTCTCTCTTTTTTATTTAATCAAAAGGCATACATTTATTTAAGGTAATTAAAGTCAATCTACAGGAGGGAAGCAGGGTGTGGACAATTCAAAAATCACAGGCATTCAGTTTGTGCTTATATATTAAATGGCTGTATAAAGATATTTTTCAAGTCAAATCTGGCCGTGTGGGGGCAAACTGCCAGTTTTGCCCAACTGCTCCTGCAAGGTCACTCCCAGCAGTTTTACAGTAGATGCTCAGAGGTTGGCCTTCCTTCTGGTCTCCTCTTTGACTTGTCTAGGGCTGGGGTCAATAAATATTTGGGTTCAAAGGGCTTTTCCTTTTGTAAAGTAAATAGAAGGACTGGAGATATGAAGAGTGCAAGAAATCAAGTAGCAATATATTATCAGTTTACTGGAATTTACAGATTTGCTGGTCATTTTCCAGCCGTGTCATCATTCACTGACTATATTTGTTATTGCATATGCAAGATGTAGCACAGAGCTTAAGTGGCTGAAAAATAGCTTAGTGGTTACTTACTAGTGGTGTGGATTTTGATTGGCCATACATGTATCTGTAATAACTCTGAGGGAGGTCTTTGCATCAGAACTTTGTAAATGAAAGAAGCTACAGATAGGGTTATAATTGAACCGACACTGCGGAATAAGAATTACGTGCGTTCTACAATACTTGGTTTATATGTGCTGCAAATATATTTCCAGTCCCTCTTCACTCTCATAAAAATCTCAGCCAGCTGTGCAGTGGAATAACCCCAGCATCCAGCGATTCTTCATTCAAATTCTCCGGGCCCCGACGTGGGTCGCCGCCCCAGGGAGAGAGCTCTCTTAGTTCCATTTAGGGCAGCTCACTTCGGGGAGGAAACTCTCCCAGACTTTGATGCCCCTGGGAGAGATGCGAGTTTCTGGCCCTCGTGTCTAAATGCCACGGGACTGGCTCCGCGTCTGCGGCAGACTCTGCTCAGCCTTTCCGCCCCCATCAATCCTGACATTGTCCAGCAGCGCAGACGTGAGGGTGGTCTTATTTTCTCCTTTTAAGAAAGGGGTTGGGGGTGCGCCGAAAAGAGGTTCCCCCTGCGCAGAACTGTGGGCGTTCAGCGTTCCCGAAACCCAGACCCGCCCTGCGCCTGCAAGGCCCGCGTCCCCCGCGCCCCCCGCGCTCGCGAGGCCAGAGCATCCGGCGCGCGCGGCCGGGCCGTGACGTAATCGGCCCCGCCCACCGCGTGTGGCGTCACGGGGCCGCCGGGCCCGGCGCTAAGTGCCTGCTGCTTCGAGGGCAAGGCGGTGGGTAAGCGCGACGGGCCCGAGGCGGGGAAAACGCGCGCGCACGCACACCCCACCCCACCCCAGGCCAGAGAGGAAACTGTGTAAACAACACTGAGACCGACCGTCCTGTTCTTCCGACGGGGAAGTAGCCTGGAAGCTTCCAGCTGTCCCCGGGTGGGGTGGATTGGGGTGGGGTGGGGCGGGGTACATCTTAAAATGCTGAGCAAACGCCAAGCGTGGCTTCAGGTGACACTTGGCAGAACAAGACGCGAGCATGTGTTTCTAAGTAAGCGCATTACGAATGAGGAGCATCATTTGCGAAATAGCTTGTGGTTATCAGTTTGGAAACTTCTGTATGCGGTCAGTTCTTACACATAAGGTGAGAGTGCCATCCAAAATATTCATAAGACAACATGCTTTAAAAAAGAATTCTGACTCACTAGCAGAAGGAGGCTTGGTTAGGTAAATCAGCATGTCGCTTAGGGAACTGAATGGACTAATGCATGCGTTGGTTGGACACCTGTATGCGTGGCTTACACTGTCATTTTCTTTGGGTTTCTAGAACCGCAGGCGTTTGCTGGGGTTGTCTGCCTGTCAGTCGGTCATCCACAGTCGCCAGATTCTGGGCGCAGAGCACCGACAAAGCGCTTTGGGTCTGCTCTTCGAGATTTTCGATGGCTCATTCTCCCCGTCAAGGTATTCATACTTTCCCCCTCATCATTGCCTTTATACGTATTTTTCTTCTTCTGTAGATAAATACGAGGCGATAGACACTTACTGTAATTTCACTTTTTATTTTGTACAAAGTTCTTTTGTTGTAATATAATGCTAAAGTGAGAGTGTTGTCATTTTAACAAGGTCATTTAAGCCATTATCCAACATTTTGCACTATATTTGGTTAAATAAGAAAGTTAAGACAGAACCTTTTAAAAAAGAAAATTATATATGTCCAATATGTGTGTGTGCATGTATGTGTGTGTGTGTGTGTGTGTGTATATTTGATAAAGTATGCAAGTAGGGCTTCTTTACTGTGACATCTTCCTACTGAAATTTGCTGTCAGATGTCGTGATCAAGCAAGGTGCATTACCCTAAAAATATAAAAACACAACTGCAAAATTATCCATACTTCCAGAGTTTCATCCACTGTGCCCATAAAAAAAGAAACTCTCCTTTAGTTCTATGTATATGTAAAATATGGACCTAATTTGATAACAGATATTTTCAACAATCTACATACATTTCTGCATAGTGAGATGTCTTACTATCCTTATAGAATATTACTAGAAATTATATCTTTGGTTTTGCAGTTATAAAGACAGCTTTCAGCCTCTAAAAACAAGCAGTAAAGTTTATTGCAAGCAAAAGTTAGAGCCCTGAGCACCTTAGAGAAGCATTTCCTTAAGTGTGTTCTGTGGACACAGTGAGAACCTAAGTTTAAGCCCATGTTTTTAAAAGGAGGAGGGGGTAGGATTCCTTGTTAAGAACAGTTTGGGAAACATTCTATATCCTCCCTGTTGGAGATTCACAACATCATTAACATATTAAAGGCTTTTACATTTATGCTCAATTGAATTTCTACAAAAGTGCCAACCAAGGCAGTTCAGTAGGGAAAGGATAGTCTTTTCAACAAATGGCAATGTGACAATTGAATATTGACATGCAAAAGATATATTTAAATTCTTACCTCCCATCATACTCAGTTTAACTGCAAATGAATCATCCATCTAAATGTAAACACTAAAATTCTGAACTTATAAAACATAGGGGCAAATCTTTGTGACTTTCATAGATACCATGAAAAAGCACAAGCAATAAGAAAGAAATTTCATAAATTGAACTTTACCAAAATCAAATATTTTTGTGCTTTAAAAGATACCATTAAAAAGTGAAAAGAAAAGCCATTGAGGGAGAAAATAGTTGCAAATTGTATTTGATTAAGGTCTTATATCCAGAATACAAGGAATTCTTGCAGGATAATAAGAAAATAACGCAATTTAAAAGTGGACAAAAAATTTGAATAGACATTTGAGCAAAGAAGATATATGAATGTCCAATAAACATAAAAAAAGATGCTCAACATTATTGGCCGTCAGGGAATACAAATCAAAACCACAACCCAGTCACCCCTACACACCCCGAGGACTAGTTGATGAGGATGCGGAAAAATTGGTACTCTCCTATAACTGATGGGATCAGTTGCTGATGGGATCGCAACATAGTGCACCCATTTTGGAAAACCAGTTGGAAGTCTCTCTAAAAATGTAAACATAAATTCACCATGTGATTCCCAACTTCAGTCCCAAGTATATATCAAGAGAAATAACAATGTATATCCACACGAAGACTTGTGTGTGAATGTTCATAATAGCATTAATCACAGTAGCTAAAAAGTGGAAATAATCCAAATGCCCATAATGCTTATGAATGGATAAAAATGTGTTGTATCTGTATGGAATGCTGTTCATCACTAAAAAGGAGTGAAGTTATGATATGTGCTATAGAATGGGTGAACCGCAGAAACATTATACTTAGTAAAAGAAGGCAGATACACACACCCACCCACAAGAACACATATTTCATGAGTTGTCCATTTATATAAAATTTCCAAAAGAGACAAATATATAAAGACGGAAAATAGATTTGTGGTTACTTGGGGCTGGAGGTGGGAATTCAGAGTCCTGGCAGGTGTGGGAACAAGCAGCGTTTTTGAGGTGCTGGAAATATTCTAAACCTGGATTTTAGTGATTGCCCAACTCTATAAATTCACTAAAAGTTGTGTAACCATATGTTTAAAACAAGTGAATTCCACAGCATGTAAATTATACCTGAACAAAGCTGCAGTTGTTCTCTGTTCAAAACAGTTTGGGAAACATTTTATATCCCACCTCTTGGAAATTTACAATATAAACATATTAAAGACCAAGAAACCCGACAGTAAAGAAACCTACTTAATCTTTTAATCCAGCATAAACCAAATTTTGTGACCACAGGAACTTCTTTCTAATTACACTGATTAAACCCTTTCGATGAGTGCTGGAGGAAATATCGCTAGGAATCACTGACAGTAGCTGCCTTCTCCAGCTGCCCCTTAACTTCTCCAAGCGTTCAGGTCTAATACATGGTGCAAATTTGACTGATCCCTGAGATTTCTTTTTAGCAAAAATAAATGCAATGTATGTAATTAGTCTATAGAGATCAGCAAGCTGTAAAGGCCTCCCTACCATTGTGGGGGCTGCCATTGTGGGTATACCAGATTTCTGCTGGAATGTCAGGTGGAGAGGCTGAGATTAAACAGTAGTTATAATTGAAACTGAATATAATTAATTACATAATTTTGAGTTGCTCCAGGTTAATTCCACTACTAAAATTACATCATAAAATTAGAGCATTAAGGATTGCTGTCAAGAGGAAAGGAGGTGCAAAGCAAGCACCTGACTTGTGTGTGAATCACGTGCAAAGCACTTAGCTCATTTTTGAATCAAATATAACAGCTGAATGACAAACAAGTACTCCCTAGATTCTCCATCATCCTTAGATAATTGATGCAGACTATACATAAAGAGTCCCGATCATGAGAATTACCACTGGAAAAAGCTGGAAGCCCCAATGACAAGTCTCTTTTCTTAATGGAGGAAGAGTGATTATTGTAGAGAAAGCATGAAGAAATTTTGATTAGGATTGTTTACATAAGGAAGAAGAGGAATTTTTAAATAGTATTAACAAGTACAATGTTTTCCATAAACAACTATCCTACACTTTTTTGTCAAAGATGGGAGTGATTGTGGGGATGATAAATAGATACACGATTTGTTATACCTAATTGGTTACTTTACAGAGAATTTCTTAAAACCATATTAATGAAGAACTAACTAGTACAGCCGCATAGAAGGACTATGAAATGGGTTTGCTAAGAGAACGATACTTTTTAATGGTACTCTTTGGGAAAAAATTGGCTTCTGGCAAGGCACAGATGATATTATTTGCCCTTTGTCTTTATTCCAAATATATACAAATAATAATGATATTGATGAACCTAAAAGACATCAGCCAGAATTTCAGGAATATGGATTTTCATGTTTGGGAAGTGAGTATAAATTTTTAATGGAATTATTTTGGATACATGCAGAGTAGAAGGCAAAATGAACATTTTTAAAACACTATTTTATATAAATTTTGCATTACCTATTATTAATTGCTTGTATCTAGAATAATCTTTTAAACAAAAGTGTATTGAACAGGAAAACCCACATCATTCAAGATTAAACTTGTTTAGTCAAAGAGGAGGAATCTCCCCTGATTAAAGCAAGGGGAAAAAGCAGGAGCTTTTTGACTATCTCTAAAATATGAATTTGTGTTCCAAGTACACATGTAAACTACAGCTTTAAAACATGCTTATGACAGAACCCCAAGCCAGAAAGCCTGCAGGTGTGCAGCCCTGGACCATTTTGAAAACCCCAAATACCCTCTTCCTCACAACAACCCCTTACAAGTTAATGTGATTTTTGTTCATAATCTAACTTCTGTTTATACCAACAATTGTCTGTAAAGTGTACAGTTCAACTACATCTATTTTGCAAATTCTTTTTCCACTCCTTACTGGCTTTCCTACATGAGACTGAAGGTTTTACTCTCAGAACCATCAGGCTTACCTCTGACGGTGTCACACCTTCATCTCTTCTTTGTGCTTCTTCATGTAGACTGAACCTTATTTTCTCAAAAACAGCTTTGCCTTTCCTAATGTGTATTTGCTGTTTTCTAAATTTAAAAGTAAAATATTATTCACTCCTACTTAGAAACAGTATCTTCCGTTAACTCCAAGTCGCGTGGAGGGTGAGGATGTGAAGGAATTAGGTAGAGAAGTCAAACAAAGACTCTTTGAGGAAAATTAGAATGGGAGCAGAGTTTATTTTAAGGGGACTGTGTCCACTGATGGGAGTCACCTCTCTTTGCCTTATAAATCTGAGTAGTATCGCAAAGTGAGAACTGCTGTTAACTTTCTCCATATTTGTGTGTCACTTCATTTATCCTTAGCTCAAAATGACCTCTATTCTCTCCTGCTGGATTCAAGCATTGTTAAGTACTTAACAATTGTTTTACATAATTTTTTATAACAGTAACATAATCACCTGTACAGAATGTACAGAAAAATGAGAAAAGAAAAAATAATTACTCTTTATTCTACTACCCTAATGTAGCTCTTATTAGCCTTTGAATATGTTTCCTTTTTTTTGCATAGTTGTAGTCAAAATCTACTTAGTTTGGGGTACCGTTCTCTGTGTAAGAAGATCTCCCCAGTTGCTGAAAGTTCTTCGTAGTTGTAATGTGTATACTCTGCATGATGCAATAGACTTGACAATCTTCAATTTTCTGACATTTTAAAAATCACAGATAATACTGTGATGGACATCTTTCTGCATAGACTCTATCAATGTTTGGAGTTTACTAGTTATCTTTGAGACTCAGGCCGTAGGTGTCAGTGTCCACACGGCAGTGGATGCTATCTACCACCTTTTAGAAATTTGCACTGGTTTTAAAACTTAAAAGAAAAAAATGTGGTTAGGACTCAGATTTGTAGTTTGCTTATTAAATCAGCAACCTCTCAAGATTATAGACAAAAGAAAAAAGAGAAAAAAATATCAAGGGGAGGAGCAGAGGGTCTTGATGGCCATTTCCTCCAGCTTTCGCAGTGAGGGCCTCGCAGCTGCTCGGTGGCATGTCTGAGGAACGCACCCCTGTGAGCAGAGCGGCTCCTTTGGCCGTGACAGCTGCCGTGTGCAAAGATAAAAGTAGGTAGTTTGACTTAGATGGGAATAAGAAAAAAATTAGAATCTAGTAGACTTTTGTTCTTCATAAAAACTGGTTTGTATTTTACCTTCACGAAGGAACCAAGGCAATGCTGCTCTAGGTTGTGTGCTGCAGTATTTTCATAGATCGAAGTGGCTGATAAGCCCCAAGTGGGTTTCTCCAATCTCATTTTCATTGCTTGTTCCCAAATAATGTATTTCATTGTTAATATAAAAGTGCTCTATTGTATTATCAAAAGAACTTGGCAGTTCATAAATAATGGGGAAAAAGTTTGCAAATCTTTGCCAACCTCCAGTTCCCTTAAGCTTAATTTAACTGCCACATGTAATGTCCCAGGAAAGAAAGCACTTTATGTCCATGAACCAGCCAGTTCACTTATCTACGTCACACACTTCACTCCTGTATCATCTTTTCATCACACTGTGATTCACTATGTCAGAGGCATTGATGAGGTTGGTGACCATACCTTGAAGCATCCCACAGCAAGTAACAGGTCCTTCATCACAAGATTGCAAGGCATTTGCATTAGATAATTAAACTTCCCATACCTATAAGATGATTTTAACACATCAATAAAATATTAGAAGAGTTTGCCACCATCATTCTGTAATCATGAAAATATTTAGCTCTGCTTCCTCCCCCCAAACAAAACAACAACTACAACGACAAATCCAGGCATCAAATGCAGTTTTAGATTTTCTGTTTGAAAGTTAATGGGCTCTATTTCCAGGGACCTTTTGTCTTAGTTTGGGGTCATCCTGCTTATTCTAATCCTGCTTCCATTTCACCATGTTGCTTCTCACTACACCTGGATTAAGGACAGTAAATAGGGGAGAGGTCCCCGGGGCCCCAGCCGTCCCCTCTGTCCCCACTGACCTGTGGACTCGTGGTGGCTGTCCTGGTTCCCTACTGCTGCAGAACACGCTGCCTACATTTAGCGGCTTCAAACAATCACCATCACTTATTTTGCTCACAAATCTGCACATTGGACAGGGCTCAGCAGGAACAGCTTTTTTTCTTGCAGCATCAGCTGGTGACAACAACTAGGGGCTGAAACCATCATCCGAATACTCACATGTCTAGCAGTTGACACTGGCTCAAAGCTGGGTCTTCATTTAGCTGGGCTATTGGCAGGAACACCTGCATATGACCTGTCCTTGAGCCTTCTTAGCTTCCTCAAAGAGTGGCTGTGTCCCAAGAAGACAAGGCAGAAGTCCATGGCATTTTTATAATCTGTCTTGAGAAGTCATGTAGCATTACGGCAAATGTACTGTACCAATGGAGGCAGTCACAGAGATCTGCTCAGGTTCAACAAGAGGAGGCATAAGCCACACTACTTGATGAGAGGAGTGATGCCTTCTCACTGGATGGGATAGATTGTGGTGGCCATCTCTGGAAAATAAAATAAAACCTCTCACAGTTACTAAATAAATTATTCAGATGGAAGTATCTTTAAACAAACAAACAATAAAAAGACCTGCTTCTGAAAATATATAAGTACTGCTGTTGATATGTAAGTACTGTCATCTAAGCATTGGCAGCATCTCAGGGATCTGCTGGTGTGTGCCGAGCACCATGCCAGGGGCTTGGGTCCTAAAGAGAAATGAGGCATTAATGAAATATCTGTTGGGAGGGACCCTGAAAAAAATCATTGCAATTGTGTGTGAAGAAGGCAATAATGTAAATAAGTATTCATATATATGTGGAAAGTCAACTGCATCTCATTCTCAGTGAAATGTAGGTATCTTCACAAAGGGAGGACCCTTTATGCTGGCTCTCGAAAAGCATGATGATGAAAAGGCGGAAGGCAGTCTCTCTGGTGGGACCTGGGTGCCTTGGCACCTATTTCTAGCAAGGACTCCAACAGCAAGACCGATGGAAATAGATGATCTTACACTGGGATTGTTCTGGTTGCATCTTGAGTTTAGTTTCTCATATATCTGAATAAATCATACTTGGCTTAGTGGCACTGTTACTATCTCACAAAAGAGAATGACATGCTAAAAATCATGAATTGGTACATAATAGAAACATTATAAGTGTGATAACTCTATAAATACCTGACATTTCCATAAAACCCTTGAGTGTTGGTTTCCAAACCATTATTTACCAATAACTGTGCGTTGGATAAATGAATAAATAGTAATTCGGTCTAGTGCTCTCAAAGAACACTGTCTCTCAAGTGTAAAGTGTTCCTTAATGACTCCTAAAGCAAATTCATGTCCATGTGAAACCAAAGGGGATGTTTTTGGAGAAAAAATACATCCACATCCTTCTCCATCTATACGTTTGTAACATAAATGAGGTCATTTCATGCATGTGGTTCTGAGACTTGTTCAGTTACAGATGGATGGTGGGCATTCCCCATGTCAGTTCATGCAGCTCCACTTCCTCTTTGTAGCATATTCATAGAGAGTGTCTTAGTATGTCTGTACCACAATCTAACCATTCCCTACTATGGACATTAAAATGTTTCTTCTGTTTCACTGTGACAAGCAGGGGTATCCCTGGGTGATGCAATCCCTGGATTGTTTTGACTTTTTTGTATTTTCCAAAATGTCATTTAGAATATAATATAAAAACATATTTTGGGTTTTAAAAAGATACCAATGAATCAGATGCCTAAGAAAGCCAGAGGCAGGTTACTTACTATATAGTGGTTCACATTTGGTTTTAATTCTTCCCATTTTATTTTGAAATATTTGTTTTTTAAGGACAGTCTTCCAGAAAGCCTTTTGATTGGGCTGTTCTTCATTCCACTTTTACTCTGATTAGATAAACAGTATAGAACTGAGGGAAACATTTTGGGTAAACAATTGAGAACAGGTTGGAAATAGTGTCCTTGTTTGGATAACTTTTAAAGAAATACATCATTGCATGTGGATTTTTCTGTTGGAGAGTTTAGATTATTTTCTTGTTGAAAAGTGTACCCCTCGTTAGAAGTCAAGCTGGAGAGTGACTGGCAGGGGATCGTTGGGAATGGCAGATTTTTGTGTTGCTGGCGATGTTGTTTCTTAAAAGCAATGTAAGTTACACACACATGTGCTCACTTGATGAAAACTCATCAGGCTCTATGCTTTTGTTTCCTGTTCTTTACTCTGTATGTTAATTCTTCAAGTAAGCGTTAAAAAACAAAGGGCCCTGGAGTGAGAGATGATGTCATTTAGTCAGGTCCAAAGAAATTAATGCAATAAAGGGAAAAGGTGAGAGGACTTGTAACTAACATAAGGAGCAGTTTCAGGACAAAACACTACCTATCTCTCATCAATGCAAATGAGAAAAGGGAGCGAATGATAAGATTCCCAACATATCGAAAAATCTTCTTACTCTTCAAAATAAATGTAATAACCGTTGCAGGCTTTGACTGTTCTTTTGTTTTATCCATGAAGTAGTCACCACGCTAGTTCCTTTTTCCTAGGTGAATTCCTCTACCTCTGTACTTGTTCCCCCAACCTCACCCCCAAATCCGCCAACACCTACTATATCAATCATGCCCTGTCTTTGCCTCTCCATGAGTTCCTTTTCTCCAACCTGGAAAAAAAAAATCTCTTCCTATCTTAGAAAATGTCTCCCCACAACCCTTCACCAGTGTTTGCCTCATCTCCTGACATCTCCTCTGTTTTTAACTATCCCTTAACTCTGTACAACTCAAAAAATGGTTCTGTTGGTCTGTTGCAGTCTCACATTGCACTGCGTTGTATTGATTTGTGTGTTGCCCAACCCTACACTCTCAGACTGGCAGCCGTGAGGAGACATTGTTTATTCACCTTCACATTAGCAGAACCAAGTACAGTGTTTTCCTTTCTCTTGAGTAAATGCTGCCCGGTGCCATGAGCTAAGAGCACAGCCTGCCTCCGTCCTCACTCCACCACTGCCCTTCCTGGGGGCTTTAGGTCCTTTCTGACTCAAGTTCCCTTCCCACGGGGTCCCGTAGGCTCTGGACTTGATCCTGTCTCCCATGTCCTCCCCCAGAGCAGCCAAGTGCCCAGCTCACGGCAGGGACTTCACACATGCTCCACTAACAAATGAATAAGAGGATGAATGAAAAACAAGTGTGCAAAGTGACACTGACATAGATTGGCAAAGTTCTTGGGGCTGGTCCAGAGAGAAGACATTTCTAGTTTTCATCCTGTCTGTACCTTAGACTAGAGTAATGTTTTTCAAACAACTTGTTCAGATCAGTTGGTAAATTGTGAAATCAACTTTGTGAGCCATAATTGATACTTTAAAATGAAGTAGAATAGGGTAGAACAAAACAGGAATAGGATAGGCTGGAATGGGATGCATTGGGAAAGAAGATACCAGTGAATTGCAGGTGGTAAAAGCAATATTTCATACAACTTTTTGTCAATTATATATAATTGTATATATAATATATAATTGTACACACACACACACACACACACCTGTCCATTTAAATATTTCTTATATGTGGCAAGGTAAAAACATTGGAAGTTACTTCCCTAGTACACTATGCAGGGTAGAGTTTTGGGAGCTTCAAAAGGTAGATGGCCATGAGAGAAATTAGGTTCTGGTAACGATCAGCAAAGTTTGAGCTGCTTATTTCTTTATTATTTTTGTAATCTTTTGGTATTTTTGGCAGCACAAAGTATCCTAAACAAGTTAATCTTCAACTCAAAGGCACAGTTCACTTTGCAATATCTGGAAATACTTTTTGAAAGAGATGGAGAAATCAGTTATCTTGATAGGATATATTAAGGTACCAATGTTGCAAAAACACTATACAGGGCTCAGTGTGGAGATAGCATGTATTCCTTTTTATCTCTATCAAAAAAGTTTTGATATGTTTCAGATAATATAGAATATTTAATATAGTTTAGTAATATTTTTACTTGATTCTCAATTCTCTAAAACTCCTCAGGGTTGGGTCTGCCTTTACATTTTCTGAATTTACTAGCAGTTTCTTAATGAAATCTCACTTTATTTTCGTATTCTTTAATATACCTAATTTCCTAGCTGTCCTAATCAAACTGAGCAGCGACCTTTGCTGCGATCTGTCCCCTTTGCCTCCCTTCAACCACGTTACCCTGTAGCTGAAGGTTCCATCGTGGCCCCGGTCCCTGGGCCTTGCTCTGGATACCTTTGTCTAGCTGGAGACAGTTCCCAGAGCCCTGACCAAGGACAAGGGGCAATGTGGCTTCTGTCATCACTGTGGTTGGGTGTCATGCCTGCCTGCAGAGGTAGGGGTGGGTTAGTGCTACCTGAACCACGTAGTGAAGAGCAGGAAGAGGGGTGACGTCAGAGGTTTTGATAAGACGATCAGACACAACAAGGGTAGTTCCTCCCTGTTGGTCCCTTAGCTCCCAGGCTCCGTCCTGCACCCAGTTGTCCTCTGTACTGCTGACTGGAACGCGTGGACGAACCATCCTGATGTGGGCGGCTCAGCTGTCATATGTGAGCATTGCTCATTAAAAATATTTTCTTTTTGTATTTTCTAAATCCAGATTGTGTTCAGGAAGAAAGCTAGCAAGCCTGAAGCTGTCAAGGTACAGAACCAGACCAGACAGGTACATAAGAGCAGTTTTGTGACATTTTCTCAAAACCTCTAGGAATCATAAAGGGATGATGGTGAATGCACAGTGACCTCAGGTCTGGTGGGATATTTATCACTGAAGCTGTTTAAGTGCAGGCCACGTGATTATTGCCTGCGATCTGAAGGAGAGAATGCCAGTACTGGGTGTGGGGGATTAGCCCACAGCTCAGAGGCCTTCTGGTCTAGAGCACATTTCTAGAAGTTCTTCCAAAGTACACAGACAAGCAAAAGGTGTTTCAACTTCCTAGCACCGTTCAAGGTCAGAGTTTCTATTGAAGTCTCTGATGGACACCGGGTCCTACAGACGGACAGGGTGACCCAGAGGAAAACGTGGAAGCTGGCAGCCTTCTTTAGTTTTATTCTTGAGCTTTAGGAGACCTACGCAAGAGAAAGGATTGAACTTGAGAAATTTTGTACATGAAGGCCCTATAAAAATATTTCCGGGAGGAGGGAAAGGAAGGTTGCTTAATGGGTGCAGAGCATCACATCTGCAGGATGAGAAAGTTCTGGAGATCTCTTTCACAGCACAGTGAATGCTGAGCACCAGTGACTGGAATGGTTAAAAATGGTTAAGATGGTAAATTTCATGTTGTCTTTTTTACCACAGTAAAACAATACTTCATTGTATATGTTTTTTTAAATGCCGTTTAAGTAAGAAAATGAGATCACCTGTCTCTTCATTGCTTTTTCATGGCCCCTTAGAGTCTACAAGGGGTTATGACCCCAATCAGGTGTTTTAGAGCCACGTGGTTGTCACCCAGTAATAGGAACAGTTACAGGAACCAGGCACACATGAGTTTTAATTGCCTTATCCAAGCTGATGCCTTGGTGCAAAATACTGTTAGTTACCGCTCCCGATAAGCATCTGGAGCTGGATGTGTCCCACAGGCTGGAATGCTCTGTGCTAACTTATGAAGAGTTGCGAGCCAGAAAAGAAGCTCGGTAAAATTTACATAAAGGGATGTGGCATTGTTAATGATAATTTGATGGTCTCCTTTGCCACTCAAAATAGAGTAAAACAGTTGAGTATAAATGAGAAGCGTGACCGGCTCTCCAGGGTGGGGTGCGCACGGCCACTGGAAGTCGTCTTCAGGAATGGTTTAGTGAGGTGGCACATGTGGGGACGTCCAGTGCAGAGCCAGACACAGAGCACAGCTTCTGTCTCCTCTGTTTTATGAACCATGTAGAGGAGATGAGCAGTGCGCGCTGTTGAGTAAGTGGACAGCCGGGCTTGGCACGGGAGCTGGCGATGTCCTAGCGTTCTAGCGTGAGAGGAAGGATGCTGTCTGTGGGAGGCATGACTAAGCTGACGACACTGGAACAACTTACAGCTTAGATATTGCACACAAAGAAACTTGCTAAAAATTTGGATGCAATAAAAAGACAGTGAAACCCATGAAAGCTCATACAAAGGAGGCAGCTGCGGGCACGTGCGCACAGACGTGGCGGCCGTGGTTGGCGCTCGTTCATGGCGCCTGCACACAAGGGCCTGCGGTGTTGGGCCCTGTCCTCCAGTGGCTCAGGGAGTCAGTGCTCCTAACACACCTCCCCCTCTCCCTGACTCTGCCCGTGGTCCCGGGAGGTGGAGGCTGCTGTTCAGCTCACACCAGTGCACAGTGGCCCCAAAGCCAGCCTGATGGAGGCTGTAGAAGGTGGCGGTGGTTAGCAGCACTTCCCACTCAGCACCCCCCACCCTAGCCCAGCCCAGCCCAGGCACCCCAAGAAACCTTACTTGGTGCATAGACCACTGAGGGCTGGACCACAGGAGGCATTCAAAGCCATGATCCAATACTGTCGAGCTCAGAAAAACCAGAAGCAAACTTGTGGTTTCGGAGTGTCAAAGACACCTCAAGAAAGTGCCAGGAGTGACCAGTAAAACAGCTGCTCAAGGGGCCTGGGCAGGGGCTGGGCGGGGGCTGGCCAGAGGGTGCTGGGTGCTAGGTCTGTGCTCAGCTGTGCTCCTCGTTTGCTCTGAGCTGGGAAATGTGCTCAAGTCCTCAGCCTTGGTTCTTTATCCATGATTAGTGGCTGTGGAGGTTTTTATTTTACACAGTGTGCACAGTGCTGTGACTGGTATGTGCATATACATTCTGACTTATCCACGATTGTCTAGTAGAGATCCCGGGATGCTGCGTCCTTGGTCACAGATGAGCCTTTGAGGCACGTGGTCAGGTGGCCTTCCTGACACTTTCTAGCCTTTTACGCAGAAGGACAGTATGTGGGATGCCCGTGTCCCTTGATGTCACAGGGTAGCTTTAAAAATCTCAATTTTATTTTATGTGACAGTATGCATCCATTGTTGTGTTACGTGGCAGTGCTGCAGTTACTAAGCACATCAGATATTTTTCACACATTTATTGGCCATTTGTGTTTCTTTTGTGAATTGTTGGTTTATGGCTCGTATCCATTTTTCTGTTAGTCTGTTTGGGTTTTCCTTATACTTTTACAAGTATTCTTTAATACACAAAGAAGAGTACATTTTTATCTGCCATAATTTTCAATTTTTATTTGTCTTTTATTTTTTATGATGGATTTTCATATTTTGAAGCTTTTAGGTTTATGTGGACTAAATAATTTCTGATACTCTTTGAAATTATTCATGGAAGGTGTTCCTGATGATTTTGGGGAGGATTATTTGGACTCTGTCCATGGAGGGTTAGATGTGCAGCTATTAGAAAAACAAAGTATAGAAAAGCCAGAAATGTAGGAAGTCACTCATATATGTATAGAATTAAATGTTTAATGTTTAGAGACATATATATGAATCAACAGAATTCTTAAGTACTTATGAATTTTAAGTATGCTTTTACTTATATGTATCAGGTGTTTTGGTGTCTACATATTTAAATAAAACATTTCTTAATAAAAATGATGTAATGTACTAGAACTGGCACATGCACATCGACAAAATAGGAAGGTTATGTGTAGAAGAAAATGATACCAAATATAACCGGTGTAAATGAAATTAGGCACGTGGAGACCTGTGTCTGTCTTCTTTTCCTTACTCCCTTTTGTCTTCTCCTGAGCTGAAGCAGTCAGAACTGAGTCAGTAATGGTCTGACTTATCCTTTAAGTCTGGAAAAGTGCACAGGGACAGCACAGGTGCAGTAGTCCATTTCTGGGTCCGCACGCAGTGCCACAGCCCAGCAGTCCTGCCAACGGCCCCTTTCAGAAACCAGCCCCGGGCTTACTGTCAGTACATGCACAAGAAGAGTGAAAGGGTAGAAATGAAAGCTGCAGAAAAGGTTAAAGGCTGGTGGGAGGGAGTAAGGCTTCGGAATTGGCTCAAGCCTGC
Source organism: Macroglossus sobrinus (assembly GCA_004027375.1). Classification (NCBI taxonomy): domain Eukaryota; kingdom Metazoa; phylum Chordata; class Mammalia; order Chiroptera; family Pteropodidae; genus Macroglossus; species Macroglossus sobrinus. The sequence continues at coordinate 879,448 of PVKZ01000166.1, read as the reverse complement.
TCTTCATCCCACCTTGCCTAAAGTAAGTGACCCTGCAAACACAGATGACGGGTAGGAGCAGTGTTTGTTATTTGAGTGTTTGACACTGGAGCAGTAGAAACTACTTTTTAAAAATACTGCTCTTTTTTCTTCATAAGACTCATTCTCTCACATGGGTCCCCTAAAGCATAGGGGTCATGGGGAATGGTTTTTGTTATCCTTGAATTAAAAACTTCGTGTTTTTACCAAGAAAAGAAGCATGATAACTCGAGGGTATGAAAGGCCATCAGTGTTCATCCCCACCCCACAGTGGGCTGAGAGGAGGACAGATAGGGAGGAGTAACTTTCTGACTCTTTGGATTATTAAATTTGTAGATAGCTGAATGCAAAAGGGGGTGGATAGGACTCCAGAGAAATATTAAAATACAACAGTCCCATCTCCAGACTCTAAACAATCTAGCTTAGCTCCAGCCAGATCAGAAGTCCTGATTACATCCACACAGGCTGTCGTGGACTGTGTTTTTAAATTATATATGGGTTGGCACACCAACACCGACTGCACGACCTTGGGCCCCTCCCTACAGCACAGAGGGGCCCAAGGAAGGACGCCGACTGGCTCTGCTGGAGAGGCATACCCACCAGTCGCTGAGCCCAGGAGATTGGCTGCTGTGATCCCAAGTTGGGGGCTATGGAGGAAATGTTCTGGGGAAACAACACAGGGGTTACCCTAATACATAGCAGAAAGATAGAGGCAGAGCTGGGGTGAGATTTTTTCCAAGTAAAAAAATTTAAATTTAAGTGTAATACATACAGAAAAGTGTAATACATACACAAATTTTAAGTATAGAGTTGATGAAGGTTTATAAAGTGAAAATATACATATAATTATCACCAAAGATTAAGAAATGATATATCATGTTTGATTTTTTTGAAAAGTTCACATAAATTCTGATTGGCTTCACGTGAGCCTCTTCAAGTGCAATTTTTTCCCTATGCCAGCTCAGTAAGTAAGTTTCCTCAAAACGGTAAAATTATAATCACCAGTGTTTGTGATCAGAGTTAATTCAGTCTTCTAAATAATAACAGAAATCTTTCTGTTTTCAAGAATTGTCTCTCATTTTAATTAATATTCCCATTAAAAAAAAATAAGAGGATGTGAAACAGTCCTCAGACTTGTAAGCCCTCCCATCCCTTATCAGCCGCCTGCTTTCTGTTCCCATTCTGGGGCATCCCTCATCTCTTGTTCTCCACCATGACGTAGAGTATGTCAGTGGCTTGATAGTTATTATCTTTTGCTATTTTTTATTTTTATGGTTTTACTCAGAAATGAAATTATTATCAGATAATATCTATTCCAGTATATTTTAGTGAAAGGGAATAGGTCTGCTTTCTTTTCCAAATAATTATTTCCTAATGTAAAAGTAATATACATTCACATCAAAATTTTGAAAATGACAAAAAGTATAAAGAAACTGAAAATCGTCCATCATCCCACTACTCAGGAATAACCACAGCAAACATTATGATCCTTCCTGTTTTTCTTTTCCTGTGAATATATATATATTTTTTCTTTCACTCAAAGTTCATAACCTCTGTCAGTTATCTTTACTGCTTTTTTCTCACTTACCTTTATAATCTTATGGCTTCGCATTTCTAATCAGAAAAACATGTAATGAGAAATGGAAGTGAAATAAAACCCACATACTACTCAGCAGTATTTCAGAAGAGGCACTCTGTAGCACACGAGTACCTCTGTGGAATCAAAAACACAAAGAGGAAAAGGTGCCTTGGGGTGTGGATGGCCAGCTCCTAGCCACAAACCCTAGAGCTCATCTGCTGGACCCGAACTCGTGGCTCTTTTGGAAAGATCGAAATTTTAGCCAATTCCTCCATAAGGCAATATACGGGTCATTCATTTGTGTGTCACAAATGCACAGAAAGTTTTACAACAGGCAATTTCTGAATTAAATTTTCTCTCGTGGGAAATTAATGAGAGGCCATTTAAGAAATCATTCACGATATGCGATAATTATTTAGACAGTAATCCAAGGTTAATCTCTGGGAATACTAGTGCTGTTCCATACCTCATGGGTCTGCAATTAGTAAGCAGGAAGCAGTTTCAAGGTAACTCGAAAAGCGAAGTTGAGTTTGAACCTGATAAATTTGGATGTCAAGACTTGTGGTGGGGAAGCGAATGTGACAGTGACATGAGCTAAGCAGCTGTGAGGGAAATTGAGGCAGGAGCATCCCAGATGTGGCTTCTCTGGCAGGGATTTCTCCCCAGTAAATGGCCAAGCAAACCTTGCACATAGCCCAGAGACTGGTTTCCTTGGAAGAGAAATATTGAAAGGAACATAGATGACTTTTTAAATTATGTTGGATCGGAAAAGGTCTTTATAAGGCACCAAAGGCAGAAACCATAAAGAAAATATTCATTTGATCTTGTTAAAAAAAAAACTAAATAAAAAGCCTGTACATTTACATGCAAAAATCTACACAGCAAAAAGGTAAGATAACAGAATAAAATCACGTTGAAAAGCTGTTTGCGTGTGGGGCTGGATCACAGGAAAACACGCCTCTGTCCATTGCGGCGGTTTTGGATGCCGTCAGTTTGCGGGGCTGAATTCACTCTGAGCGCCTGACCATTCTGCTGGCCAGCTGGCAATTTGTTTGGGGTGGAATAAGACCCTTGTACAGACAGGCCTTCGCAATTACAACAAAACAGCCTCTAACAAGGTTTTTCTTGAAAAACAAAAATTGTACTTCATTGGGTGGCCAATAAATGACTGGGCCACGGGCTGGCAGAGCTTCGTGGCCTTCATAGACTCGCGAGTCTCGGCTGGCATGCTGATCCCGCATGGGGAAGCCGGCAGGTTGCTCATGATGCTGCCTGCGGTTTCCTCTGTGAGGATGATGTAAATGCCTACTGTGCCAGGTTCACGTGACGATTAAATGAGAGAATGTGCAGCAGGCCCCGGGAGAGCCCTTGGCAGACAGAACGTTTCTGAGGACGTGCTCACTGCTAACACTAGGTGTTCATGGTCAGTTAGGAAGAAACAGCAGCGCTTACGCAGCACAAACTGTAACAAGGACTCACGTGTAACAAGGCTTGGGCACTTGGCTGCCGGATGACAGCAGGAAGGCACCATTTCCTTCAGTGGCAAGCCAGTTTCGTCTCAGTGCAAGTACGAAAGCAGTGGGAAATTTTTGCAAGGAAAGAATTGGAATTTATAAAATATACCAGTGTATGCAGTGAACATGTTTAGTTTCTGGAAAAGTGGAATAGTTGTGATTTTAAAACAGAAGTGGTATATATCTGAATTCTACATCTGAATTCTACATCTGCAGTTTTAGGACTTGGGCTGGAAACGTGTGACTGAAACAGTAAGCTAGGTCAGAGGTACGATATTTTGCTTTATTCCTTTGGGATTCTCTGGACCATCAAAAGAACATTTTCCAAGAGGGTTAGCATCTAACTAGAGGAAACTTAGGTGTGACGCCGATATAATTCACAGCAGGAGACGAACCACATCCTTGTATAAAACTTGTCTCTGCTGCGGGAAGGTTTCCTAGGAGTGCCTGCAGGGGCCGTGGACATTTTTAGTGACTCTTGACACGTTTATTACCAGACAGCTTTGCAGAGAGCCTCTTCCAACATCCCTTAGTCGCAGCTCACCTCATACTGACCAGTGCAGAGTATTACAGTAAAAAAAAATAACGTCATCCATTTTTAGAATGTTTTCATTTATATTTGAAATCGAGTTACATTGAATTATTTTTGTGTTTCTTTGCCATGTAAATGGCATTTTGATGGCAAGCACTATTATCAGAGCACTATACTGACAATTACCCAGTATGTAATGGTCCAGAAATTTTCTTGAAAGTTAAAAAAAAAAGTTTTTAACAATAGATTAAGGAAGAACTTTATCTGTGACTCTTATTTATGTAGAGATTTTTATTTCCAAAAATGTGATGGCCTTCTATTAATCCACAAGGTGGGGCTATTCTGACCTTACAGTATTTTAATTTCAGTGTTTAAGTCATATAGTTTTGGTATTTGTATTAAGCCTAACTCATAACCGCTCCGCTAAGTCATTAAAGAAAAAAAAAACTGTATTCAATTTCTACCTCACGATACTTGTCATCAATATATATATTTCTAAGTTAACATTCAAAAGGACTTTGTTTCTGTGGAATATTTTTCATGCAGTTAGTATGTGGTAGCATCAGGTAACGGCAGTGGAATGTTTGTTTATTCTTTAAAAAACAACCAAAACTTTAACTTTTAATGTTTAGGCTTAGATGCTCTAATAAAATGACTTAGAAATGTCAAGGGAAACAAGCTTCTGAAACAAGTACACATAATTAAATCTTTTTCACCAATCTTAACTGTTACCAGCCATCATCATATTACCCTGGTGTCATCTCCAGTCGCAGTTATGTTCCTTTCTGCACTTCTGGGAATTTTACCCTAGAATCACTTCGTTCTTTTGTTGGCTTTTCTCACTCCACTTCACATGGGCTGCTAAACCTAATTAAAACTTTCATGTAATTGAGTCAGTGGCTTTGGTTGTCTCTTAGCAAGCCTGTGGAAGAGGATAACTGAAAATGGGCTATTCTCATGTGATGAAAGCCAAAACCTGAAGAAAAGAGGCATGTGGAGCCCACCACCCCCTGTGACCCCAAAATTTTCCAACCCTCTCCTCCCCACAGTGAGGGGCGTCCTCAAAAAACTCCCACTTAGTAGCTCTGTCCAGGTGTTGCTAGACCAACCACTGTGGTTCATTCTCCTTAGTGCTGCCCACAATTTCTAATCTTACAAATAATTGAAAGGACAATGCATCAGTAGCTTTTAGGAAGAAACTTTTTATTCATATAGAGAACGTTGTAAGACAGTCATACATTTTTCTGAGGAAGGATTAAATGGGCTTCATGATAATTGTCATAGGAAGATCATTGCAATACTGTACACTAACGTGTTTGCTGGATGCATATTAAATTTCACAAAGAGATGTCCATTTATTTAAGGAAATCTATATTTCAATACCAGTTTACAACCAAAAGAGGATAACATTTTCTTTCATGTATTGACGATTATAAATTACTTGCTACTAGCTCTTCATATATACTGCATTGGAAAAATTGGTTGGAATGGACAGGTGGTTTCATAGCAAGTTCCTAAATGTAGCCTTGGGCCTCTTTGACGTGTCTGAAGCAGGAACTACTATGAGTCATTTAGCCTTGCACCTAACAGGAAGAACTTTAATTGCACGCAGCTTTCCCTGGTAAGAATGGGCACAGCCCAGGAACGATGACTGGTCCCCTCCTGGCAAGAGCGACTGAAAAGTCAGATGGGGGTTGGGTGTTTGTGTCCTTTTTAAAATGTGGCTATAACATTCCTGGGAAGGGCATACTGGTAGTGGAAATAGTGGAGGTCATTCAAACCACTGAATTCTCTGCTCTATAATACAGAAACCGGCAGACTCACCCCAGGCCTAAGGTCTCCACACCCTCCTTCTCTGCCTGCACCTCACATCTAAAATGTTAGGTGTCAGAGCATAAATTGCTTTAGGTCTTTATTCTAGTAGGCATGCAAAGAAAAGCTCCAAAATCCTAACTGATCATGAGGATTGTATGGTGTTTATAATTATCCATCTATAAATGTGTGCAAATTACAGATATATAAATACAGAAACAAAAATCTTTATTAGAAGTTGGTGAGAATGAGAATAATAGAGTTAGAGATTTTTGTTCAAAGACTCACTTTATTATGAAAAATTACATCCAGGATCTGTGATAATTTGGTGTTTTTCTACTACCAGTATCCAAACAAGCAAGTGGCTACACTTTTAGGCTGGGGGAGGCTTCCTAATGAGAAGTATGAGGTCACAGATATCTCTCACCTTAAAGTAGGGGCAGTAAATTGGCCTCATCTTGAGTACCAGCACCAGTGACTTACGAGCAATGGCCCATAACCCCTTGTGGAGCTGGTGATCAGTGAAAAATATTATTTTTAGCCATTAGCTCTGTCTGCCTCAAGGGTAGGTATGGCATGGCAGTACACTCACCTTACATTTGCCATTTCTGACTGAATCTAAGACATTAATTGGCACACCCAGATTTGAGTCTAAAATTGTCTCACTTAGTAGCTGTGACCCCCTTGGGCAAGTTACTTCCTTAAGTGTCAGTTCCCCATTTGTAAAATAGGGATAATAAAAATGCTTGATCTTGTAAGGTTTTTTTTTTTTAAGATTAATGGATTAATGTTAGAAAATATTTAAAGCAGAGTCTGGCACATGATAAACATTCTGTAAACAAAAGCTACTATTACTATTATTATCATCCACGAATATTTTTAAGTTGATGGGTAAAGCTCTGAGCCCTGGAAGCATAACGAGATAAAAGTGAAGCTGCTCTAGAGGTTTGGCTGAAGCCCAGGGCCCCACCTACTCTGCTCCAGCAAATTCCACACCCAGAGAGGGATCTTCAAAGAACCCCTAGGATCCCAGGGCATAATTTGAAAATCCCTGAAGAAGGTTATTTACAAGTGAAAACAATGCCCCTTTTTTGAGGTTTGCTCTGCATTTTTTAGCCAGTTAGGCTTAAATAAGAAAGGTCTTGGTTGGGGCAAAATGGCCAGACTCAAGGCAGAGAGAAGCCCGCCATGACGAAGCCTTCCTGCGAGAAAGGGACTCAGAAGCAGGCAGTGAGTTCACATGGTCGCCACTGGAATAAAACATTTTTAATTGAGATTATTTTTGGCAAATAAAACAGGGTTAACATTCACTTTAGGTTAGCTTGAGGATGAAGTGGCCCCTTGGTTTTGTATTTATATCTAAAATGTGACTAGATTTGGTTAAAAGAATTCAGCCAGGAAAAAATAATTCCCAATTGGTCAGGACGCATCAAAGGAAAACAGTGTTCAGTTATTCACCAGATTTACCTGCTCAAATAAGTAAAGTTCATGTGAACTTCCGTAGTTTATTCTCAAACCTGTCTAAATCATATCTACAAATTATGTAAACTTTTGCTGGAAGAATCCTCTTGTTAATATATTATCCCTCACCAGATTTCTAGAAGTCCCTTTTCCAATGTCTGTGAGTGAGAGAGCCACATAAATGAGTTACACCTTTCTTTTTAGAAGCCTTGAAAAACTTTCAACTCAAACTAAAATATTAAAGGCCTTAAATATATATCATATTCTAATAATTAATCCCACAATGGAAATACTTTAAGCATACTTGAATTATTATGATGGGACTCATAATACTTTAATCTTTAGTTTCAATTGTTTAAGAGTTTTCTTCAATGGCATGATTAAGTTCTGCTCTCTGTATGTACATGTGGCTAAAGAAAACTGAGTCTCTTTTTTAGGACGTATGAAATGCCAGATTTTGCCTTTGCAGTGGCCTCATTAGTCATCTCCAACAATGAATTCTGTTAGCAAAGAATATAAGAAACATAAGAATATAAGAAAAAAAGGCTCTGTTAAAAAGCAGGAGCTTAATGACAGTATGACATGCTGGGAAAATGCTCAAATCAGATTTTTCAAGTCACTTCCTTTATATATGCAGAGAATGCACTTTTACAGTGGCAAACTGGCTAATGCAAATTTATTCATTTTTTTGCATTATTACACCTGCGAATTTATTCATTTTTTGCATTAAATATTATACCTGCATCATTTTTGTTTCCCAAAAATGGCCATTCTAAGGTCTGGATTAGAGTCCCAATGATACTATGTAGAAATTGGTTATATTAAACACAAACGTTATAACAAATTGGCATGGTGTTAGTGAGTGACGAACGCTCAAAGAGTAAAAACTTCTGCTCTTTTTCTCTTGTGTCCGTAAATGGCTGAAAATGGCAATGAATTGATCACCTACCCAGGGAGAAAGTACTAGGATTCTCAGCTTTTATGTTCTAGAAGTTGGCACTGAGATAAAGATGTAGGATTTGGTGGTAACTTTCCAACAGTTTGCAGTAAACTTTACAAGATGCATTTTGGTAACTACTTTTAATGAATTTCTTGACTCATATTTTTAAATTTCAAATGTTGAGAAACAAAATACTATGCTAATGAGCATTCAGTAGTTTTTAGGACTTATTGGCTACCTACTGAGGAGTGTTCCCATGCTTCCTTCTTAGTGACATAAATGCACTAGAACAATAATGCATCATCTTTTTCAAAACATATAAAAAAAAGACGAAGCAGCCATAATTATAAATCTGCCTTGCTGCTAGAAAAAGAGGAATGGCTTGGGCCTGATGGGTCTAAAGTCTTACAAGACTTAATAAAAATGAAATATTTCTCACATCTTTTAGAATATGACCTAAAATGCGATTAAAGGAAAAAAATAACTCATCTTCCTTGTAATACATTTTCTAAAGGGAGTTGAATCATTAAATTTATATGTTAAAATTATACTGCATTAAGAAATCAATTAATTATGAAATTCTTGAAAGCCTAGGATTAAGCAACATTCAGATTTTTTATATCGAGCCGCAAATTTAATTCTTGGAGAAGCAAATATAATATTATGTTAAGTGTTACATACCACTGCCAGCAAATTAATATTCTACTTTAGAAGAAATATTTTGGGGTGCTTTTCTTTAACACTTCTCTTTGGGCATCAGTTTTCCATATTAAATATTTGATGCTTAGCCTTAAAATGAAGCATGAAATTCTAAACCGGAAAAGGATGAACAGTATGGTTTCTGATATGAAAACACAGAACTGTTTATGAAGAATGAAAAAACTTTAAGGTCCTAAGCACTTCTGAAATATAACCCCCCCCCTTCAGTTTCCACCATTACACAGACCATTATGTGGAAGGACGTGAATCTCTGTGGCATCGAGAAATGGAAAAGCAGATTTCAGTTCCATTCAGTTCACAGAACTAGGAGGACCTCAAGCTCAGATGACCTGCTGAACGAGGTGATGAACATTATGGAGTGAGTTCAAGCAGAGGCTGGATAAGCATGTGCAGTAGCTGCTTCTGATGTTCCGTTCAGAGGTTCTCTTATTTGTATAGTGAAGAGAGACATACATGTTGATATGACGTGATAAAGTCAGCCAGACGCCACGTCATCAAATAGTGTTCACATGGCTGGCATGTGTGAAACATCTTTAGAAAAATCAAGGTTCTAGTTCTTCTAAGGGCGACTTTGCAATGCAATATCAACTTGTGGTGAGACTCCATACAGTAGAATGTAAGTCTGACAGCCTTGTAGTCCAAGAGAAATGAAAGAACTGGGACCCAAATTAGGGCTGTGATTGAAAACCTTTTGTGCATCAAACAGTGCACGGCATCATTTAAACAAATATGTGTAAACTCTGAAGAGAGTCAGTGATGAGCCTCCAAGGTTTGAGTGGCTGTGATCATTTGGGACTGAATGAGGCCCGAGGAGAAGCACACTGGGGAAGCGCCAGCACAGCAGAGGGACGGGGGAGCTGGGCGGAGGAAACCACCTGCTAGCAGAGCCAGGTGTGGAGGCGACGCTCTGGCTCCTGGGTCTTCAGTAGCCTCGATGAAGGTAGATCCATCACTTAGCGTGCTGCAGTCCAGCGTGCAGGGGCAAGGACAGGACGGAATGCCCAGACGGCACCCCCGTCGCGGGCCGAGGGCCTGTGTTCCCTGCACTCCGTGCCAGGTGTTGTCAGAGTATCTCCAACAAGGCTGACAGTGCAGGCAGATCTCATTAAGTAGAAGAGCAACAACTTTTCCTAACTCTCTTGTAATTAGACCATCTGTGCTGATTAATTTTAATCTTAATAATAAGGGAAAACGCTTGGAACTATTTTAGACCAATGCTGAAATTGTTTTAAACAGAAATTTTGACTATGAAGAATTGTGCTCATGCAGTAGTTGGTCCATTTGACAGGTAGTAATGAGAGCCTACTCTCGCAAGAGGCTGAGCCAGACAGTTCCATCAGACTGTCCTCGGTGGGGCTCACAGTGAGCACCAGGCTGTTGAAACAGTGACACTGAGTCCTGATGCAGTTTTAGTCTTCAGTGCTGGGAATTTATTTTTTCATAGGCTTGATGAGAAGTGTTCTAGTCAGACTCACAAGCTTAGCATTTTCAAGCTATATCGAAAATGAAGGACAAGTCCAATTTACTGACACTTTTTATGAAGGTAGCTATTAACAAAGGACTCCCAGATAGTTTACATCCTAAAGGCTATGGAGAGGCAAGGCCATAGTGCTCAATGAAGGTTGTGGCCTCATGTAAAATAAAAGGATCTTTTAACATAGGATAAACTGGCAATAAAAGGGTCGAGATTAGAAAGGTCTCTTCTTATGAAGCTCTGGGTGTATTTCTGCGTTGGCTGTTTCTCTTAGTGAGAAGCCAGGGAATGGAGAGGACCTTGTGTGCTGGGGTGTGGCATTTAACTGAATTTTCATGAAGGCCTTGTTTAATCAGAGCCAAGATTGTAAAGTTTTTATCCTTCTCAGCTAAAATGGTGCTGCTTAAGTGTTAAATCTTGTTGCTACTCCAGATTTGTAATTCTGGAAAGGAAAAAATTCACTGAAAAGGGAAAACCTCATGAATGTCATGAAGGCACATCATCCTCCAATGCTTGCATCACAGGGACAAAAGCGGCTTGGGGGAGGGTGGGAAGCGGGGTACTTAGAGCTACCTCAGGGGTCAGCAGGCTGCAGCCTACTGCCTGATCCTCTGAGGTCTGACCAGAATGCAGCACGCTATCTGTGTACAAACTGTGACTTTCGCAGTAGAGCACACAGGTGACTAACTGATGGAGACCTTAGGGCCCGCAAAGCCAAAAAAATTTACTGTCTGACCCAAACCAGAAAGTTTGCTCACTCCTACACACTGTTAGAATCTGGACTGAAAAGCAAATTGTCTCTCGCACACCAGTGCATGATATGAGACCACTACGATTTTGAGCACTGATTAGGTCATAGCTATTAAGATATTTTAGTGAGTTGTAAATATGCTATACTAAAAAAAGCACATAAAAACCGAGTAAATAGGCTCTCCCGTTCCATAGGAATTACTTGGGTGGGGGACTCAGAGGCTTATGATCTCACCCTCTGAGAGGTAGTGTGGCTCTTTCCCCACCCAGAGTGAATGCAGGATGAGGTCAACCACAGTGCCTGTGACTTTAGACAGGAAAACTCCACAAGGTCCAAGTCCCTTTATCTAGGCCGTCACACAGTAGGTGTCAGTTTTCCTGAGTACATACATAAGTTTTCTGAAAAAAAGAGTTTGTGTAATCTGAGGGTGACCCGATCACGCTGGCAGAGAACGAGGTGGCACCTGGAAAGTCATGTGGTCCCAGCCCAGGGAGGGGACACGTGGCTAACACAGACATTTCGTTTGCAAGGTAAGGCGAAAATGTTAAGGTCCATATGAAAATCATATGGGCAACAAATCTCTCTTCCCAAAGATTTTACTAAGATGTATTTCATGGTGAAAGTATTTTTTTGTTATGTTGAAGGGGAATGGCAAGACACTGTCTGTACCTGTCAGCTTAACTGTATCTGCATCCTACCTGCCCCTCCTCCCAGCTGCTCCTTTTCAGAACTTCCGGATGAGAGGTTTCTGATAAGTTCCCTGCTTGTCTAGTTTTGTATCTTTTCCCATCTCAAATGGCTTGTAGTAGAATAACAGAACAGAATGTAGTGCGATCTCATCATCCATCATAGGTAACTATTTTTTCGCGAATGAACAGGTATTTGGTTTATCTGTTGAATCCACGCATGGCAGAGAGAGGGGACCCGTGGACTGACGTGAGTGCTACCCTCCTGGGTAGCAGTCCCGGGTGGACGACAAGGGGCCCGCTGGAAAGGCAGGCCTCCTGAAGCCTAGTGCAAGGTTCTCAGCGACAGCTTGCAGCCTGAAAGTCTAAAAAAGCGACAAGTTTTAGACTGCCAGAGGAGGAGACAGCGTACCGAGAGGTGGACAGCTCTAGCTGTTTACATAGTCTTTCTTTTCTTCAGATTTCCTTCGCTATAGATGGGAAGGCCCTGGACTTAGGAGAATGACCCATCTTGGTGAATGCCACCATCCCCCGTTTAGGGGGCCAGGTACTCCCAAAATCCAAAGGAGGAGTCAAGAGTGGGACAGGGTGACAAGTGCCAAGTCCAAGACAGCTTTCACGTGGCAGGTGCCAGCGCCAGCACTGCCTCTCCACACACACGGGCCTGGCCACCGACGCAGAGCTGAGCGCAAGGCCTGCTGCACTCTGCTCTGTGGGGCACACTCCAGTGGGGCTCTTCCTAGATTTTTACACCTTCCTCAGAGACGGAATGTAGACATTCCCATGTTAGCGGTAGCTACTCCAGTCATTTTAAAACAAATACTTTGCAACAAGTGGTTAATACTTAACCTGTCTCTTAAGTATATTGAGTTATGGAGATGGTTTAGGTTAAAAAAAAAATCACAAGGCTTTGGTATTGGGATCGCCATAGTAATTAATGTCTGCTGTAGGTTGGGTCTGGTCACCTGTGTGTGTTTGGGAAGAGTCCCAAGGGCCCAGGATGGGTGAGCCCACATATGCTGTGCTTGGTAACACAACCTTCTTCTAAACAAAATCTGCTTGCTACATGCCATTAGATGCCAGCGGGCAAAATCCTTGAGAAAGTTACCGACATCTTTAAATCATTCACTTAGTAATTCAGAGTGCAGACTACGTACCAGGTGTTACATTTGCGTCAAGATGACTATCTTTTGCATATGTTTCACTAAGATTCTAAAATGTCCCTAATTATGCTTGGAAGATAAGTATTTTATTGCCAAATTTTGTGATGGAAAAAAGAGAAAGGTATCTGGCTGATGGTCAGAAGGCAGTATTCATAGCAGGTAAGGCACTGCAGCTGTGGAGCCTATTTTTCATTCATTTTAATTAACTAGACAGATAACCTGTAGTCCATGTTTTCTTTCTTTAGTACAAAAAGGAAAAATTTATTCATGACACACACTAAGACCTGAAGGACCTTTAATTTTCTTAGCTAACCACAGATCCAGTCCTTTAGTAGCTTCTACGCATTGGTCTGTGATGATTTGTAGTGAAAAAGAAAAAGCTTAAGTGACAGCTTTTTTTCCATAAAGTTTAACATTTCTAAATTTTAACCGTGCCCTTTTTGGTGTCAAAATATCACAAGACATTTATGCATACATAATCTTCTCAATGTTTTCACTAAAGCAGACAAAAAACTGGCAACTACAAAGGTCTGAAAATTTTAAAACAAAATAAAAAAAAAAAAAACTTTAGAAATGTTTTCTCAGTACTGCCTTAGCCAAAATGCTTGTCAGGTAATCTCACTTTATCTAGAACATCTCTAGTGGTAGGAAGTCAGGATTTTTTCTGAAGCAATCCCATTTCATCTTTGGATCATTACTAGTCTTTTTAGTCTTGAGCCAGGTGGTCCTGACCTAACCTCCTGGAACCATGTAGAATGTCTCTAATTCTCCTGCAGCGTCAGTTCCTTCACAAGGTCAGAGACCATGGGTGTCATATGCCATGAGGCCCCACCCTCCCCAAACTACATCAAACCCTCATTTCTTTAAGTGAAGCCTGCATTTCTGGACATTCTTTGATTTCCTTTGTTCTATTACTAACACCACCACAAAAACTTAAAAAAAAAAAAGATTCAAAGAATTGAAATTTATATATTTACTTATAATCCATTAATCCACTGATATGCAGTAAATATGGGATGCAGTGATTTACTTTTCAATCCACTGCCAAAATTATGCACACGACAATTACAGGGGAAATATTTTAATGTTTTCTAAAATCTGCAGAGAATCCCAAAACTAGTGTGATGAAAGATGACATGCTGACTACAAAACACTGCTATCTGTTAACTAAAGCACCTCTGCATTTCTAAGAGGTAGTCTGCGTCACTTCATATAAAAACATACAAAAACTCTTTTAAGATATTCTATAATTCAAACTTGTAAACCTTAAGTACAATGATATCTGAATTATACATTAAGTCAAAAGTTTGCAAAGGTGTTCCCCTACCCCAATGAGCCTAATTTTGTACACTTGAAATGTAAAGAAACCTGAATTAAATGTCATAGAGTCAACAAAATTCACAAAGCCAGAAGCAGTTTAGTGCTCACAAGTTTATATTTTTAGGTTTGATAAAGATTCCTGTGTATTTTCTAAATACACAGAAAAAACAGTTTTGGAAGCTTACATACATGTCTTATACTAGGTAGGTAAATTACATCAAAAAGTTGGTCTTCGTAAAAGGTCTTCCCAAAGAGCTTTTACAAACAAACAGCAGGCAGAAGCAAGTGTTCTTTCTACGTTTACAGTGTTTAAATGCGGATTCTCCCATCTCATGGCCTCAACCATCCCTCTCTCCTCAACCCAAAATTGTGTTCTCAATAGCCAGTGCACTCCAAATTTAAGTACCCAATGTCATCAGATTCCGAGCTTAAAGTGTGCTTATCCCGAACACATTTTAAATGATCCAGAACTGTTCAGCCTCACTGGAAAGCAGGAATACAGCAGGAACAAAACTTTCCATTTTAAACCCTAAGGTGACTAAGAGAAAAATGCCTGGTAGTTCTGAGCACGTATATTATGTACCATAGTTAAGTTTAAGGATCTGGGTGACTGAACGGCACAAAAAATTGGGTTCACATCTAGTTCTTCATTTAAAAACCATCCTTTTAAAAATGAAAATGCCACAGCCAATTCCTAGCATGTACTGCACTGATGCTGGGTGTCTTATTTATGTTGGGTGATAAAAACAAAGAACAGTAAAGATATTTGGGGGAGGAAGGATCTGACACTCAGATTCCTAATATAGCTGTTTTATAGGGAAAATGTGTCTCCATAGACAAGACTCCTTTAAAGGGCTGAAATTCTACAGAAGTGTAACGAGGCAGTAGAGCCCCCTGCAAGATGCCTGGCTCCGGGGCCGGGCCAAGTCAGACCTGCACCGCCCCTCTGTGGCCGAGTCTCTTGAGGCAGGTGCAAGGAGGTGGCTGGGAGTCTTTCCTCTTCTGTAAAGTGGAGACAATAGCACCTACCTTACTACAGGAGAGCAGGTAAAATAAAGGTAAAGCGCAATGGCACATGTAGGCACTAAAAAAAAAAGGTAACTTTTGGAATCATTCAGAAAAATAAACTTCATTCTTTGTTGACAAAAATCCTAAAAATATAAATAAAGCTTATCAAAATTTTAAAATTTTGTGATTTTTAAAACCCGTCTTCCATCACACTTTCCCCCGTATTATATACTAGTCATCTTAGGTCTTTGATATCATGTTGTATTAGCATAATTTTCCAAACCTTGATCCGTTCATTTCCTGTTTCCTCCCTCTTTCTCCCCACTTCAAAATTTCTTCTTTTCCTCTTGGTTCACATTCATTTTTAAACAACTGCCAGTTAGTGTTCTAAGCACTTTACATGAATTGAGTCATTCATGTCACTCCTCTCCATCAGGATGGCTCTACCAAACAAACTAGTGTTTTCCCCCAGAACTTCAAACTACTTGTTACTGTTCAGTTCCCCTTCCTCTATCATTTCTTCTTCTTTCAGCTCTTAATTTGCTAGGGTGCTAAAACCTAGAAAACACCTAGCGAATATAGAAATGAAGGGCCAATAACAATGACAAATTGGGGACCATTTGGAGGTAACTATCTCTGAGAATCCTAAGTAATGCATAATCTTGATTTATATGAGAGGGTCTGTTACTAGAGTGAATAGGAAAGAAACAGTTTATACTCTTCCCCTTCATTAAAATGAAAGGCTTTAAAATATTTTTCATTTAAAATATAAATTACAGGAGAAAAATTCAGCAAATGTGTAACATAATTCTGCCAGGGTTCCACCGACAAAATTATGAGTATATTTACCTCTGAGACCAATCATAAGTCCTTAGTATCTATCAACTTCCTGAAATTGTACTGTAAGTCAAAAAAAGAATATACTTAAAAAAATAGAAACGTCCAGTAGTATACCTTAGTACTAAAACTAATCTTTTAAAAAAAGATCTAGAAGGGAAAAGGCAGTCCCTCCAGATCGTGGAACAAAATAAGTTAGGCAGTCAGCAAGTAGAAAAATCTGTCAATGCTGCTTCTGGTAAAGTATTTACTTTAAAGAAGAAATTTATATATAGGCTGAGGCTACTATATTCAAGAGTATAAACATTTTTCCTTTGGATTACCTTTCTAAAAACAAAATTTTAAAGTATCATATTTCAGTTGACTAAAAATATAGCCAAATCTGTCACAACACAACATAAAAGGTAATGGGACAATTATAGAATATTTTAAATTAACAGTAATAAGCCATCTACATCAAACCTTGTTTCCAACTAAAACCCAAACAAAAGCACAACAATCCTGTAGTGTACCAAGTGTATTTCAATTTACTGTATGCACTCTAACAAAAATTTGGTCATAATTTACCAGATATACATAAATGATTTAAGTAGTAAAAGAAAATTCAGCTTAGAGTAAGTTCATATCTTGAGAAAAAGTAAAAGTACATTAAGAATGTAAAGCCGAGTCCAGTTTCTATGCAGTGAGTGAACTGTAGTCTAATAAAGCAGATTTAGGTGATTTTCAGATATATATCTTCTCTTTAATATATATTTATATATAGACAGATCTACCAATTGTAAACTATGGTTTATTTTAAAGGAGGGGATAAATGGGATGAAAGAAATCTTTATACTATACTTACATATTCACAATGCAGAACATTTTACGTTTAAAATACTTTTTCATTCATAGTATCTTTGCCCAACTAACATCTACTTTGGACCCCACCAGAACTACATTTTACTCATTTATCTAGAACATTGAGAATAATGTATTCTTCAGTCTTAAACAAAAATACCAACCAAAACTATTCATGTCAGTCTTACAGTTATGTAGAAACTACAATAAAATTTAGGTGACGAAAAATGCATCTAAACATGTAACTGTACTTTATCTTTGATTTATCCAAGCAGAAACATCAGTGTCTAACATTTAACCATTATTCTACTGAAATCAGAGACGATAAGAAAACATGTCTCTTAAAAAAATGTTTCAACTTTGATCAGATGGAGCACCAAAAGGATTATGTCTGTCAAAGTGTACTTTGCAACTTTTCCCACACAACTAGCATAATTTAGTTACCTGATATAAAATAGGAAAATATACTCAATTTCTATTTAAAAGAAAGCTGAAAATATGATATCCCTCAATTTCATATAATATACAATATGTTCCTGATAAATGCTGTGCATGTTAATATTATGTGAAATGCTGCTGTGAGTTTAACAATCAGCTAATTCATCTGCCATTAGGCTAAATCTGACAGTTTCTACTTAATATTATCACCCCTTGTACCCTGAAGAATTTAGTATAATAAACTGTAAAGCCTCTCAATATTTTATCTGTTAAGATCTTTGCAGTTTGTTGAATCATGGTAACTACTAGACTGTATCTCAAGGTGTAGTGACTTTAAGGAATTGGGGGGGGGGAATAAATTAACTTAATTATCTGTCATCATTTCAGAACACTCAATATCCCGGTAAGTATGAAACAAAAGAGAATGCAATTTTTGTGTTAATTTTAATGATAAAAGGGCACAAGAGTAAAAACCTGATATTTCACTTATATTGCATAACAAGCTAACCAAACTGGACATGGAGGATAAATTATAAAACAAATCATTTTACTTATTGTTTCTATGAGTCTTCTTTCGATTAGATTTGTTTTTTCAAATAGGACTGAGGTATAGTACACTGGCAAAAATAAAGAGGCAAACAAGAATAGTGCCGAAGTAACAGATACCTAAAACTGAATACCATGTCAGAAAACGTCATATAGTAAATAACCATTTATCAGATTAGAGCAGCAGGAGAAAGTTACTTCTAAATCATAATCATTTAGTGGTATTTGTCAACTTCGCCTTGGTAACTTTGCAACATCATTCTTCATTTGTGAAGTAGTAAAATTCATGTCAAAAAGGAAGGGGGGAATGGAGGAAGTCAGTTAGTTCATTCCAATAAATTACCTCTCCAGTTCTTATAAACATGCCCATCAGCACAAAATTGAGAAATAATACCTAAGACTAGAAGAGACTTAGTTTAACTTATGAAGCAAATTAAAATGGAAAATACAGAAAAGTACAACCAATGGGGCTGAAAAGGCCCCTCACTGAAAATCTGTATTAAAAAAAATAAAATTAATAAAAATAAAAATAGAAATGAAACTCTACTAGTACAAACTAGCCTGAGTGGTTTGATGGACAGAGTACTTGGGCCAGCTGTCACTGTACTCTCATAAATGGGTTTTCTTCATTCATGGTAAAGTGGTACATGAATGTCAGCTCCTGGACAGGTACTATATTTTCATAGGACCCAAAGTTACTGTATATCCTATAAATAAAAAATATTTTTGCTTTGATAACTGACTGAAGATGTGGGGACTCTATGTAATCCAACCACAAGGTTGTTTGCTGTACAGTCCTGTGCAAATATAAAAAAAAATTTTTTTTTTTTGCTATAAGGCTTTGACCCTACAGTTTTCACAGCAACATAACTACTATCCAGCATGTACCATTATTTTGAAAACCTCAAGTTCAACAATTCAAATTGTTGATTCATATCATGTCCAAATGCAGCATCCTTGAGGAGTACAGTAGGTCAGTCAATCATCTAGAGACATACAAACATCTCCTGACTCATCCCATCGAGATGGATCATTCTGATCTTCTCCATCGTCAGCCAGCTCTTCATCAGCTTCTCCTCCTTCATTCTCCTCATATTCTTCATCCCGAGGGAAATCTGTGTCCTGTCCCTGATCTACACCTTCTTGCCCTCCTGGTTGTGACTTATCTGCACAGTCTACACAAACACCATAACGTCGAGATCCATGTCTTATTCCAACACTGGCTGCTAACATGAAGATCTTCTTACACACCATACATTTGTATTTTTTATCCTTTTTATGCACCTAATTGAAGGGGTGGAAAATCCAACGTAAGGATGGTATAGATAACAGAATGCATCTGAACCACTCAAATTAAACTACCATTTAACAATGAGCGAATATACCACTTTTTCTGTATGAAGTTCAGGATCAGTTCATAAATCACATTCTTTGTTGTAAGCAATTTAATAATTTACTTTCCTTAAAATTGTAGTTGTGTTAAAAATACCTTAAACTTCATTGACATAAATACAGTTTATCTCAAAGATCAATTATAGTTAGTTACTTACCAGGGAATGTCTTTTTACATGCTCTCTACGAGTAAATAGCTTCCCGCAGATATCACAGCTAAACGACCTCACCCCCGTGTGAATGAGCAGGTGCCTCTTCAGTGTTCGTCTGTATTTGGCCACGTAGGTACAGTGAGGGCATTTTAACTTGTTCATGTTGAGAGATGATTCACCTTTGAGAATTAAAAAACACATAAAAAAGCACTTACTTTAAACAGAAAACTTGTTATCAATACCCTATCTATCACTGAGAACAGAGATTCTTATAAGGTTACTACTCTGATTTTTTAAAAACTCAGAATATGGAAGCTTTTAATTGTTAAAAATTATTTAAGAATTTTGTTGATGTTTATTAGTTCATGAATACTTGCCATTTTCCCAAGTTTCTTGTTTTGGCCAAGATTCTGGCAATAATCCATACTTGAAATCGTTTGAAGCACCTGGTAGCAATCCATACTTAAACTCATTTGAAGTACTTGGTAGCAGTCCATACTTGAAATCGCTTGAAGGGCCAGGCATCAGGCCATACTTGAAATCATGTGAAGTACCTAATACATTAGAAAAGTGATTTTGATATAATAATAGTAATAAAGATGTCTCTAAATAGAATGAAAAAAAATAAATGAGCATTACAATAGAATGGTTTCATATACAAAGGACATTTTAATAACAAAACAACTATATTTTTGCCTAAAACCGAGATGTCTTCATCTTTGTTATCTTAATTATGATATCTCGATTGGCAGGCATACTAAATAGAAAACAAACTAAAGTATAAAATGCAATTCAACCATAGGAAAAAATTCAATAAAATCTGAATACCATATTTGGTGTGTGGAGGCCACACGAAACTGCCTTTTAAAATACTGTATTTCAAACATATTCAAAACAGAACTGTCTTGAGAGTTGCTATTCCTAACTAATCTATCACTTGAGATTATCTCCCTGAAGCCCAGCTGTGGAACAGGACAGTCTCCTTTTGTCCCCCAAACAATCACATAATCTAGTTTTAAGGCTCTAACTGGCATAGAAAAAGAGGACAAAGGATGAAAAATATAAATACAAGGAAATTGCAAATGTACGGTTCTTGTATTAGATTCGTCTGTTGTTTCAGGCACATCAAAACCTCTCTAAATCCATCCTTGAATTAAAACCCAGAAGGTAAAATCAATAGAATAGTTAATGTTCCGTAGGGAATTTGTACCTGAGGATCTTCAGACTATAGCTAAAACAGGAATGATCTCTTCTGAACTTAATTCCATCTTGAATATTTTTTGTATCCAGGAGTCCTTTGGAAGTATAAACCTATCCAGAATCCTCCATGGCTATTGCTACCCTGATCCACTCAAGCACTGACCCTTGCTTCTGGATTATTTTCAGTAACTATCATCTTACTTTTCAGCTCCACTAGTTTTGTCTCTTAGAGTCTGTTCTCAACACACCATCAGATTCTTTTAAAATTAAGTCGGAGCCCGGCACTACTCTGCCAGAGGGCTACAAAGAAGGGTGGTCTCAGTCACAGTAAAAGGCAGAGATGCCAGTGCCCCACAGAGCCTTGCCTGTTCAGCCCTTCCTCCCAGCCACCCCCCTCAGCATTCTGCTTCGACCACACCGGCCTCTGTGCTGCTCCCCGTGTAGGGGAGCTCCTGCTTCAAGACCTCTGCCTGGGTGCTCCCTCCCAGGCTGAACACAACTGCTCACTTGTGCAGCAATTTGTTAATTTCTCTCCCGTGGACAACGTGGATTTCATAAAAGAATGCTTGCCAAAAATGAGGTTTCTACGAATTCCATTTCCCTATATTTGTTTGCCAGATACACTGTCTCTCATCCCTTTGGTGACAGTATCACAATGCCCAACAATGGAAAAAGGTCTCTCAGGTATTTAAAACTTGTACTTCGTTACTATTAAATTGTTTTGTACCTGGAATACATTCACCTACTTTTTAAATGTTAGGCAAGCTCTCTGAATCCACAGTGATAGAATTTAACTATTATGCAGCACTGTTTTGAGGGAAGTTTTTCGAATACTAAAGTGAGGCACCATTTCGATGTCTGTGGGATGGAGACTGGGACGGGAATGGAAGCCTGTGAAGGTGACTATATCAATTTTCAGCTTCACATTTCCAAATAAAGTTTGAGGTTTGTGACTCATAGTTCTTCTCTTAATAAGTGCAAAACAAAGCAAGCTTAGGAGAGCCAGGGCTATGCCCACCTTACCTTTGTATATGTCTAATGTCCCAAACACATACCCAATTATTTGTTAAATAAATGTATCTGGCAAATTCTAACATATATAGGGTATTTCTAACTTGCCCAAAATACTTGAAAATCATCAGAAATCATGTTAGATATGCTATCCTCAACTAAATATTAATCACTACATAAAGTAGAATAGACATAAAATGACGCATGAATTGACAAAAATTCAGAATTAAAGATTTTTAATACTTGAAATTTCATATTTTTCTAAATAACCTATAGTAAAGATATAATAAAAAGCATTCTTAATAACAGGCAAGAGACACCATTCTGGAATACGAAATAATTATTTAAATTAAGAAAGCCTCATCCCAAACTTATTTCATCTCTCCAAATTCTTATTTATCATCAGTAGAGAGAAACTTATAGGAAATATAAAAGCAGCTTAGACAAAGGTATTCCCTTGTAATTCAATACACTGAAAATCATTAATAGGTCATAAAATCTACTGCAAAACTGTGCTTACTTTTCAACAACATCCTTTATCCTTCCTGGTATGTTATTCCATAATAACTGAGAAGAAAACAATGTTCTTAAAAGTCAAAATTGTAAGACAAAGGCTGAGCTCAGTTGCAAAAATACTAATGGATCGAAATGTGCCCTAAAGAGAAATGACGCTAAATCAAAGGTTGAAAATGAGATGATTTATTTGGGCCATTCTCCACTTAAAATGTTTATGTGCACAAATTTAAAATTTTACATATGAATTCACACAGCCCAACTGAACCCATTCTTGAAGCAGATTTCTAAACCAAAACAAGTGTAATAAACATTTTTATATTATTGATTTTCGATACAAGCAAAATCTTCAAAATTCAACCCATCTGATCTATAAACTGCTAATTTCAAAACATTTTTTGCAAGTTCAACAGTTAAGAGAAACCACTTTAAAGCTGTTTCTTTAGAATTGTGGCTTAAATCTGCTCAGTGCGTGCAGCACTCAGAAGCCCCAACAGCATCCTGTCACAGTACCCTGGGAGTCCCCTTCCCTATCAACTTCTAAAAGAATTTCAAAGTTACAGAAGTTGCATCTATATATCTTCAACAAATGCTAGTTTTGCCACATGTGCTTTCTATGTATACATATATACCTTTTACTTCTATTTGAAAACAAACTACACACACTCAGCACTATACCCCTAAATAGAACATGTTCTAGAACTTTCTCTGACATAACCATAGCACTTTTATCACACCCAAGAAATTTTAAATTGTTCAACAACTATCATTTAACCCATATGGCAACATTGCACTGTTCCCAAACAGCCCTTCAGTCACTGTCTGGACCCATGATGCCATTAAGATGGACACATGCATCTGGTCAGTCTCCGCTGGCCTAGTGGGTCCTCTGCTTGTCTTTCACAGCATTAACCCTTTAGAATCTGGACTAGCTTGGATTTGTGTGGACTCGTCTGATTTTCCCACCTCCTGAGTAGAGCTGGGTGGAACGTTTCGGCAAGACCACCACACAGATGAGACATGTTTGTTGCACTTTCTGCTCTTAGCGCTAAGTTCAATCACTTCCTTATGGTGATGTTCATCGGA
Source organism: Macroglossus sobrinus (assembly GCA_004027375.1). Classification (NCBI taxonomy): domain Eukaryota; kingdom Metazoa; phylum Chordata; class Mammalia; order Chiroptera; family Pteropodidae; genus Macroglossus; species Macroglossus sobrinus. The sequence continues at coordinate 856,455 of PVKZ01000166.1, read as the reverse complement.
TCTCTCTACTGTAAAGATGGCTTTCCCTCCGTTAATTAGAGGTAACCTGTGGGGTTACTGAGGCCATCACTATCACCTTCTGCTTAATCATGGGATAAGCCCATCAGCAGTGGCTTAACATCCACTGACCTTAAATTATTTCCAGTGGGGGGTGGGGGGGAGGTGAGGTTGCAAAACAGATATTTTTCCAGTTCTATCATTTTTCTGTATTTATTAACTTGGCATTCTTCTGTAAAGGAAGCTTTTTCCCTAGCTACCACAGACTGAAAAGAATTTACATATAATACTCTCCTTTAAGGGAAAGAAACTGCAGTAGTTTCTTAAACACAAACACTTCCCAATTCTTAAATCCTCTTAGGCGTATTCTTGCTAAATAAATCCTACTGTACCTACCAGCATCACCTCCATCTTGACCCGAGCTGGCTTCAGCCAATAAACTTGCATTCACATTCCTATCACAATCTTGCCCTGAGAGTAGAGCACCATCCAGATCTGAAAAGAACATGAAGAACAATCACGTTATTACAACCACACCACAGCCATCACCTAAAACACCACTCTCTTCTTAGAAGGGTTTCCTATGCAGACACAGAAAGGCTATATCTGCAAGTACTGAGTATCTGCTTATGGCTAAGAGGCACAGAAGCTTAAGATGCGATTTTCAACTACAAACACAGAGCATACTCAGCAATAGATACAGTGCACTGGATAGGAATGAGCTTTAGGCCAGGTGAAGTCCATGCTCCAGCTCCCTCTGTTACTGGCTATGTGAGCATGTGCCTCAGTTTCCTCATATATATCCACGTATATCACAGATATAGAAATTTCAGTAGGCAATGCAAGCCAAGTGTTAATAATCATGGAGTCTAGTACCCAAAAGTTAGTGACTGCTAGTAACAAGTACTAGGTATGTAAAACATAATGGTTTCTGTATTGGTTCCCAAGTGGAAAAGACCAATTAAAGCCAGAACAGAAATGGAAGGTATCAGAGAATAGGTAATTCCTAAGAGTTAATCTTGAAATATAGGAAGGATGTGGGGAGGCAGCTTAAAATAAAAAGGCATACCAAGGAGATGGATGTTTCTGGTTTCAGTCAGTTAATTTCTTTTAAACCTGTGCCATCCCTTCCAGTTCTCATCCACTCCTTCATTCAGGCATTTTTGGTTCATTCTTCTCCTGGGTTACTTAGTGTATTACTGAAATAGTTTCTTGGTCTCCTTGCTTCCAAAATACAGTGCTTCCACTCCTACTTATTTCCCAAACACTGCCCAAGAGATCATCCTAAAGCACAAATCTTAAGTTGCTCCTTTACTTAAAATATTCAGTGATTAACCTCAGCTTTTAGGAGAATCTCAAATGTCTTACTTTAGAATATAAGGTCCTAATATTCAGGATTTTACTTATGAATCTGGCATCACTTCACTGGTACTACCTCCTCTTTCAAATGAATTAAACATCTCTGAAGACAGTTTTAAAATGCTACTTCGTAGGGACACTCTGCTTTACCTCCCATTCAAGACTCACCTGTGGTATCAGGTACTGTACTGCTCTGGCTTCCTAACATTTGAGGCCAAACAAAAACAAAACCCAAAAAACTCTTCTTTATATAAGCAGGTATTTATTCAAAAAAGTATGGTGGGCAAATAAATCGTGGCATAGGCATATGATGGAATACCACCTAGTGATGGCCCTAATATGGTTATAAACCCCAAACCTAACAGATCTGGTACTTCTACACTGAGAGGCCAGCAGGAGTGCACAGCTGCATAATGGCTGACAGGAGTAACAGTATAAAATAATCTCAGGTACTCATCAACAGGTCATATAGAGCATTGTAGACTTTGGTAAGGAATTTGGCCTTTTTTCTCCCTAAAAGCTGTAAAAGGATTTTAAATAGGGCGTTAATCTTATTTGCCTCTTAAAAACTATTCCTGGTGTCATGTGAATGAATTAAAGGAAGGCAAGAAGAGATGTAGGGAGACCAGTTAGAAAGCTACTTTAACAATTCAGGTGAGAGCTGATGGTGGCCTTGACAAGGTTGAATGGCAGTGGTAAATGGATAAAAGAGGATAAATTTAGGAAAGTTTGCAGGAAGAACTGATAGGGCTTGGTGAGAGAATGACTATGGGGGGCGGGGGTGGCTGTTGCTGAGGGTAAGGAGGGAATTTTCCAGCCTATTACTAAATGGCAAATAAAAGGCTTTTCAGCCAGTGTTAAATGCTGGCTTAAATATTTTCCCCTTTGTAACCTATATTGGTAGTTTTATTAATTGTATTTGAAGATGAATTTCTGTTTTGTGCTATACAATAACACTAAAATTCATAAACTGAAAATACTGAACCAAAATTCAGTAGCTTTGTTTTCCTATGACAAGTTAATTTTGATAATCAAAAGTAAAATTTAAATCACTATCCAAACAATTTTACTAGGTTTCTCAATGTCTTTTTTAAAAAGTCATTATTCTAAAGTGTAGTCTGTTCAGAGGGCACTTCTTAAAATTCTTCCAAGTGAGTTTGTAAATACAGGGTGTTTCTATTTCTTCTGCTAGTTCTTAAAAGACATTTCCTGTCTCCTCTCCTATCTCTAAAGTATTAAGATTTAATTTGTGATTTTTAATCCTTCATGAACACTACAGAACATCTTATCCTAAAAGCTTAATAGATGGCAAATGTATTCTTTCTGGGTACATGTTTCCTCTCAAAACAAAATCATGCCCGTGCTACAGATATTAAATCTCTTGAGATATTCCAACTACTAGGTTCTTGATATCAAAAACAAACCTCAAAATATGATCTCTTCCAAGTTGACAATCAGCTTTCATAAATAGCATGCTTAATTCAGGAATCAATACATCATTATCACTGCTGTACCTTATTTGAAAGGAGCAAAACTACCTAGCAACTCTCTTTTAATCAGTTTTGTTGATGTGGATGGGAGAGAAGCCAGGCAACCAACCTTTCACTTGATGCAGGAATAAATTTTGCTTCACTAGAAAGCAAAAGTAGTAACTCTTAGTCACTATCTTTTTCTCTAAAATTACAGGGTTAAAAAAATAAACTCTAATATACTTGCTTTTTGGATATCAGACCTTGCTATGAAAATCTCACTTCATTTAAACTTAGCAAAAAAGGGATAAGAGCGCTCAGTGAACAATAGGAGGTATTAAAACATTTGTTTCACAAGGTAACAGCTCTTTCTGGATGGGAGCAGGTGGTATGTGTGCTATTCAAATGATCACAGCTTAACAATAAGCCATGTATAACCTATTTTTACAAATGTCTTTCTCCCATGAATAGTAATAGCAGACTCCTCCCCAAAAGAAGATGCAAACAAAATCAAGCAGTAGGTCCTTTTGTATGTTATCTCATTCAGACTTTACTACATATTTATGTAGTAATAATAATAATATTGGTATCCCCAGCTTTATGAGGTACCAAGGCAAGCTCAGGGCAGAATGCTGTGCAGCTCACTAACCACATTACACCACCTCCTGATGATACAGGTGCCATACCTGGGGCCTGGCACACAGAGGGCAATCAAAAAGGGTAGTTTGCAATGCTGGAGATCAAAGTGCAGAAGTATGCCCACTGAAACCTGATTCATTTTCCTCCTAAATGAACAAAAATAAACCTTTCCTACACTCTGTGCTAAACCAGCATTTGCTTTACTAACCTCTTTAATAAAACCAACTCCAAAATCTTAAGTGTACCTAGACGTCAGCTGTCACTGTTCTTTAAAGTAATGCATTTGTCTTTTTAAAACAGGTACATTCTCTTCATTCACTGGATTGAGTTTTTCCCCTTTCACAGCAGAGGAAACTTAGCTGGCCGGTGTGCTATATATAAAGCACCCTTGACAGTTCCTGCAGCAGCCTAGACTCAGCCAAGAGTGGTTTCCCTTCCCTACCGGGCTTGCTGGCTCTAAGTGACTGCCCTGTCTTACACCGGGCTCTACTATTTCTTCTTTGCTTTTCTGTCTAGGCCTTCAGTGCTCCCCAGTGTAGCTTCCCACTCCAGCCCACGAACACCACCCTCTAAATAATTCTGTGTCATAGGCAATTACAGATAGATCGAATCTCTAGTTAAAACCTCTCATTGCCTCGGAGTCAGTAAAAGAAAATTTATAATCTCCATGTCAAAGAGAGTCACAGTCTGACCCTATCTACCCACCTAGCCTCAGCTCCCTACCACATCCGCACCGCCCCCCACAACACACACACTTTTACCCTTATTAACTCCTCCTCGCCTTGTAGTCAGTGCATACCGCTCTCCCTTTGCTGGCCCACTCCTACACAAGAGCCAGCGCTAGTACTGCCCTCTTTTCTGAGCAGGGAGGGCCCTCCCAGGTCATCCCTGCCCCGCTGGCTGTTGTCACATTTACCACACTGCAGTGGGAACCACAGCCAACCTGCTGTGAGTGAGTTCTAAGTGAGGGACTCTTCTCATCTTAATGTCAACATCTTCTGATTTCTTGCGGTTTTAAATAAAAACTTCATTGCCAAATTTCCTCTTATATATGATATGAAAAGATATTATCGAGTTCCAGAAAGGTAGTATTTGGTTATAATCTAACTTTTCTGGAGAGTAAAGCTTTGAATGAAAATTTAAGACTACCTGGTCATCTCAGAATATTAAAACTATGTCAGAAATAAAAAATTCATTTTTATAACAATCTCAAGGTATGGCACTTTTGCCCTCAGCAAGTAGAAATCACAAAAATGCTCTTATAGCTGATCCACAAGGCTTCTGCAGCAAACAGCTTTAGTCTGGTCACAGAGATTCTGTTTCCTTAGGGGTTCTAACTTACAGGTAATCACAGTCAATATTAGTACAAGCATCTCCTGGGTCAAATGGAGCAGAAGGGAAGGAGCACCAGGCAAAAGAAAAGTAAAGGACAAGAGAAAAAAAAGGTGGCAGAATATTCTTACTACCATATAATTGCCTGCTATCCTTTTAAGATTAAACATTGCAGATTCTTTGAATTTAGTTTATTTTATAGCCTATTAATTACTGGTGGACATTTATTTTCTTTAAATTAGCACCAGGCCTTCAAACTACCATTTAATGCCTGATTTTAACAGTTTCTAAAGAAAAATGATAACATTATTAATTGTAGCTCATCCTTTATAACATACTCAATGAAAAGGATGTCTGAAAGGTAGAGCAAAACATCTTGAATCTTCTAAGAGGAAGAAAACTAACCCAGGATCCAGGCCTATAACCTGTTATCTGAAATGCTGGGGGTAAGATGCAGAATGCATAAAAGTTTCAGATTTGAGAAAATAACTACAATACTCCCGGGTGGGGTCTAGGCTGTAATCAAAACATATTTCTGCAACAAAACATATAGATGTTCACATCTAAGGAAATAGTGTAAAGAATATAAATAGCTGGTTTTGATGGCAACTGAGTTATTAGGTTATCAAAATGATTGAGAACAAGCTTTGGGTAGTTCTTACAGCTTTCAAGATTTCAGAATTATAACGTTTTTCCTCTTTCCATCTCATGAGACATTATGGGGGATACACTCAAGGCTAGTTAAGTGGCAGAACTGAGTCCAAAGCCCAAGCTCCAAAGTTTTTAAACATATTTTAAAATAATTCATACAGTAGACATATATGGCAGTCAAAATATTAGAACTCTTAATCAGATGGCCAGTTATCAAAATAGTAAAATGTATAATAGTTTAAAAAATTCAATCACTTAGAAAGCATTTCGAGATTATGCAACATATGAAAGTAATGCAAAATATCAATTACCACCCAAAACACAGAAGGGTAAAAGTGCTGGGTAACAGATAACTAATTAAAGAGTTTACTGTAATTAGAAGAACTGATTGTTTCAAATATGTGACTCATTAGGGTATCTTAAAGATATTTAGTATGAACATTCTTTTCTCAAAGCTGTTTATTAAATACTCAAGTTATATGCTTTTCGGCCAAAAGGCAATTATAAAAATTGAAATTGTAATACAAACCTATTTCAACTCTATTTTTAAGAATTAATAAAAATTTATAAATGCTGTAAAACTTTTTCCATCAGAAATATAGATAAGAGAAAGGAACTTTTAGATTAACTCTATAATCCTTTGATCAAGTAAAACCACCCTGCATGTGAATATCTGTATGGCATTAAGAAAAATTCAATCATCAGCACATAATTATATCAGCTTTTATTAAAGATAAAAATTGATCATATAATTTACTGCTATATTTACTAGAGAATGTTTTTGAGGAAACTGTCCATTATACTACTTGGTGTCAACTATATTAAAACCACATTAGAGAAATTCCTTTTGGAACTAAGTACCGGAAAAGAATTGTTATGTTTCTCCTTATAAAAGAAGCTTAGACTATATGACATTTTAGAAAAGGCAAAACTATAGAGACTTGCTTTTTTGAAGTACTTTGGAATCCAACCCACAATATCTTCAAGGTATGCCTGTATCTTAGAGCCAATTAAAAGCTTAATTAGGGCAACCATATTAACACCTTGACTAGCACAATGAACTTAAATTTTATTTGCTTTTTGTTAATTTTTCTCATTGGGTCATATCATAAGTAAAATGTATGTATACATGCAGAGTATATTATTTATAATGGGTGCAACTTGCAAGTGTGGCATAAATGTAAAATCTAGACTTAGAAAAACACGTTCTATGAGCCCAGAGCATCAAGACCAAAAATGGGATTCATATCTGATTTGTGATCGAAAGTGACATGTGAATACTTTGAAAAAAATTTAGGCTAAAATCATTCCTATAATTTAATTCCTATTCTTACATTTATTTTTTTTTCTACTTTATTTGTCTGAAATGTTTTCTGTTTGTAAATCAGCAGGACAAAGATTTGAAATTTTTATATTATCAGAGCAACAGACACCTTTTTTTCCTATTTTATTACCCACAATTTAGTTTTTCCTGATGGTTTTAATTCTCCTATAAACCCCAATAAAATAGTAAAGAGGACAGAAGTTTCTAACCTTTCCTGAGTTCTACTTTCAAGTATCCAAATACATCAAAAATGATTCCAAGCGAATCTCAGTGGTGAGTCAAATAACAGACATGCTAGCTTAAGATTAGAAAAAAAAAATCTGAATAAAATCCTTGATATTTGTGGGAACATCTTCTTATCTCAATATCTTACATCTCTTTGAGGTGCCCAAACACTAGATTCAACATTATGTGGCAAAAAGAGCTGTGGTTTACAAACTGTAGGCTTAAGAATCTGGGGAAGTCACAGTTCCTACAAAGAATCCACAAATCCACATATGCCGAGCACTGCTTGGAGACTAAGTGACGAATTCATGATAACGCTCCACACGTTTAGATGTAGAACTTTACATTCATTTAAAAGCACTTCACTAAAAATTCTGTTTCTTCAATAAACAAATTAAAGTATAATCAGTGATGTGGGGTTTATAAAAATGTTTGAAATTTTAAAAGGGACTACTGGGTCTACTGGTTTATTAATTGCAAGGTTTTAATATGAGACAGTCCTAACAAAACATGTAACCTGCCTTTATTATTTACTAGCTGAATGACCTTGAGAAAGGCCTTAACCTTGGTAAACAGATCCACTGTGTTCTATATTGGTCACAACTTGCCTGGAAGAGTTGTAGTCAATTCTGTCCACCAAAATTTCAGGTTGAAACAAGCCGTGTCTATGACGAAAAGAATTCACATTTTGGGAAGTATAGCACTTAGCCTGGAAGGAGACTTTAAAAAATGCCTAATATCTGAAAAGTTACCAGGTAGATTCATTAGAGAGTAAAACAGGTTAGATTCAGATTACACTACTCAATATGGCAGAATCAGGAAGCTAAAAAAAAGCAAATTTGGCTCAATATAAAAATAACTTCTCAATAATCATAGTCATCCTATCATTCTATACTGAAATAGTCTGCTTTAAAAAGTCTGTGAAAAAAAGGTAAAGCTGAAGCTATAAGATCATTTGTCTAGAATTTGGTAGTACACTCTACTGGAAAGCTGATTTTGAATAACCTCAATAGTCTCCCAACTTTAAGGGAAGATTAAGATGGCCACAATAGTTTCTTTTGCTTTTATATTTATCACTTAATTTTTCATAATAATCCTTTTATGTACCATATTTTTAAGCAGAAACTGAGGGCAAGAGTGAATTTAATTTGATCATGGGGTCACACATTAGGTAAACTGAAGAGCTCGTTTTCAAATCCTGACTCTATTTGGACTCTTGCCTTGACATCTACGTATCTCAACTTTGGCACACAGCATAATCACCTGTAGTGCTTAGAAAAACCCCACCAGTGGGGCCACATCCCAGACCAATTATATCGGAATTTGCAGGCAAGATTAACACTCACTGCTCTACACCAAGCATTGGCTTTACTGGAACACACTCACCCTCACTTGTTTACATACTGTCTATGATGCTTTCATGCTACAATGGCAGAGTTAAGTAACTAACCAGCAAAGCCAAAAATATTTAGCACTCTCTGACCCTTACAGAAAAAAATATGCCAGCCCCTGGCTCTATGTAATATTATGTCCTAACCATAACACTCATATTTATATAAAACCCATTTTCTGCCACTAAATAAAGTTGAACTGAGAGGCACTAAAAAGTTGTAAATAGCTGGAATGTAGCACATGGAAAATGAAATGTGAATTAAAGCAATGTTCAGATACCAAAGTGATACCAATGATATGACAGAATTATCTTTTATAAGGCATAAGCAATAAGTTGAAAGCATATTAGATCACCAACAATTAATTTATAATAGAACTACTCCATTGATAAAACCTCAGCTAGGGGTGCTTGGAAAGATAAAGGCTAGTGATTTTTTTAAAAGTATTTATTATGGGTCAATATTAGTGCTTTCTTTTCTTTGACTCACTCCAATTATATGCGGGATTAATTTAAGAATGGGGCTACCTCTGATTAGTTTTGCCAATCAGCTATTACCCAGAAAATCTAATTATTCCTTAAATCATCTCTGTATACATATATGTATTAAAAAAAAAAAAAAACTATAGGGTTCTCACCATGAGATTCAACAATTAACCCATGCAGGAGAAAATTGAAAATTGCTTCAAGGCCTTATATTAAAAAATTAAGCCAACATATATACTCAACACATGCCCTCTCACCGCATTTTTAAAAAAAGTCACACTACAAATGTGGTATATATGCTAAGATTCTTATATATATTCCTTTAGGGATATATTGCAGAAAAAGGTCTGAGAGGCCTTTCAACTTCAAATATTCCAGCTTCTCTACGATTTATGGTGAGAACAGTAGCTCTAAACGAATTAGAATAATCCTGTTATCATTCACGAAATTCTATAAAACACTTGCACGTGTTTAATTTACCAAAAAGGATATGAAGTAGGTCTCAAAAATGTTCTGAAATGACAAACTACATATTACAACTAAAGATTTTCTTTTCCAGCACAAAAGATGAGCAGAGTCCAAAGACCAAGGAAGTCAAAGACCTATACATGAAATAGAGTCCACATGCCACATAACAATATAGGCAAATGCCTGTTTATTAACACAACCTTTGAGAATCCTACATAGTTTTTTTCTCTAGGTGTATCTAAGATACTAAAATTATGTGCTTGAGCAAGTTTACCCCTTCTTAAAAGTATTCAAATTTAGTGTTCCTTATGTGTATTACTTTTATAATGAAAAAAAAGTTTAAAAGCATACTTTAGGATTACATCAAACCGGAATTAGAATGAAAACTGAAATACTTTTGTTTATATATTTACCTGGTTCTTCCTTAATGAATGACAAATCTTCTTCTGGATAGGCAACAGGTGGCTGCATCACTGAGCAATCTTCTAAATTTGTTTCATTATTAGGTGGTATATTATAAATAAATCTCTTTGTAGTTTGGTTTTTCCTCCTTGTTTTGCCAGTTTCTTGAATTCCCTGGGAGCTCATGTTATTCCAAATAAACACTTTTGTCTGACTTTGAGATTCATTTTCAACCAATTCAGGTGAACCATCCTGGACCCAACTACTGTCATTCATCTGGTAGTTTTCCATTTGGCCCTCGTCGACATTACAACCATCATTTTCGATTTTTACATTACTTGCCAAATTGGTAAGATTCCGTGTTGCCCAAAAACTGGCAATTTTTTGATCCCGTGATGAAGACAGACCATCTCTATTGACTGGTTTTCTATTATTATAGTCCACAACTACAGACTCTGGAGCTTCTGATTTAATGCTTATGTTTAAGGCATCTTTAATGAAATTTCGGCAGGTTTGAACAACTTCACTCATTTGAAGATAGCTGGCCACTGTCATCACTTCAATGGCATTTTGGCTTGTGAGCACCAGGTTACCAGAGTACAAGAAGTCCAAGATGACTGAAAAACCTTGAACTGCAGCAATATCTAAATGGGTAGTATTGTTTTGGTTAGGGCTTTCTTTGTTTGAAAAGCAATATAAAGTCTTAAAGAAACGGCTGCCTGCAACCAGGATGTTCTTATGAGCTTTAAAGATTTTTCCACTCACCACAATGCTGACATCACAAAGAATACCTTTCTTTCTCTGTTCATTTAGTTGTCGAAGAAGCTGATAGCAGTAAGAGTTCTCATTTGGCCTACTATTAAAGTCACAGTACCCCTCTTCTGATGGTATTTCTGATTCCTGTAATTGGATGGAAAACATTAATATTAAATTTGATTTACTTTTTAAAGCCCCCAAAGAAAAACAAATACTATCTTCTATATAACTTTTTTTTAAGGCACTAATGAAATACAGTGGGCCCTCAGGATCCACAGGGATGGGTCCCAGCACCACCCCCCCATACCAAAATCCGTGGATGCTCAAGTCCCTTCTATAAAAAAGGTAGTATTTGCACATAATCTATACACATCCTTCCATATGCTTTATATCATCTCTAGATTACTTCTACCTATTAAGGTGTACATGCTGTATAAATAATTGTTATAATGTATTGTTTAAGGAAAAACGATGACAGGTAAAGTCCATTCATGGTCAGCACAGAGTGCATGTCAGCAACAGTGTAACATTTCTTTGAATAACTTTTTCAAATATTTTCCATCCATTATCCATGGCCAGTTGACTCCATGGGGCCAACTGTACCCTACTGTTGATAATCACCGTGAAGCATTCACGGTCCCATATACTGAGAGGAAAGAGGAAAGGAGTGACTATCTTGGTGCAAATCACTGCTATTGCAAGAAAAATCAAACACATGAGAGAGGATCAGCAGGATTTCATTTATAGAATAACATGTATCATTCTTTTGAAATATAAACTAAGGACCTAAATTAAGATTAATTTTTTAAAATAGCACATTATGAAGTGTGCGTGGAAGCAGTCAATTAGCATTTATAAGTCAAGGACTGCTTAAAATTTATACTTCAAGCAGTTCAGTATTTGAAGGAGGTAGCTATGTCTAACTGTAGCAGTCATTTTAGGCTGTGGTCACCGTGTTCTGAATTTTCTGGGCCAGTCCCAATTTCTGAAATTCTCTGCCATTATCAGACCAAATGTCCTAATTTTTAAAAATAACTCAGACAAAAGCTTATCCACCCAAGATGTTTGCCCATTCTATTTTAACACAAACTATACAAATCAAACACAACTATTCAACACTATTTTTTCTCATTACTATTGTATAAGAACAGCAATGTTCCCTGCTTTTACAAACACTAGCAGTTTCTTTTTTCACTACTGATCAGAGCACTGACCTGTGTTTTGGAAGCACCTATTAAATATGCCCTTCACAATGAAGGGTTTACAAGTCAAGAGTATATGTACTCTCCAAGAGGAGTATTAAAACTTGAGGCTCTGGGTGAAACAGAGCTAAATAGGCACATCGCACTAAAAAGAATGGCCAAATACTATTTGCTGAACCAAATGAAATTCTTAGTATTAAAGACAAAAATCTTAAAATGGGTCCCTAAGAACTCATGTCACCTGTCTCTTTGGTTCCTTCTGTAGCATTCTATAACATAGAATATCACTGATAAGTAAATACATACTGATGAAAAGGTTTAAATATTTCCAAAACTGGTCTTTAAAATATTGTAAAACTTTCTCTATTTCCCTTCCCAAAAAGGAAAACACAACTTAGCCCAGACATTAGTCTGAACTGGTTAAGTAAGGAGATTTTAAGAAAATGGACAGTCTTAAAAAATCAGACAATTTGTTAAAGTGAAGATTCTATAAATGTGAAAAACCTTCAATTTTTTTATTTATGAAGATGCCCCTAAGTAAAATTGTAATTTTAGATCTAGAAGAGACCTTAGAATTCTCTTCTATTTGGATAAATTCCTCATAACATACCTTCAAATTAATTTCAGAGAGGTGATCCAAAAAAAGCAAGACATGAAAATATGCATGAAAATATGCACTTACGAACATTTGGAGGTAAATGTCTATAGTTCAGCAGATTATCAAGAGAGTGGAATCCCCAACAAGATTAAGAGCCACTGCTACAGGTGCCTTACAGAGCTTTAGAAGCAAAGTGATCTGACTGGATCAGCAGATAGAAGACTGGGGATACTGTGACCAGGGAAAGCTACAGTTAATAGTGCAACACACTCCTAAGAAGGGTCGTAACTAGGGAACACAGATGTTAATGTGTGTGTAGGGGTGAGGAGTGAAGCAGAGTTTGGAAAGATCTGGAAGGTCAAATCAGAACCGGAGTGATTGACTAGGTTGTGGAGGTGCAGAGAGAAGAACCATAAAGCAGGCAGCGTTCTCGCCTGGGGAGCGAGATAATGCCACCAACTCGAAAAGAAATCTAGACTGCCATGCAGTCTTTCCACCCTTCTGAGGGAGAGTTGAGAGAACCTCAGTTGCAAACAGAGAGCTTATCTCTAGTCAATCCATAAATAATAAAAATGCTATTTAGCTAAAAATCAACAAGTAGTTAGTATTTACTTCCCTAATCAGACTTATAGCCCTTTTCAATAAATGATCGCAGAATCAAACAATGAATGTTAGAACTATATAAATATTATTCTACAAAATGGTTTTTTAATGGACCCACAGGCTCATCTTTAATATTTCTCCCTCTTACTGAAGTTTTTCAGACTTTCTTCCTTAATTGTTAAAGGAAACAAACCGTTAAGCCTTATTTTTGCCAAAGGCAAAGTAGGCTAGTAGGTCTTTTTCACCGTTGCTGAGCTCAATACAGTCCAATTAGTAATTTCAATCGGATCACTGATCTGAATTCGGTATTTACTTTCTGGACAGGTTAACTAAATTTATAACAATAATACTTCTGAGGGCATGTTTAGGGTTAGTAAACTGGAGTGTAGACAGATGTGTGATTTAGGCTATGAAATTTTCACAAGTGGGTAGAAAGTGGTCTGACTCAAAATACAGTCGTAATCAATGTTATTAAATCAATTTTAAAGGCCAAATGGTCAAATCCTGTATGAGCTAATTATTGAACTTGATTCCATAAAGATATAGTTAGTAGTTACTCAAAAACTTTACGCTGTCCCTTACATCCTACACTCCCACATCTTCATAAAGCATACAGGGACCTCTTTGAAGTAGGAGGCCCACAACAGATTCTGAAAGCTTATGTACACTCTCCCATTAGCAGTCCTCAACAACCAACATCCAATTAACAGAAGAACATCAAACTTTTTGAGAGTGCTATCATGTTATGGTACCACCCTGCAATTAATGAAAAAGATTTTTCTCAACAGAAAGCATAAGAAAACTCCTCTCAAAAAATCAGGCCTAACAGTGAGTGAGTGAGAGAGAGAGAGAGAGAGAGAGAGAGAGAGAGAGAGAGAGAGAGAGAGAGAGTGTGTGTGTGTGTGTGTGTGTGTGTGTGTGTGTGTGTGTGTGATAAAGGGAGTGAACTGCTCCTAGCCTCAAAATGAATTCTTGTTTGAAGAACTCCAGAACCCTCATTTCAATATTAAGACAGGAGAACGCTACTGCCAGATAGAAAGTCTCAGAATGTTCAAAGAACTAGATGGCCAAAGTCTCTTAAGGTATGAAAAGAACTGGTTTGCTCTCTAGAATTAACACTGATCTGTGAGATGAACTGGTTTCAAAACTGACAAAATTGTAAAGTGAAACATGACATAGCAGGCCACAGAAAACAATAAAAATTCTTGTTATACTTATCTGCAAAGAAAATAAGGATAATGATAAAAAAGAATAGTTACCATTTACTAAGTGACTGTATGCTGGCAATATATACTTTGCATATTTGAAGAAACTAGAAGCTTTAACTCATCTGCCTGCCAAGAAAGTTGAGGGTAAGGTCCCCCTAACCCTAAGCCCAAGAATTTGCTTACAGACTGTTATACTGCCTCCTGCAGGTAATCAAAGGCTACCAGACAATGGTAAAACATGCTTGAACTCTGCCCAGTAAGAATAAGCCAGTTCTTGAACCTGTCATTCACAAAATAACAAAGAGAAATGTAGGTGGTACCTGGGGTCAAGGTACACACAACAGCAAACTAACACCCCAGAGGTTAGCTAGAATTAAAACAAATGATTAGAGTCAATTCAGAGTGGAAACACTCAAAATACAATCAAGGGGACCAACATATAGCCTTAGACAAACTAAATTGTATAATCCTGTCTAATAAAAGAAATGTCCTAAAATGGGCTGAAGATTATATCTGTAAAAAAGGAGTTTTTCAAGGAGGCGGAGGGGAGGGATAATTTAAAGATCAAGTTTATTAAGTTTATTAAAGGTTTCACCTAGGAATAAATTCCCTGATCCAGATCCGTGCCTAGGGGGAAGGATACACCATACTAAGTCTATCATAAGTTATCCAACTAATTCCCCTTCCTCTGATTTCAGGTTCACTAAGCAGCTAATTATAATTTGCATTCCCATTCAGATTTGCCTACAGGGAAAGACTGACTATGCTGATAAGAGTAACTAGTCCACTGTATATAAGAAAATAACATTTTAATTGTCTTTTAAAATTTTTCTAAATAACCAGTATGCCATTACTTACAAAATACACTTTCATTTTCACAAATCCCCTATCTCTATCAACATACTCAATAACATCAAAAACATATTATTTAACCCTTGAAAACCTCAGATTCCTGTAGAATGAGAATAATAATTATTTTGCAGTAAATGTGTTTGGCATATTGAAGACAAGGAAATGTTCTATTTCATGCCATTGCTCAAGCTCACAAAACTAGTAATTGCAGAAAGCTGAGATCTTAACCCAGATTTACTTGGAAACCCATTCTTTCGCCATTACAACATTCCTTATAGGTTCTAGTCTCAGTTGTCACCAAGGATTCAAGACAATTTACTTAATCTTTCTGGGCCTTTTATCTTTAAGTGACCTTCTTTCTAGGTCTTAGGCAACTGAAATTTGTGCAAAACTATTGCCACTGTCACTGGGAAAAATAAACCTGCTTTAAAGTTCAAGCCTTAACTTCTGAGAAACTTCTTGAGCTACGGGGGTTATTGGATAGTACCTAATTCATTCCAAGTAAGTGTTCTGAACAGCAAGATCACTCCAATAAACAGAAGGACTAATATCTGAAAGTTGACTTTCTAAACCAATGACTGGCTACCAATACAAAAGAATGAATTCCACCCACCACCACAGGTCCTCTAAAAGTCTTAAGGGAGAACTGATCAACATCTGTTTGGCTTGAAAAGGGATTATCAAATGGCAAAGACAACGATCTCTAGAATGGAAATATTAAAACAAGATCTAAGAAGTAAAGTACAGCTTAATTTGTTTTGTAACTAAGGACTTAGGATTTCAAGGAGTTTAGTAAATATGTTGTCCACCAGTCCTTATCAACTGGACTTTTTTGAAAGGGGGTATTATATAAAATCTCAGCACAGAAATCTGAGAAGAAGGAAACAAGAAGGAAAAAAACTATCAAAAGCCTGCCTTTGGTTAAAAAATAAAATGTAACAAGTTCAAAAGAGATGAATTTAAGTAAAATTATTCACAAGAGAAAAGTGTTAAACAAATAGCTTCCACTACATTTACATACTATTCTCATATTTCCTGACCTAAAATAAAGAATTTTCAAGGCAGGATGTTTTCCTGAACGGGGTAGCGTCAAAGGTTAAGGAAATTGTTCAATTCATTCTTCAAAGAGTTGCCAGATTTGACTTCCACCAACATGCTAAGACTATGAACATAAGGCAGCTTTTCAAAAATCACAGCTAATAAAATTTTTGACCACAAAGTTAACCTTTTAGGGTTAAAACCTCCAACCCTGCTTTAGTAAACTTTCTTTTTAATTCAATCCGATAGAGAAATCTCAGTCACTAAATAAAAAAAAAAAAATCACCGCTACAATTAGTAAATTGTCATTCCCTCTCCCTCCTCCTCACACACAACTTTTGAAAACTTGTTCCCAAGCTTTCTACCCTCCCACGCGTAAGGTCCCCGCACCTCGCCGGGACGGAACGATGCGTTCAACCAGGAAAGTGGCTTTTGTGGCTGGCCCGCCTTTCCCTAAAGGATCTGAAAGCAGGAGCAGGCTCCACCGTACCTGGGCGTTGGCTTCGTAGAGCTTGTGCTCAGTAGAGACGTGGTGCCTCAGAAGGAGGGTTTTCTTGTAGTTACGGGTCCCTCGTGAAAGCTCGTCGTGTCCCACTTGAGGAAGGTCCCCGCTTCCCCCGTCCTCGGGGGTCTTTTGGCACCAGCCGCAGGACATGAGGCCCGTCTCCTTGGAATAGCGCAGCCAGGGGAAGTCTCGGAGCCAGGCGGTCTGGAAGGAGCACTGGAGCTTCTGCATCAGGGACTTGGGCCGCGCGAGCGGGAAGTGCTGGACAGTCTCGCCGTCGCCGGCTCCCGCTCCGCTGCCCTCCGCCTCGTCCCCGCCGTCGCCGCCCGAACGCCTGCCGCTGCCGCAGCTGCAGCTGCCGCCTTCCGCCCCGCTGCCGTCGCCCAGGCTCGCCCCCTCCTCCTCGTCCTCCGTGCTGTCGCTCAGGGACGCGCCGTCCTGCATCAGCTCCTTCCCCTCCAGCGCGTCCAGCTCCAGCTCCACGGCCGCCGGCCCGCGCCCATTGAAATGCCTCAGGGGCCACGCCGGGGCGTCGGGCCGGCCGCGGTTGCTGCCATTGTTGCCGAGCCCCCCGCCGCCGCGGAAGGCCAGAGTCCGACGGTTTCTCTCCGCTAGCAGGGGGCCCCCCACCCCGCCACCGCCCAGCGAGCTGGGGCCGCCCGCGTCCTGGGGCAGCGGCGAGTCCTTGGCGTCCTCGGCGGCCGCCTCCGGGTCCTGGGGCTCCAGGCCCTCCAATTCCACTTCCTCGTCGGCCCCCCGCCCATTGAGCTGCGGGGGCGCCGGCGGCGGGGGCTGTCGCGGCGCGGGCGGCTGAGGCCAAGCCGAGGCCTCCCCGCCCGCGTTATTGTTCGTGGAGCCGCCGCCGGCGGTGACCAGCCCGCCTCCTCGGAACGCCAGCGTCCTGCGGTTCATCTCACTGAACGACATGGCGCGCGCCGCCGCCGCCCGGTGCCCCGGCTCGCGCCCGCCTCGGGTCGGGGCCCGCGCGCTCCCCGCGCTCCGCTCTTGCCGGGCTCGGCCTCGCCCTCCCGCCGGCCGCCCGGCTCGCGCCCGCTCCCGGGGCCGCCGCCGCCGCCTCCGGCCGCCGGCTCGTCCTCCGCCCCCGCCCCGCGGCGCTCCGGGCAGCGTCCCGCGCGGAGAAGGGGGCGGGCGGCGGCCGGGCGACGAGCGAGCCGCGCGCGTGCGGCCTTCGAAGTTGAGGCGAGTGCGGTGGCCCCGCCGCGGCCCCTCGCAGAGCCGCGCGCACACACCGAGCCTCCGAGCGGAGCCGCTGCCCCGGCGCGCCGCCGAGGGCCCGCGCCGCCTCCGGCTGCCGAGGCGCTGAGGGCGCGAGGCGCGTTAAACCGCCGGGCTCCGCCACATAACGCCCGACAATGAAGCCGGCGGAGCGCTTCCGTCCGACCAGGCCCTGGCGGAGGTCGAATGGCAAATGAACAACGGACCGTGCGCCCACAATGCACCGGGGTAGCAGCAACCGCTGGAGGGGGAGAGGGTGGGGGCCGGGCGGGGAGGGGGCTGGGCTTGGGGCTGGGCCGGCTGGGGTGGGGGCGCCCGGGCCGCAGGAAGGGGGCCGGGCCGCGCCGCAGGCCCGGGCCGGGCGGCGGGGGGCGCCGCGGGCGACCGAGCGGGCCGGGGGCGGCGGACAAAGGGCCGCGCGGCGGGCTGGGGTCGCGGGCGGGCCGGGCCGCGCCGCGCGCGGACAGCCAGCGGGCGCGAGGGGCCGGCCGCCGCCCCGCCGCCCGCGCGCACCTACCCGCGCCCCGGACGCTCATTTTCCTTCTCTCGCCACGAGTTCACCGGGGACTTTGGAAATAACTGCGCTCCAGCCGTGTCATTTGCTGGGGGTGGGTGGCGACGCCTGAGGAAGTGAACTTATTTTATTTTGTTCCCTCACAAAGGCTGGCCCGGGCAGCGCCTTTCACGCGAGGAGCCTGCGGCCACGGCCACCCGGGCGGAGGCGCCGCGAGTGCCAGGCAGCACCTCGGGCCCGAGGCGACGATCGTTTCACAGAAAACGCACCGCCCCGAGTGTCTTATTGCTGTGATGAAATGGAAATTTAAATAAAAGGTCGAACACGTGCGTTCACTGGGAAGTATTGACATGGGTGTTACATCACCAGTAGCCAATCAGATAGCGCCAGTGGTGTTTATACTTCTACAACCACCTTGTGAGTATTACAGTATGTCATAACGTTATAAATATTAGGCAGGGTTCCCCCGGGAGCGGGGAGGGGCCTGCTGCCGCCGACGTGGTCTGGGGCTCTGGCGGCTGGGTGTTCAAAGACCAGAATTGATTGTTAAGACTTCTGATTTTTAACTGTTGACGTAGCATGTGGAATTTAGAATGACTAGAAGAACAGATTGAGCTGTTAAACGCAAAATCATAGTCAGCTTCCTCAGAAAAAGGTTTTCCAACTTAGAGCCCTTAAATTGTTTATTTTTTACCGTGCTCGATTTAGCGAATTCTAAAATGTTTAGACTCATTTTTACTATTGTAAAGTGTGAGATAAATCTTACTTTTATTCAAACCTGTTTCAGGTAAAAAAATAAAAAAGAGATGTTCACAAAGCGTGGAGAGATTTTTTACTCTTTTAAGAAATAAAAGTTTAATCAAGGACTAAAATATGTTCAAGGAAATTGCTGGATGAAAAAGGTATTTATATGGCAAGGTACATTTTTTACACTGACATATATTAGGATGCACGTAGAAAAAATGAGAAGTATCCATGAACTCTTTGCAGTTATAGACCAGTGTTAGAGGATTTTATGTTCTACATTATATATTAATGGAAGTTACATATTTTATAAAGAGCACGTGTTGCAGTTTTTAGCCCTCTGGTTTTATAATTCTGTTCTCTTAAGAAACTTCCATTTTTAGAATAACAGCATTTACAGCTTTGAATATATAATGATATGATGTGGAATAGGGTATGTTTTTCAAGATTAACTTTAAAAACCAGATTTTCCTAGACATGATATATATACCATTTGTTCCAATATTTATAGTGGACTATACACATGCATGCACATCCAGACCCTACTATTGATTATACAGATTTATTCCAAGTAACTTTCACCTAATTCACTGTAATTTTGGTACCCATATAAATAAACAGTATATCAACCAAAAAATATTAGTTCTAACTTGTAGAACAAATGTAATTTAAATGTAAAGAATGATGCCACTTTGTTTCAAGGATTTTGGCTTTGGGTTATTTTTCCAGTAATGATCATGTTGTCACCTATCCATATTGTCACCAGTGATCAACAACTTGAAGTTCTGATATAGGTCCTCACGTTGGCACAGTTTGTGATTTTTATTTTAAATGTTGTTCTGCTTTGTTTTACTAGTTGGGTAGTTTAGGGCAGTAGAATCTCTGTTGTTGACCTAATTTGTACCTTGGAGAAATGAGAGGATTCTGCCTACTTGGCTGTGTATAATATGTGCACCCATGGAACATATGGAAGAATGTAATAATACAGTGCTTTGTCCGTAATGCATTTTTAAAATTCCAGCACTTTCCAAATAAATGCATTATTTATTATAGTTTAATTACCATTGCCTTCCCCATAAAAAGAGGAGCTAATTGCTTATCTAGAATTAAGATGATGGGAAGTGAAAATAACTTGAGAATTTTTATTTCAACTTTAAAGGGTGTTTTCATTTTAAAACTGTTAAATTTGTGTCTTTGTTCCTTTTCATCTTATTTGCCTAGTATGTAATAGGCACTATATAAGTTTATGCTAGTAGTAGTATTTTTGCTTTCTGGTAGTGCTAGAATCACCAAAAATGTTGGAATCCATAGTGGTGGTAATTGTGTCGGGACTTAATTTTTCTCAGACATATATCTTTACCTTATATTTTGTAAAACCCATATTGTCTTTTGTCTGGAATTATGTTTTAACATGGACTAATTATGAATGAACAACACTGGATTCCAGTGATACAATGAATGACTTCCATTCTGCGACCCTGGACCCCTAACAGCCAAACAGTGTATCTTTGTGTGTGTATATGTATTTACAGATTTATCATTCTATGTGTGCAAATCTATATTCTGTTGTCTTCCTCAACATCTGAAGGCAGATGGAATCAGAAACAAAGTGCAAGAGGACAGTCACCACAAATGTCTCAGAACACCCCATACCAGGGAACTTTGAGTGGCAGGAGGGGATCTCCTTATTCTCTAGGTGGAGTTTTTAAGAATTCCCCCTGCCCCTTCCAGTCTTCTGCCTGCGAGCAGGGAGCTGTTTTGCCC
The DNA here is from genome assembly GCA_004027375.1 of Macroglossus sobrinus. Lineage (NCBI taxonomy): Eukaryota > Metazoa > Chordata > Mammalia > Chiroptera > Pteropodidae > Macroglossus > Macroglossus sobrinus. The sequence goes on along the minus strand of PVKZ01000166.1, from coordinate 835,693 downwards.
TCTACCCCCATCTTTACTGTTGGGCATCTACCATGTTCAGGGGATTCCCCCTCACACTCACCAGGGGAACCCCTCAAGAATGGGGCATCCCCGACCAGTTTGTTCCCTAACTTCAGGTTAGGCTGTGTGAACTGCTGGAGACTGACTGCCTCAGGACTACCCACCAGAACTTAGTGATCAGGCAGCTCCTGAGTCTGGTCCTGTTGACCTTCAATGTTCAAACCTGACTGTCCTTTGCTGCTTTGGGAGAGGCACTTTGCCTCTTCAGGGTCTGGGGGTTATGGCCTGTGGTTCTGTTTGTGGATAGACATGTGTCATCCTCCAGAATGAAGTACCTGAGAATAGAGACTGTATCATTCACTGTTATATTTCCCTTCGTCAACCCCAGCCTGGCACATACTGGGCAGTTAATAAATGCTTGTTGAATATTTTTTATTCTCTTATAACCTATTTTGATAGGCAATTTTTTTTCCTGGTTCTTCTTTTTTTTACTCTTAGCTAAGTAAAAAATATTCTTTTAAAAGATATTGAGCTAATGTTTCCATGACATTTACCTTGAAAAGCAACTATAATTAGATAGATAGATAGATTAGATAGATAGATAGATAGATAGATAGATAGATAGATAGATAGATAATTATAATGGACAATTATTCAGTCCTAAAAAAGAAGGAAATTCTGCCATTTGTAACAGCGTGAATGAACCTGGAGGACATTTGACTAAGTAAAATAAACCTGACACAGAAGAAAAAAATAGTTCATGATACCACTTATATGAGGAATCTAGTGAGACTCAGAAACAGAAATAATGAAGTAGGCAGCAGGAAGCTTTTGGAGGTGACGGATGTGTTTATGGCATAGACTGTAGTGATTGGTAATGGCTTCATGGCTGTATACTTATCTCCAAACTCATCAAGTTGTATACAATAAATATGTACAGCTTTCTGTATCTCAATCATACCTCAATAAAGGGGTTTAAACAAATAAAAAGCAATGGTAATCTTATAGTTGAACATAAAAAGTATATTATTAGCACCATTCCCTATGTAACATACAGTGAATTACAATTTACGCCTCTTGTGAGTTTAATCAGGATAGGTATTACCTTCATTCAACAGGTGAGGGAACCTAAGTATAAAAAGGTTAATAATCTTCACACTATTTATTATACTACAATTGAACATTTTAAAACACTTTTATAACTTGGTTATCAGATGAGGTTAAAGTTATATTTGTAAGGTTGAAGATAAGGATAACAGTCTCTAGTCTAAGGTGCCCTTACCTTCTAAAACATGCTTAACAGTGTCAGAGCTGCATAATTAATTATAGCCTGCACTAAATTTTAAACCTTTTTTATTCAAACATACTCAGAAGGAGCAAATGAAAAAAAGTTCAGCCATTATTTTCAGTACTCAGAACTAACCACTTCTGTGTAAATACAGTTTTCTTTTTCTCTGCCTAGCTAAAATTGTTTTTTGGTGCTTATGAATTGGATCTGAGTGTATTTGTGCTTTTAGCAATCAATATGTTTTAATCTGATTAAATATTTTTAGTATTTTAATAGGTATAGTTATTTCAGAATTGATTTAACCAGTCTTTCATTTTTGAACTGCTCATCATTTAAAGTTTGTTTTTGTTTTTGTTTTTTGCCATTGTTAACAACTCTTCAGTGAATATTTTTGAAACTTAAAACTTTCTATCTATTATTTCTTTAGGATAAATTCTAAAGGGTGAATTTCAGGCAAAGGGAATGATCATTTAATAAAGTCTTATTACTATCTCCTGGTTGTCTTTCAGAAATGCTCTCAAAAGTATAAAAAGAAAATACTATTAGGGAGGTATTTTTTTATAGTACTGGGAAGTGAAATACCTAGTTCTAAAGGAGAATACAAAAGCCGGAAAGCCTGAAGGAAAAGGTTGACAGAATTGACTATATAAATTATAAAACTTTTGTGTTTCAAAAACATAAGGTTTTAAAAGTGAACTAGGAAAAAGAAGTTTGGGATTATGTGATAGACCAGGCTTAACATCACTAATATATAAAGGGCTATTATAAATCAATAAGACAAACATATCTAGTGGAAGAAAAGCGTACAAAGGACATGTATTAGAAAATTACATAAAAAGAAATATGAATGACTAGTAAACATGAAAACATGCGCAGACTTGGCCACTAATCAGAGAATGTGCATAAAAACACCAATGGATCAGTAATTTTTAACCTCGCAGATACTGGAAAATGAATATCATTGGGAATGTAGATAGGAGTAACTTTTCCGGTAGGCTGGCTATATGTGTAAAAGTATGAAACGTTAATGTATTTTTTTACCCAGCAGTTGTAGTGCTAGGAATTTATCCTAGACAGAAGTGGTAAGATGTCTGTGCAAGGATGCTCACTGTAGCACTCACTGTTCATAAGCCTGAAAACCTTGCACTTCCATCAGTGTGGGGTTATTTACATACATTATGCCCACAGTGAATTATTGACCAGCCATTGGAAAGGTGGACATGGCATCATATAAGTCCGAGACTTACTGCTGAGTTTAAAAAACAGTATATTAACATACATTACTGGAATAATTAATTTAAACAAATGTTTATTGAGCACCTACTTTGTCTAGCCCTAACATTTATACGTTGTTGCTGAACAAAACAGCCATAGTCCCTATGGCGTGTGCATGAGTTCAGATGTGAATACAGGCATGGGAGGTAGTTTAGAAAGAAGATCTCAAGAATGGAGACAGTAATTATTTAAGCAGAATTTCAGTTTCTAAAAAATGTTCTTAATATACTTTTATACTGTCTTATATTGAGAGTATAACTTATATTGAATATATAACCCAAAAAACCAGTAACACTATTTTCATTGGGCTGGGGTGGGGAGAGGGGCAGTTAACTTTGATAATAAATGACATGGTTTCCCCAGGACTTCCGGGAAGGAGTACTGTTCATCCTTTTGCTCCAATTGTTGGGACCACATTTGCCCTGCCCCCCAAAATAAACACAACAAGAGGTTTAAAAGATAAAGGCCCGTTGTTTCCTATAAAACTCCAATTCTTTTAAACCATTATTTTTCAAAAGGTCAAGTTTGCATGCATGTGTTCAAGGAAGCATGTATCTCAATAAACCCTGCATTCTGGCCCTGCCCTCTAATCCGTGCCTGCACTGAAGCCACTAATCTTTTCAAAATGCCAATCTGATCCTATCACCCCACCCACACTTAAAACCCTACAGAGGTTTCAATTATGTTCTGTTGATCTATATATCAAAATGCTTGTTGCCTGCAGAGCCTAGCAAGATCTGCCTGTCTTCCACCAGTCCAGCCTCATCTCATGCCTGGTCCCTTCTTTCCATTTCTGTATTCTCTATATTTGCTTTGATCCCTGCCGGCATTCGCACAGGCTGCTCCCTGCCTGTAACACCCTTCCCTCCCTTCTCCTGATTAATCCTTAGATCACCTCCTCAGGGCAGCGGCGTTCCTGCCCACCCACACCCCCCAACCTTCAAACATGCTGCAGATTTTCCTAGCATTTTTAAACTCCTTCACAGTGCTTGTCACAATTGCAGTTTTTAAACGTGTAATTATTTGAGTATCGCATACTCTCCCAATAAATTGATAGTTTCATGAGGGCAGGGATCATTTCCGGTTTTGCTCAATATTGTATTGCCAGCATCTAGACACAGTGACGACGACACAGCAGACAATCGGTAAGGATTTGCTAGATGAATCACTATCGGAATGTGTAAATTTCCAAGCAAGTAACTTCAATTAAACGTTTCCAAAGGTTTAGGTACACACAGCCTTGAACTTTCAACAAAACTTAAAAAACATAGATCAGAATTTTACTGAATAAATTAGTAGAGTAGAAGTAGTGTTATGGAAGATATTGAGTGTTGAAATACTCGCATGTTATTCAGTATAAGGCATTGCCGTACAGTATACAATTGTAAAAAGGTTGTTTTGAATTTTTTTAAAATTGAAACTGGTGAATAAAAAGAATTCCAATTAAAACTACTAGGTCATTATAAATATACACAAATAAAACATTGCTTTATCTCTGAAGTTACGCTTTTAAAATTTTTTGAAAATTCCAAATTTAATGATAGTTAACTATTTTATAATTACAATTTCTCTATATTCTAATTCATCTCAAATAGGAGTTAACTTACTGTATTCTCAGAGAGATGAAAAGTAAAATGCCTCCTTTTTATCTATGAGTTGTACAAAAATAGATTGTTTTTTTGCAGTATGAATTTTTATATAGGCTGCAAAGAGAATAATGGAGTAGGGGGGTCTGATGTTTATTTTTTTATTGAAAACTAAATTATTAAAATCATACATACATTGTTTCTGTAGCTGACCCATCCCAACTGTTTAGTTTACAGGTACAATCTGGTTCACAGGTTCGTTTCCCCAATAGGTCCATTAACTGGGCTTGGTTCAGTAGCCACAGATTTGATGCTCATCCACCTCTTTCATAAATTTACAGAAGCAAACCAATTACCATTAGAAGGCAGGTGTGGCAGGGAGAAAGATGCTGAGGTTATAAGGGTCAGTGCTGTAAAGTAGCACCCTACAGCAGGCCTTTCTACACAGCTTCATTCGTTCACTTCATAGAGGGCTTCAATTCCAAAATAGGTAAATCCCTTCCCTTAGAATTTGGAGGTAACATCAAGGTCAGAAACTAAAGCTACTAGAGTTAGTACGAACCACAGGATCAGTCTTTAAAAAAGAAACCCATGGACCCAAAGATGTGATCAGGGTGACTCTCCTCTGTGCTCAAGTTTGAGCGTACATCCGGGACTGAAATGTCACTGCTGCAAAGAAAGCTAACACTCTGAGGTGTTCAGACTGGGGTGCGCTTAGCCCTGAAGGAATGCGGACCTTCTTGGGGACACGTGAGGTCATGGAGCTTTTAAGAGAATGGGTTGTCAGGCTTTCAACTCCATATGCATGCATGCTTTTCTCAGAAACAACTGCTGGAGGATGCTCTTCCCAAGTTGGGTTTCTTCTCCCACCTCCCCTTTCACAATCCCCGCTTCTTCCCTTTCACCAAAAAGGCAAACCTGTCCCTACCCTGGGGTACATTGCCTCAGAATGGAAAAGGGACACCAGAGACAGAGAAAGTAAATGTCACTCGTCGCTTCTGCAACTCTAATGGTTTCCAGCTTTTGCCTTCAAAAAAACTGAAGAAAGGCCTAATTGAAACATCAGTTGATCATTAAAAATAATTTTCAATGATAGATCACTAAGGGTTTTTTGCACAGAACTTGGAAGGAGTTTAAAGAATTTTGTGACATAACTAAAAATTCCTTCTATTCTAATCACCCATAATTGTTTGGCCAAATGTTCTCAGCACGTATTCCAAAGAAGAAAAAGAGGAATAAAATGTATGACAAACCCTTTCTCACTCTAACAAATTCTTGATGCATTAATTAGTTGGAAAAAACTCAGCTAATTAAGAAATGTAGTCCCAGTAAATATTTATTTCATGTTTAATATCAATATGTTGCTTTGACCAAATGTGCACTAATAATTATTATGGTACCTCATTTCAGGCTATTTTATAACATTTAGGGTCATAGAATTTTTTAAACTAAATTTAAATTGATAATAGACTTCTGAGGATATATTATGAAATCATGAGGAAATGGAATAGAAATAAAGGAATAATGTAAAATTTCCACTTCTTAATGTATTTTGAAATGGATGATGGTGGGTGTCAAATAATTATGCTATATAGATTTCATTGAATGGATTTTCTAAGAAGATATAATTTTACCTGAAACTAATATAAAATAATATTGAATGTCAACTCTAGTTGAAAAATTAAAATTAAAAAAGAAGATATTTTATTTTGCTCTGTCAATATTTACAACTTGCCAGAAATGACATTCATTGCAATTTGAACTTACAAATATCTCAGATGCTTAAGAATGTGTAAAAGAGTACTTAGTATTTCACAATTATTTTGGGGAGGACACTGCCCTAGTTCAGTGTTTCCCAAATGCTATTTTTCACCTGTTGATGGTGAAATAAATAAATACTATCTAGAGATTTTTTTCATAAAGGCAAATTTGTTCAAATTAAAAGACTGCCAAATATTCTAAATCACATCCTTTCTGTTGTTTTAGACTTAAGACATGTAGTTTGAAATTATGATATTAATGGATGGTAGATTTTTAAAAAAATATTCTTCATTGGTCTCCAAATTGTTTAAAAGTTTTTTTTTCCTTTGTAGTACTTCGAAGATCACATATCCATCAGCCTTCCACTTCTCAGGTGTCCTGAGAATTCCATAGTCCTGATGGCAGTAATTTCATAAAAGATGGTAATTTAGATTGTTGAAATTTCTTAAGCCAGCCCCCAGAAATGAAGAAGGCCTTCCAAACATTTGTGATCAGCCAACATAAATTTGCCTCCAACTTTTACGTATTTCTCCTGCAGCAAGAGCCACAGAGATGCCTCTGTGGACCAGACTAGTGGGCAGAGAAGGAAAAATCCCTAAGTTCTTTTGGAGAGATGCTTGCAGCACTTGCACTGCTTAGGCAGTGGCTTGCTAGAGTGGTCTGCGTGTACACAGACTGTCAGTGTAAGTGAGCGAAGTTGTTTTCCTCTTGGTGGAAAGAGAATCGAGTCATTAATTCTGTCTTGATAAGCTTTTGACCGCTCTGAGGTGTATTTCCCCAGGCCAGTCACAGTGTTGGACTCTGCAGAGGTCTCTATGCCTCACTGGTCAGTGAGACAATTAGGCTCACTGAACAGGTACAATTCGGGTACAGCCTACTCTTTTCTTCTTCTGTTTAAGCAACCTAACCTAACCAACGTGGGATTCTGTTGTTGACTCTTAAATATTTCAGGATTTTTCAGGTCTGCTCAAGACACATAAGTGATCAATTTGTGATTCAGAGATTTTTTCCTTCTCACACACTCAGTGTGATTTTGGCTAATACGTTTGCACCTACAAAGATATCCACAAATGATGGGCTCCAGACTCACACATAAGGTTTTAATGTAGGACTTCAGTTTTCCTTTTGTGAGACTTGGGAAAATAACCCAGTATCTCTAGACCCCGTTTTTCTCATCTGTAAAATGGAGCTGCTGATAGAATGGTAGTCACCTCATAAATCTGTTGTGACAATTTGATGGTCTGTGGAGAGCAGGTGTAGCTCAGCGCCTGGCAAATACAAACCTGAGAACTGGAGATAAAGTGGCAGACAAGAACAGATGCAGTTCTTGCCCTCACGGAGCTGGCAGTCTGATGGAGGAGGCTGGCAGTCAAATAATATAAAATGTAGAGAGAAGGGGAAGAAAGAAGGGGAAGAAGATGGTGTTTTGGAGATTAAAATTGAAAGAGTTGACTTGACTCAGGGTGTTGAAAAAGGGCTTCTCTGGGCAAGTAGCTCTTGAGGTGACATCTGCAGGGCGATGGAGAGTCAATTTGGTGAAGCCCAGAAGATGACTTTCCAGCGAGAGGAACGAGCCATCATAGGATGGGACGGTGGAAGGCAAGCCTAAGAGGCTGGAGCAGCAGAGCGGGCAGGGCAAGCTGAGGTGGGTATGATGCAGTGGCAGGCTCTGTATGAGCCTGTAGCAGTTTTAACTTTATCTATTTGAAAAGAATAGTGGGAAGCTGCTGAAGGGCTTGCTTTTGAATGAGATAGGAGGAAGGGGCAGCATGAAGTAGCATGATCAGATCTGGATTTTGGGATCATCTTGGCTGTAGAAAATGGCTAAGAAGAGGACCAGAGGAAAAAGAGGCTATTAGGAGAGATGATGACAGCTTGGAATAGGTGGACAGTGGTACAGGAGCAGAGAACTAGACAAGTTTGAGAGAGATTTGGGAGGGAAAATTTACAGAAGTTGGTGATGGATTGAGTATGGGGGCTATAAAAGAACAAAGCGTTGAGGGTGACTTTTAGATTTCTGACACCATTACACCATTCGCCATGATGGGCAACATCAGAAGAACAAAGTTTAGGGTAAAATTACGTATTTTGGGAAATTTGATTTTGAAGTTATTTTGAGATATTTAAGAGGATGCATTAAACATGCTAGAGCTCAGAATATACATATTGGAAACGTGTATACACACATGCACGTACATGTATGTTACCTGCGTGTAGGTGGCAACTTGGCAGCTGTAAGGTGGGCATACTAACCCTGCTTCATAAGAGTGGTGAGAATTGAGTTGGAGATGAGGTATGAAAAGTGCCTATGGAGATACAGGTAACTGTGCTAGGCCAAGAGAGAGCCAGGCAAAGGTACTGGTCTAGCAGTGGGAGCGCAACACAGAAATGCCTGAGAAAACGCTGTACGGGGCGTCAGACCAGCAACGGCCTGCGTGTGCTGTTCACAGTGGTCTGGCATATACCACGTTCGATCACTAGACTCTATCAGTAAGCTACCTAACTCAGATGTTTTCTAGATGAGCAGTTACCGAGTAACAGGCCTGGAAAATATTCAAGGGAAGTTTTCATGAAAATTCATGAACATTTGTTGAGGGTCAATAGTCCAAAGTGGTGAAGTCAGAAAAATTCCTACAGTAGAAAAGTAGAAGTCAACCACAGAAAGATGTAGGAAGATGTGTTGCAGGAGGAGTGAAGGATACAGAGATAGACGTACAGGACGGGGACAAAGAAAGTGAAATTATCTTAGAATCGATAACACTTGGGGAGTGACAGGAGATGATATTGGATAAGTGAGGAGCCAAATGATGGAGCAAGTCCCTGATGGGGACCCCTGGAAGATTTTAGACAAAGAAATGACATGATTAGGCCTGCTTTGAGATGGAAGGGTTCAGACCATCATGTAGGCTAGGGAATGGAATTGAGGGCTGGAGAGATGGGTATAACCATGATGCTTTTGCAATGGAGCAGGGAAATGATGAGAGCCAGACACCCAGGAGGTGTTTGGAAGGTAGTTGGGGCTAGAGGTATCTGGATACATGTTTGGATACATGTCACCTTATATTGGGCAATTAAAATCAGAGTAAGTGAAATAAACTAAGGAGAACATGTAAAGTGAGAAGAGATATAGAATTTAGAAAGAGCCCCACAAAACAGCATCATTTAAAGAAGAGGATCCTGGGAAGATTTCTCATCCAATAAGGCTCATTCTCAAAAAGTTCTTTTTTGTATCTAACTTAGATCTTTCATGCTGTAATCTAAGTCAATTTCTTCTTTTCACTCTCAGTAGAGCTAGAAAGCAGCTGTTCATCATCTTGTCTATAACCACCCTTCCCATGCTTGAATACTATTATTAAGAAACCTGCTAGTCTTCTCTAAATAATTTCTGGCTCTGACTTTTCCAACTCTTTAATCATCTCCATGGCTTCCCATTGGATCCCTTCTGCTTTCTCCACATCTCTCTTTAAATTGTAGAGGCTGGTGCTGGACCTTGTACTTTCGAGATTCACTTTGAGGATCATGAAAGAATTTTCTCAAATATCTTATGTGGTAACTTTACCCCAGTGCTACACGTGGATTTTCTCCATGTTAAATACAAGATTTCTAGTAAAAGAGCTTCCTTTGGCTATTTATGCCTAATCATCTAAGTTTTTGTATTTATCGTTAACATTAAATCTCAGTTGATGGTGGCTTTTTAAAAGCTAATTCTCGGTCCCTTCATGTGATTGAGTGAAGCAAGTCGATCTGTTCCCAGCCACATGGGCATCAGTTTGGGAAGGAGAATAAGAGCGCTGGAGTTCTGTGCTTGGGTAGGAAGACGTAGACTGAGGGTTTTCATCTCCCCTTTCTCTTTTTAACTGTAAATGCAGATTAAACTGTGATTATGAAGGAACCTCCCCATTTCACTGATCTCCCATGCCTGTCTCCCTCATTCCACTGTGGGCTCCTTGAAGGAGGAGCACAATTCTGGTTATCTTTACACTCTCAGTTCACTTTTTTAACTCGAGGAAAACACGTTAGATCCTGCCTTATATCAGGCATGGAACGGGAAGGTCTGGACCACGGTTGGCACTCCCAGCTCGCTGGTAGTAGTTTAGTTACTGCCAAACTATGTGACTGGAAGCATTCTGAAGCAGAGTCCTGGGTCATCAAACACTGCTGTGGCAAATTAGAGCTATTGGGCATTGGAACTATAAATCGTTATAGTAAATTGTCTGCCATGGACACGGGACATGGGAGAAGAGGACATGGGAGAGGTAGCCCGTGTTAGCCATTAAAAACAACAGGGCCTTAGATCATGTCATAGCGTTGTGTTAAAAACACCTTTGCTCAACAGGCAATTTTATTTTGAATTGTGTTCTTGAAAGCTGATTATATCAACATCATATAATTAATAACAACTGACAGGAATAACAGCAAGAGGTATGTCTTTATTCCTGTACAGTGTCTTGGTCCCAGACTTTCTTTCCTATACAGAAGAAAACAGCATTTTGTTCAGTTTATGGATCATAGCAAAGACAACAGAAAATCTCAGACGTCATGGCCCTCCTTAAAAAAATCTGTCCACCCACTCATTTTGCATAATTGCACAAGATCTGGTTTTTAGTAGCTCTTGGAAATTGAGTGCTAATCTGCATGGTTGCCACACAGGGCTCTGAAATGTTGTCACAAGAATTCATGGTTCTTTCTTTGAAGCTGCTCAGAAAATAGTTTTGATTTAATTCAAAAGTCAAAACACAAATAATACAGGTTTAATTCAGCTGCAACTTGGAAAGAAAGTTCCACAAAAAAATCTTATGGTACAATTATTAAATGTTACCTTGACAGCATATTATCAAATGATTCATTAATAGACAAAGAGCTGGATCACTAAAAATTTAGTGACATCTTTGCTAAACAGGTAGCGTTTGGTATAAAAGCTAAACTAAAGGGTAAGACAAGCTGAAGAATTAGTATGTTGGGGAGATTGTTGAGCCCCCGGAATGTGAGAAATAGCCCTGAACAACTGTCAATACACTCAATTTTAGGCACTTCTGTTTGCTTCTGTTGTTGTTATGTGCTTCTTCACTTAGCATGAGCCTCTATGTTTAAGCCTTGGAAAACATCCTCAATGATATATGAATTAATGACAAATCAAATCAGTCGACCCACTCATGGTGGATGGGTTCTACATCTATATAGCTCACAGTTAATGGTGGGGATGAGCATTCTACAGTATAACTTCAGTGAGTTGAGAGAGAAAAATTCTTACCTAACGTTTTTTCTGAGTTACTGGGCCATCGACATAATGTGAATTGCCACTTGATGTACAGCTACACCCCAAAGACTTCTGCAGAGATGCTGATTGTCTACTGTGTGTATCTGGGTACATGTATCTGGGTACACCTCAGCCTCAGCAAGTGTGGGCTTGTTGAAGTCATCACTTCCGTCAAGCCCACCCCTTCTCTTGTGATCCCTGTTGCACTTGGTGTTGACGCTGCACTTCACAACTGTCTTTAACTCTCCACTGTCTGCATTTCCCACATTTAGTCAATCACCAAGTCTTACCAAGTCTGCCTCCGAATGGGTTCACGCACCCTCTTCCTGCTCTCCACCTCTGCTGCTGCTGTTCTGGTCCAGGTCCTCGCCTTCTCTCATCCCTGTCCTGCAGTCTGCTCTTAACTGGGCTCCTGGTCTCTGGTCCGGCCCTATCCATATCTTACCATATCGTCTCCCTATTTAAAAAGTTCTGAGCATCCTCATTGCTTGTAAGATGAAGTTCAAGTTTCTTAATGTGAAATTCAAGATGTGTGGCCTTGCCCGAATCTAACTTTCTATTTTAATCTCTCATCGTCACCCTACACATCTTATCATTCACTTTGCTCTCTAAAGAGACATCACGTCACATTACCCTTTGTATCCACAGCATCCTGGCATAGTGCCTTACACTGGCAATCTTTCTATAAATGTTGATTGAAAAAAAAAATGACAGTATATTGTTATTAGTGCATGTAGTAGAACGCAGAAGCTGATAACCAAGATTCTGAAGTGAAATGAACAGGATTCCGTTTTCTCTCTTCTGGTCTTGGAGTCTTGGCCTCCCTTTGCCTAGTAACTCTCCCTGTTTATTCCCCCAGGTTAATTACTTATTTTCCCTGTTCCATTTTATGACTGTGTGTGTTTATTAAATTGTCTACATATGTTCTGTGCAAAGATTTTATTTAAATACCTTTAATATTACAAGACAACTACAATTTTAACCAGTTTTGAAATCTTTATTGATAGTTTTGTTTTTAAAAAGGAAATCATGGAAATGCTTCTTTGCTGCTTTTGGAGGACTGATGAATTTTAATGAAATCATTCTTTGAACATTTTGCTCATTTTGCATTCTATTTTTAAAGAAAACAGGTTCTTCACATTTTGCTCAGTGAAAATTATGCAAGCATATGACCATGGCTAAAACACTGATCTGCCCCATCTTTGGTTGATCCATGGGAATGTTGGATCAATGCTTGTTCCCTCGGAAATTCAGTGAGAGGGTACTAGGAAGTCAGAGGGACCACAGTCACTCAGTTTGTGAACTTTACTTTTTATGGCTAAGCGACAATCTGAGTAAAAAGTGCCTCTTTCTTGAACGTACATGAAACAAGAAGATGCTCGGTCTTCTTGAATACTATCTTCTTAAATACAGTGTTTTTAACACCCATTCTGTTTCAGTTTGATAAAGTAAAAAATCTTTGGAGAGTCAAGAATTTCACGTAGTTTACGTTTCTTTAACTTTTACAGTTCAAATAATAGTGTCATGAGTATCGTACACTCCTAATAGATTTGTATGGATGAGTAAACAAAGCAACCAATCAATGAAGTGAGAGGGATGATGTGCTTTAAATTTTCTGTATGTTACAGTGGACATCTATGGTTTTGCTACCAAGCAGTCCTTCTGATGGGGCGGCCCCTCCCTTGATCCCTCACATTGCTGCTGGATTCCCATGTGACACTTGCTGGCTGGCCATAGTGGTGGGCACTTGAAACCAGCGGGGCCAGTGAATCTCAGACTTTTTGAACTTTTGTTCCAGAAAATAAGGTCAATTGCTTTCTAACGGTTGAGATTATAAGATGTAGAGTCAGGATGGTGCTGGTGGCAGCTTAGTGGCTTAAAGTGTAGGCTCTGAGTTTGAACAGATTTCCCCTGGCCAAAGATGCAACAATTTGGGCATTAATAAAAATAAACGCAGATTGAAACAATCAAATATGTTAGGATCTGTGAGTTCATAATGATACCAAACAATATTAATTGGTTGCTTTTGCTAGGGAACCAACTCATTATTTTGAACAATAGTTAATAAAGAAAAGCGTGAAGGATTTACCTTGCCTTCCTTGAATTTACTGTACACTGGGGGAGCTACATAGTTAATAAAGAAAAATTTTCTGAAAGAACTGTTCCATCTAATAAACGAAGAGAAAATGATAGACTAGATTACACTCTTTGCAAACCCCTAATGGGCTGTGCATGTCTGACATCCACTGGCTGCACAAGGTGACCGAGCACTTGAAATGAGGCCAGTCCAAACGAAATGTGTTACAGGCAGTGGTATGCTGGAAAATATCTACTAACTGGCTGTCTGAGAAGGAGAAAAAGCTTGTGAAACAACAGGAAACTTTAATGTTGACCGAATATTTGACGATATTAAGAATTATGGTTTAAGAATTATGGTTTATTGTTAGAAATAATAGTGGTGCTGCCATTATGTTAAAAATTCTCTTTTAAACATAATGCACTAAAAAACTTATGGCTGAAATGAAATTATGTATAGAGACTCTGGGGACATCTGTGACTCAAGTCCTTGGGTCCAGTTCCCCAAAATCCATACAGATCTCTTTAGGTCTCTGAATCACCCCCCCATCAGTCCCCCTAGTGCTTACACAGGTTCAAATTGTGTCTGTGTCACTTGCAACTAATAGATAAACATATACTTTCAATATCCTGTGAGATTCGAAGTTCATCGTGTGGGTACGGGGAGGAGCCTGTCTTTTCTAGGGTTACTACTTAGCCTCTCTGGGTAAGGAGTTCAGCTTAGAACTTAGAAGCCTTCCTTCTTTTCATTGATTGATTGATTAGCCATTCATCTCAAAAAGATTAAAGTTAACTGCTCTATGGTTTCATTTCAATTGAAAGATTTAAAGTGACTTCTCAGCTTCCCTTTTATTATTAATTTTCTCAGCCAGATGGCTAATCAGTGAATAGGACTGAAGCCTAAACTATCAATCACAAGGGCTTAACTTCTGTTTGGTTCGCCACTGAACAAGTATGTGATCGTCCATAAATACTTTTGTCCTCTGAAAAGCCGGGGGGTGTCACAGGGTTATTATCTTCATTTATGGATTCACACATAACCAGTTCTTTGTTGTGTATTTACTCCTCCCCAGGCTCTGCCTTAGGTACTGGGCACTCAGCAGAACAAGATGGTCTCTGTGCTCATGGATCTAGCAGGAGAAGGACGGAAACACCAAGTAAACTGAATGAGGAGAGAGAAGGGAACGGTGCAAGGTGCTGTTGGAGGCAGGCAGGGGCCGGATCTATAGGGCCTTACAGCCCATAATGAGAGTTAGGAATATTATTCTAGGGCTTATGGGGCAGCAGAGGGTTTTAACCCAGAGAATAACATAATCCTATTTAAACTGTTCTAGGTGGCGTGGGTAATGGAATAAAATAAAGGCCATTGGTGGTAACCCAAAAGAGCAATGGTGAAGGCCTGGACTTAGGCACGGCAGTATGGGGGAGAAAGATGTGGACATACTTAAGACATACTTTAGAGGCAGAAATCATGAAGTGCTATAGAATAATAAATTGACCAAACTTCATAAACTACAAAATCCTGTGCATACTCTGAGTTTGACAGTCAGCTCTCTGAGCCTGTTGAACTGAGGACTGCGTCGAGTCCCTCTGTTGCCACTGGGACTTCGTGGCAGCTGGTCCTTGTACGTGCTCTTCATCACCTGTCTCATCCAATTAAGTCAGCTTATAAATTCTCAATATAAAATTCATGTATTCAAGAAATACTCATTAAACTAAAAATATTGCGCTCTTAGCACAAATCTGTGTAGGTAGCAGATTTGAATATAAATTGATTCAAAACATAATTCACATATTATTTTCATTCAAAGATATACTTGCTCTGTAAACGGTTTTTAAATACAAAAGAAGTTCCTTCATCAACTATGAGAATTATGTGTTGGCATAAGCAAAGTATGTTGATGGAAAAATAACAGAACAGACTCATAATTTGCACTGGAAATTAAGGTTGCAGAGACTCAGAACATTTTTATGTCTAAATAAATAATGAAAAATTAGCTAAGTAAAGAAAATCAAGAGTAACCATTGCATAGAAATACCTTTGACTTTAGAATCTTTCTTTTACTCATAAAATGTGGTACAGGAAATTCATCTTAGTGAATTTTCCTACACTTTTGTGAACCCAAATAAGCTTCTATACAAACGGGTCCACCTACTCACAAAAACAAAACTCAAAAAAAAGAAAGAAAAATCTTTCTTTCTTTTGCTCTGATTTAACCTTCGGACTAATTCTTTGAGGAGGTTCTGAATTTCAGATAGATCCAATCACTCCCAAATAATGACAAACTCTCATCTATCTGCTTACTTCCAGTCTTGGCCTTTTTTCAAAGTAAATGGATTAATATTTTTATTGTTGAGATTTTCTCTAATCTAGGTTTGATAGATTATCATCAATTAAAAAAAAAATTCCAGCAACACAGCCCTCCTTAGCTTTCTGCTCACCCCCACCACACCTCTCCCCCAACTCCTTTTTTTCCTGCAAGAAGATCTTATGACTCCTTTCTTTTTTTAATGCAAAAAAAAAAAAAAAATGAGTTTGGTACCTTCCCTTAATCACATGGTTGCGAAGTTTTTCCCTGCTGGAGAAGTTTTCATAAATGTTTCCTGATGTTATTAAGTCTAGGTTTATTTTTAAATTTTTTAATATGGAAAGAGTTAATTATTTGATACTTCTCTTTCTGGTGCTTCTAGTACAGGGAAGGCCAAGGCAGGAGTTTAGAGGGCTCATGGTTTTAAGCATCTCGATGGCGCCTGGGTGCTTTGTGCCCATAGCTTTGTGCCCATAGCATCTGTGTTTCCTCTGTACCCGTTTCCACTGCTGACCAGCTCAATTGGCCCCCAAAGGAAAGCAACCTAAGTCTTCTAACAGGTCCATGCATGTCATTCAGGAGCAGAAAGAGTTTCTATAATCAGAACTTGCCATCAAGGCACTTTCTTTCTTCCAAAGGTATAGACAGACTCTTATTTTATTTTTATTTTAATTGTGATTACAACTCTGAGTATATGGCTTCTTGAATTGTACCCCCACCCGCCTTCTTGACTATTTGGTCAAGCATATGTTCTCTATCTCTCAGTGTTTCCTAAACATTGGTGTTTATAGGCTACATAATTTCATTGTCTCATCAAAACTGAAAAACAGTTATGGTAGATACTGATCCGTGTTCTCTGATCTGCAATGTAAAATCATATGTACACACATGCACATACAGATGCACACACACATACACACACATACATACACAGCCCTATAAAGTATTTACATATATTCCTTGAATGTGCATGTTTTTCATTTATTCCCGACTCCCTTCTTCCATCTGTTCTGACCAGCTCTCAAGTGGACCCAGCTATCCATAGAGAAACCTTTTCTTACAGGAGGAGACAACTCTACGTTCTGACAAATGGTTTTCTAGGGTTCAGTCCTGAACTGAGTCCCTAGCTCTCCATGCCCTTCCCCTCAGCGGTAGCACCAGAACCTTCACTGGCAGCAGGAGGCACTGGGGACTTTGGGATCTAGAGAGGCAGCCAGTGCAGCATAAGTGGCCCGGAAGCTGGATCTCGGGACCTTAGTCCCTTCTTGGTCTGAGCCCGAGACCCTTGGCAGAGCATTAGCTTCTCGAGCCTTCTGTTCCTTTCTGTAAATAGGACGCATACCTTACAGGTTCAGATGGATATGAACGTGTTTTATTTTATTTTATAAAGCGATATACTATTTTATAAAGTGATATGCAGTCTGTTCAACAGTTAATTGATGTAAACAATTAACATTATGTAAACAATTAACATTAACTCATTTCTTTTAGGCACTAGCTTACAACTGCAACCACAGTAAAGCTTGTGTTTTGGAACGGAATCAACTTATTTTTCCTTCTCAGGAAAGTCACTCATATTATGGAGACCATCATTTATGGTCCAAAGCAGGACACCTGCCTCTGGAAAAATGCTAGACCAGATGAGGTATCAGGAGAGTGGGCATGAAATGAGACTGCCTGGGAGGCAATGGCTGTGGTGGCGGGGTCACGGCTGCACTACCGCTGCACACAACCCCTCGGCACAGCACGGCCTGAAGCAGAGGAGAGAGCGTGTCTGAGTGCCAAGGGCCCCGACCAGGCTGCCTTGGGCTTCCACACATCGCCCACCAGCTCTTTAAACTAGAAAACTAGGATGCACGGGCCTCCTTCCAACCAGTACCAAACCTCATCATTTCACTCCCAAGTTCATCGGCTTCTGCCCACTCCACATTCACTGTTGAGGTTCAGGTCATCATTATCGATCTCGGCTTTGTCGCTACAGCTGCCTACTGGCTTCCCGTTCTTCCTCTGACCCCTCCAGTCCATTCTTTATGCTGATGCTTAATCTTTATCATCAATCACTCTCCTTGTGAAGACACTGGGTCCCCACTGTCCTCATGTGGGTCTTGGGCTTGCCCTGAGAGGCCGCTGGTTGGACATGTTGCTAGCCACCCGCCCGGCTCAGTCACCCCGGCCCACTCCACTCCTCACGGTGCTTCAGCATTCCTCCTTCCTGCGGTTCCTGGAAGACACCCCCCTTAACTGTATTTACATAAATGCTTCCTCCTCCCTGCTCCCCGTTCTAGTCTGCCCACCCCACTCCTGTGCCTAAAATGCAGGTCTCCATTATTTAGAAAGGACTTCTCTCAGAAAACCTACCTCTCCTGAGGCCCCAAGCCCTTCCTGTGTGCAGCCCAGTAATCTCTACTTCCCTGTCAGAGCACTTACCAGACTATGGGTCCCTTCTTTGTGTAAAATCCCACTGGAGTGTGATCTCAGTGAGGGCCTGCACTTCAAACGGTCCTGGCCTTGACCTCCAGCAACCTCTTTTGCATAATAATTCAAGAAAACCTCCTTGCTTTCATGAATGCCAGCCTGACTTTGTGGAAATTTCTCATCCCCAGCCTCCAGTCCCGTTTTTATCTCCTTTTGCAGATCACAGTAAATAGCTAATCGTCCTCTTCTTGCTCCCCCTGCTCCAAGGCTGCCCCTCCAGTGGAGTGAATCCCACATCCTTTATACGTGCCCCAGGGCAAATGGCATATGGGAAGGAAAACTGGCTTAGTACCATAAAAAATACAAAGTCAGCAGATTTTTCTTTCCTCCTAAATTTAACCTGATGGAAAAAAGTGCTTACATCACCAAAGCCTAGAGACCCCAGGTAAATCACTGACAGCTGATTTCTTGGTCTCTCCTCCAAGGACGGTAGAAGGCACATGCCTCCAGTTACCTAGAACTGGATTCCCCGCAGGGTGAAGGTGCTTAAAAATCGTAAACTACTCTGCAGCTATTCACGGAGGTATGTGTATGACCACTGTGTTCTTATTTCAAATTGAAGACTGTCCTTCCAACACAGAAGGACATAGAAACATAGCCTCCTCCTCATTTGGGAGATTACCTTGTGGGCACAAAAATTCAGCTTATGTGAAAATAAACAATGAGAATAAATTTAGAGAAAGCAGTGCAGTGATCTTGTGGAGTTACAGTGTAAAGACAGCCACTTCTGTCCCTGGCTTCAGCACATCTGCTTCCTCAAGCAGTCTCAGGCCAGACCCGCTGAAAAAAATTTCATGGCCGGGGCAATAACCAATGGGACAAAACATTGCCATTAGGAACCAGTTCCCAGAATGGAAGAAAAAAAAATTTGCCCTTCGGATTCTAATTTTAATAGCCCCTTTTTTCTCTGTGGCTAGCCGTTCGAGAAGGTCCAAGTTCTCATCAGTATACAGCCTACTAGATCTATTAGAATAAACTGTTGGTATTTTAGGAAAATGTTCAGTATGGCAGTGTTCTCTCTGTATTCTCAAAGATAAATATTTTCATAAATCTTCCTGGAGTAGCTGAGAAACACAGTGAAATGCTTATTTGCCCGCAGCACAAGTTAGCACTGTGTTAAGTAACTCAGATGGACAGCAGCCTACAGCTCTCCACTTCCTGCCGTGATGAGAAGGGAATCCCATGCTTCCAGTGTCCCATGCTGGATGGCCTGGCTTTGCCTCCTTCTGTAAACCCACCACACTCCATCTTCACTGGCCTCCTCTCAGGTCCTCAGACACCTGAGGTCCTTGCTTTGCTGGGTCCCCGCATGCCGATCCCTCTCTGGAATGCTATTCCCTCACCCCTTTCCATGCTGGCTGTTTCTTAGACCTCAGATCTCAGTCTGAAAGTCACTTTCCAGGAAAAGCTTTGTTTGAATATCTGTTTCCTTCTCCCCTATTGTTTTCAAACCTAGCTCCCAGTTTTTTCTCTCCTAAGGCTTACTCAATTTGTCATTATTTGTTTGTTTGTTGTCTTTCCTACTAGACTGTAAACACCTGAGGGTAGAAGTCACCTCTACCTTATTCACTATTGAACCCAGTGTCTGTGCGGGCCTGACACTGGCCAGTCTCTGAATATATTATGTATTTGTTGAGTATGACTATGTGGATTGAGAAAATATATGACACTGATTCTATGAGTTAAGCATTGCTTTAAATGAATTTATATTTTATTAATCTCAAATATCAACATACATTTAAAATATTAATATGGCATAATTATTGAATGACATATACATAGATATCCAGACCACAGTACTTGATTAAAGATCATTTTAAATAGCTTTGAGAAACTCAACTTCTCTAAGGATTGATGGCCGCTAGAATAGATGTAGAAGCCTTAGAAATCGTGCTGCAATCTTGCTTGTGCGGTGACACACCCTAGAAACTGCCTTTTCATTCCTTCATTCATTTTTAAGAGATCCTTGGTAAAAACATTTTCTTCCTGAGATTTTTCTTTTTAAGCATAAGCAGTCTACTGTCTTCTGTCTTCAAAAATGCCAGTAAATTCAGACAGTTAGCTGGTTCTAATTAATTGAGGTTTTCTTGCCCCAAGTGATCCCTGAAGTCTAACCTTTGCTTTTCTCTAATTTAATTTTCCTATGCAAATGCCTTATTTATTGAGTTAACCTTTATTTAACTCCTGCTAGATGCTGTGGGGACCAGGTGACCTCTCTTTAGTAGTCCATGGCCCAATGGGAAATGGGCATAAACAGGTGAGCTACCTCAGTGTAGTCCAGTGAGGGAGTTACCCCTCCCCCTCTGCTACCGGCCCCGCGCCCCCCAGGAATAGCCTCACCCAACTGGAGGGCCTGGGAGATGGTTTCCTACAGGAGTTGGAACTTGCAGGCTGTGCAGAACCAAGGTGGGAGAAGTGTGGGGGAAGGGGCGCAGGGTGCACAGGGACACTGAACAGGAAGCGTTCCACAGCGTCCGGGACCCACAAGCAGCTCAGGGGCCTGCACCTTGAACTTGGAGGTTGGAAGGATTTGGTTGGAACTCCAGTGTGGGCAGCGCCGGATGCAGGAAGCGGGGTGCGTACCTTGTCAGAGCGCTTGGACTTTACACTCGGGGCCGTGGGGGCCCAGCAAGGGGCTCTGTGGGAATCGTGTTAATAGTTAATCTCTAAGAACATGTGAATTGAAAAATTTTATGTAAATTACTTTCCGTTTTTACACTACTAGCAGTTGGAAGAGGCATATCATAAACAAAGACTTCAAAGGACTTGAGATCTGGCACTCCTTTAATTGTGTTTATTTCAGACACTTTCCACATCAAAATGGGCATTCACGATGAAGAAACTCGCTGTTGCAGAGTTGTCCATCTTTTGTCCTGATGTTTGTTTAATAGAAATATTCAAAAATCATCCAATTATTCTTGGAAAATGTGCATGAATGTGTGGTATTTGGAACTCTATTTTAGAACCCAAATGTCATAGACATCTGGACACAAAAATTATGCAAGAGAGACCTTTAGAAATGTGTTACTAATTATTGGCTCTTCCTTGCAACGGCACAGCCGAGCCTTTGTCACAGGCGCCTTGTGCAGTGCTGTTATAGACTGCGGCTTTTTTCACATTATGGTTTATTTTCCTAAGATAGTCTTTATAATAGCATCACAGAGCACTTCATGGAGTCAGTAACGAAACTAGTAAGCATCAGAAATAAATGGTGTTCACAGTGGCGAATGTCCCAGACGATAGCTTAGGAAAAAATCTCATAAGGAAGGAAGAAAAAGGATATGATCAAGTTAGCTGAAGAGCTGGGGAAAATGGAGGGCAACGAGCTATAATGGTGAAGGCCACGTGTAAACCAGACTTAGGAGAACCGGATTCTAGTGCTGGTCTTATAATTTCCCAAATATGTGTTTTAATCTCAAATGTGCTCTAGTTTTTATTTATAACATAAAAATTATACCTTATGGCATTGAAGGTCTCCTTCTCTTCTAAAATACAGTTTTAACAGTTGAAAGTCTCATGAGTTCACCAGGAACGATGCTCAGCAATAGTGCCTGGGAATAAGGCAAGATCCTTGCTGAGCTTAAACTCTAGTGGGAAGGGAAGAAAAACAGAGAGATGGCTATAAATAAAATAATTACCGTTAGTAGCAAGTAGTGTGAGGGAAATAAGTCGGGATCGTGTTCCAGAGAGGGACTGGGTGGGCCGCAGTCACAGGGATGGGCAAGGAATGGCTGAGACCTGAAGAAAGAATCAGGTTTGTGAAGTCCAGGAGTCAGGTGTTGCTGGTGGAGGTCACAATGCCGAAGACCTGGGCAGGGACTGCACTGAACTTCCTTGAGAAACAGAGAGAGGCCAGTGGCCTTGGAATATAGAAATAAGTGGAAGAAGGACAAGAAAAGAGGTGAACTAGGCCATGTAGGTTCTCATGGGCCATGGTAAGAAATTTGAAGTTTATTTTGAGTGCAGCGGTCAGCACTTGGAGGAATTTCAGCTGGAACGTGACACAACCGAATTTATTTAAAAATATCACTTTGATTGTTGTATTGAGACTTGATTGCAGATGGCAGAGTTAAAGCAAAAAACAATAATAATAATAATAATTCCAGAAACTACTGTAAAATGCCAGATAAGAGATAGTGGTAACTTGGCCTAAGACAGGGAAGGTGTCTAAGTCCTTGTATTTAAATGTGATGCTTTAGAAGCTGCCTCAGATTAAGTCATACATCCAGTAACCTTGACTTAAATTCAATGAAAAATAAAGGAGGTCAGCTAGGATGTGAGTAATACTGAATACATTTCATCTGCTCGGAAAATTATACTGAAAATTTGGGGGGTCAGGCATATTTGGGGATTTTCACTCAGGGTTGCAAATCAATTAGAAGCAGTAGTGTATTTAGAAAAAAAACATCAATTATCTTTAGGATAGCTTGATGACTTAGCAAGGATTTCTAATAGATATTGCTATCTAGTTCTATTAAAAAAATATATGAATTTATTCAGTGGTCTATTTTGTGACTCATTAGAGCAGACATTTTCAGAGGATGGTTTTCTTACTTTGAACAATTCTGCCAAACCATTTTGGTGCAATGAAACAATTGGAACTATCTTTGAAAAATACAAAACATACCAATTTCTTCTCCTGTTTCATTACGTTTTTAAAGTAATACCGAAAAATACACTGGCCAATAACAGTAGAAAATCGAGACATGTTTTTTAAAAGTATAGTTGCCATATAATATTGCAGTAGTTTCAGGTGTACAGTATGATTTGACATTTATATATCTTACCATGTGATCATCTCTCTAAATCACCATATAAATTTATCACAATACTATTGACTATCCCCCTTCATCTTTTTCACCCACCCTACCCCAAAGTTACTCTTTATACAGTTTACGAAAGAAATTGACAAATCTCTAATTTTCTCGGGCATATTTGGTTAAAATTCCTTAGTCTTAGCACCTATTGTTCCTCTGGTGAGCTTTTCCCCGGGTAGGGCCAAGTACCAATTCTTCACCTCATCTAAAAGTCACCTTTTCCTCACCACTCATATAGCCCTTGGAATCTTCCATGTTTTCTGTGAAGTTTTCCTGGGCTTTCAGAGAGCGGTAACCACTGACAGGAGGTCACTCGGTCTGGACCTGAGGTCATCTGTGGTTGTGCCCCCCATTCAGTGAGCTGGAAGGCAGAGTATTAGGTGAGTTCTTGTACTGGTCCTGTCACCACCTTGAGCCAGTCATTTCTGATTTCTGTGTCTCTGTTTCCTCATCTAGCTGGAAGGTGGACGTGTGTGTTGTGTGTGCGTGGGTGAGGGAGAGTGGTGGCAAGGAGTGTATAATACCCATCTCATCTTCTCTGCCAGGTAAGATCAAGTAAGATGATGTACACGAAAACCTTCTGAATGAATACAAAGCACTGTAATTTTGAAACAATGCTTTGTGGAGCTCTCACAATGTCCAGGCACTGCGCTCAGTGCTTTATAAGATTTATATCACTTAATCAACAAACAAGAAGGTATTACTAACCCCATTTTTCAGAAGAGGAAACAGAGGCTTAGATCAGTTAAATGCCAAAGGTCCAAAGGATGCGGTCACATGACTAGTCACAAGGCAAGTTTGTGGTGAGCCGGGCCAGAGGCCCAGCCTGTCTGGCTCCGGTACCCACCTCCTCAGCCCTGGAACACTCTCCTGCCCATACGTACGTGTAAGTCAGCGTTACCCGCCTTGTTTATTTTTACGAACCCTAAAGACACTTATCCCTAATCCAGATATTTTCATTTACTAATTTTCTAGCAACTTACTCTACTTACTTTGCTGTTTATATACTACATATCAGTATGTTCTGTGAAATTATAAACTTCATAAAGATAAGGCCCGTTTCCCTTAGTGCTCTCTGTATGCTAGCGTGGACATATAAGCTAAGCTGTCTTCCCGAGCATTTTATGATATGAGGAGGAGGAATCAGGAATCGAGGTTGGAAGGGACTATGAGTAAATCCATTGAAAAAGGGCCCACGACATAAATGACCCTCACAGAATCCCCGAGAGCTTTATCTAACATTTCTCAGTGGCTGGTTTAGTATAGTTAGCACCAAACTATGCTAATACTTTGTAAAGATCATTTTAAAATTGGTGTGTGGGTAGAAAAAAGTTGTGAGTCACATACTGAAATAGGCTTAGTTTTTTTGTGTGTATTATGTAAATAATTAGAATCACATTTGAGAAGAGTGCCCAAAATGTGGCAACCAGGATTAAAACCTTAAATAAATAAATAACACATCGAATAATCTCTTTCTTCCTAGGAACTGACATTGGTTTTTATCTGTACAGTAGATCAAGACCATGTATTTTTGTCCCTATTATACAGGTGTGAAAGGTAATGCAGAAAACACATGAGTCGTGCCCTTCAAGGTCATGAATACTTGTGGCCAACCTCAGGAGTGTAACTAACAAAATAAATGAAGTCAGCTCGTGGGCCATGCAGAGATGTCCGTGCACACTCTCTCCCAAGCCTCTGGACCACAGAACACCCAGGGGGAAGGGGATGTAAACAGGGAGCCTCTCCGTCCGGCCACTGGCAGTGGCCAGGTGCAGCTTGGTGTGACTCACCTCCGTCCTCTGCTTTTGAGTGGTGGCAGAA
Source organism: Macroglossus sobrinus (assembly GCA_004027375.1). Classification (NCBI taxonomy): domain Eukaryota; kingdom Metazoa; phylum Chordata; class Mammalia; order Chiroptera; family Pteropodidae; genus Macroglossus; species Macroglossus sobrinus. The sequence continues at coordinate 811,028 of PVKZ01000166.1, read as the reverse complement.
CGGGACGTATGAGAAAAATTCAGCTCCTCGTGTTTAACTTCACCACTTCCTTTTCAGAAGATTGTCTTGGTGCAGTGGTTGTCGAGACTATCATGGGTTAAATACAGTCAGCATCTGTGGAGCTTCCAGTGGGTTCTTCTGGAATGTTATTCTCCGAGAATAAAGCCAGAGTATATGAAAATATGGAGGACGAGACCTGACCTCTGCAGATGAGACTGAGTATAACTGGAAAGCTGACAGATGACGGCCATTGAGCTCTCCTCTGGGTGACGGTTCCCTGGTCTGCCTACCTGTCAGGTGACGGAGAGGAAGTGGCATCTAGGTAGGCCAAACCAGGAAAAAAGGCCAAACAGTGAAGGTGGCTGGGAAAACCAAGAGTGAGTGGGGTGAGTTCTGAGGCCGCTGTTTATCATGTCCTCTTTCTAATCAAAGTAAAACAAAATCGGTAGCAGAAGGCATAGACTTAGGTGTGGGGGTGACTGCACCCATCCCCGCAAACAGTGTCACAGTGTGTCTCTGCCACAGGAGGAGGAGGAGATCATTCTCTCTGCAGGACACAGCCTGGTCAGGGCCTGGAGAATACATGCCCTCTGACATAGAGGAGACGGAGGGTCACCTGGCTGTGTTCTGGTGTAGAAATGTCACGTGGACCAGCAGTTCTCCTTGCTCTAAGTTCACACTTGGCAAGTAAAGTAGCCTCTGATGTTCCACTTTACCTCCTGTTTAAGGCAGCAGTGGGAAGGAGTGGGTCTGTGAACACATCTGCATCTTTTATTGTTAATTAATACATTTGCATTTTGTTTTATATCTTAGGTTTTTTATAATATGACTGTTGAGGTTAGTAGTTAGGCCTAATAATCCTGTCACTTCAAGTTCATTTCAAAATCAAATTCCTTGGGCACACCTAGACATATCTGGACTAAACAACAAAAATGTATGATTAGGGCAGAATAAGGCAGGTAAGTTGGTCAGCTCACTTTCCTCTGATTCCTTTATGCCATAATGATATAACTTCAGTCACAAGAAGGTTTTTGCCATAGATAAAACTATTTTTCCTTTTACTCCACATCTGAAGACAAAGAGTGAGCAAATGCTATAGGTGACAGAGGCAATGAAGCTGTTTTAACACCAAGCATCTGGCTTTTGAAAACTTTTGCATGAAGAGAGAAAAACCTTCAAGTCATAGCCATGTCTAACATCGTTTAACCTAGCCGAAGCCTACTGTACGGTGTTGATGAATGCAGTCATCCCTTACGGAAGTGTGCCTGTTTGGTGCCAGGCGTTGTGGGCAATGTGTAGAATCCAAAAGGACCAAGGCATGTAAATAACTGTGATAATCAGTGTTGGGTTGTGAGCCCGTGCCCAAGGCACAGTGATGGCAAGGGACAGAGAAATCCCTTGAGCTGGTGGGGCCAGGAAGTCTCCCTTTGACCTAGGTTTTGAAAGGAACACAGTGTGTTGCCTTCTGGGCCTTCGAGGCGAAAGAGAACTCCAGGTAGAGCAAATGGCTGGAAGCAAGCCTGGGAAGTACCAACCACATGATGGGAAGAGGTGGGAGGATTGTCTGCTAAGGACCTAATCAGGTGGGTGATGGGGCGGGGTTGTCCGTGACATAGAAAAACAGGATGGTACTGTGAAAAGTACAGTTGTCATGACAATGAGGCAAAAGTGAGCGGGAGAAAGGAAGACGGAGTTTTGAATTCAGCTGTCCTAATGACACTGGAGAGCAACAGGCAAGTGGAGAAGGTGGGTCAGCCAGAATCAGCAGGGCTAGGTGACAGATCGTGTTTGGGGGTACAAGGCGGAGGGGCTAGCAAGTGGCTGAATCACTGGCTTTGGAAGTGGGGGTCTTCCATTATGTCTTCTCCCGAACGTCACATGTTATGCACTGGGAGATGAAAGGTGCGCCTGCTCTGGAGAATGCGCAGCTCTCCAACTAAGGCAGCCCCTAGATCAGAGATCCCCGACCCGCCCCACTCCTGCTTTTCCTGTCCGTGAGATCCGGCTCTGGACAAAAACCCAGGCAAATATGTTATATAACTAAAACAGACATATTGTCCTGGAGAAAACGATGAAAGCCAGAAGGTACAATTAAACACACTAGTGATGCTGAGGGGTAGGTGTCCATGACTTTTCACAGACTATAACTGTGCTGTGTGTGTGCAGTTCTACCTGGTTTTCATTAAGCAAATAAACTGGTTTTCAATAGCAAAAAATATGAAAACTTAGTTATAGGATATCCAGAGACTTATGTTTGAGAATTTAGTTGTGCGTTAGCAAAAATCACATCTTGACTTTTTCTACCAGATAAAAATAATGAGACAAAAGTGTTTATTCTCAATAGATACTTCATTCTTATATTAGGAATGTTAAGAGTTAAAAAGTCGATGTGAATATTATTTCTCAAATTTTGCTATTTGGAGTTGCCTGTTGCTTTTGTGTCTTGCCCTTGCATGACCATTAGGGAGGTGTTTCAGCATACTGGTTAAGAAGCTAAGCTCTGGGGTTAGATTGTCCACGTTCAAACACTGACTCTGTCACTCAGTCTCCGGGCACGCCATCAGTTGTCCCTGTCATCTTGTCACAGACACGCACAGGAAACGAATAACACCAGGGTGATCTGAGCAGAGTCCAACCCCATGGGGCTGCTCAGGCCTCAGATTGCTGGGCCAATGCCCAGAATTGCCTGTTTAGTAGATCTAGGATGTGGACCAGAAATTTTGCATTTCTAAAAAATTTCAGGTAACAGTCTGGGCCCATACTTTGAGAAATACTGGCTAATTAAAAAGGGAATTTATTTAGGAAAAAAAGAGACTAACATCCATTGCAAAACGTGTACACAGTTCATCATGATTTCGTTTAAAAAACCAAACTCTATGCGTTGGGAAGTCCAGTAGCTGACGATACTTTCATTTAAGTGAGAATCACTAATTTTGTTTTATTATTAGGATGACCTTGGCTTTCTACCGTTCTAGGAATGCATGCCCATAATTAGAGTGTGTGTTAGTCTCACTCAAAGAAACCAATTTCTCCAACTCACCTTTTGCTCTTATTGCAGGGTTTTATGCTTGAACCTGAACCCCACCAAGCTGTGAACCGTTTAACCAGGATATAAGTAAGCTAATTTGTTGAACTCCACAAATAAATCAGATCCCAAGTACCCTTTCCCTGAAGTGTGAACCAAATAAAAGAGATTATTCTGTTAAAAAAAAATGCAAACTAGTTCAAATTAGAAACAAATCTTTTGGTTTTTTAAAACTATAGAAATACAAGATTATATTTCCTAACATACCAATTCATTAAAAACCAAACCAAACCAAACTCTGTTTAGATACCTTTATGCTCAGTGACAAGCAGTTGACTGAGTACTAAAGTCATAAATCCCTATAAGAGGCTGGGTCCCAGTAAGAAAGAGCATTCCACTTATGGGGTTCAAATCAAGACATTTTAATGAAGGGGCTTCTTACAGAGATGTGCGGAAGTGGGTACGGGGGTTGTTAAGGGGATAAGTGAGAGACGTTGGGTTCCAGAAGGCTAGCAACAGCAGGAAGTCATTACCACTGGGCCTGGAGAAGCTAAGGAAGGAGAGAACGCGGGACAGGGCAGGAGCATAGGTGTGGGGACCACACCTGTCACACACAGGTTAGGAGAGGGCTGCTGCATCAAGGACAAAGCAGAGAAGGGACACCCAGCCTCTCTCCCTCCTGGCCTCTGAGCTCGTGCTGAATCATCCCCATCTGAACTGGAGGTACGGTGTGAAGGGTGCCCGCGACCCGTCTGCAGAGTCCACTTCTCAGCAGAGTAGGGCACGAGCGGGCAGATGGAGCCCGCCCCTCACTCCCCTTGTCCTAGGTGAGCGCGAGCCATCGGATGAGGCACCCGCTTCTTAGGAAAGTCCCTGGCACCTAGGAAGTGTCACCCTCTAAACGTTAGCTGCTCTTATTGCCACGGGCTGAGCCCTGTTTAAGTCTCTGGACATGAAGTGACTTCTCCTTGGCTAACACTGGTGACAAGCCCACACTCACATCCAGGTTTTCAGACTCTAGTTTGTACAAATTCTGCTGCGAGTGTTGACCACGGTGCCATATAGTTATGAGGAGACATGCTACATGCATGATTCATTTTATAATTTATTACAGATAAAAGCACCTTTACTGTCTGGGCCTGACTGATGAAATCTGTAGCCCTGTTGACACCTTGGATATGGACATATATAAAAATAACATTAAAAAACTGATTTCAAAGACAATTTTACATGGTCAGTAACAATAGTAATAGTGATGGCAACATTAGTAATAGCAATAGTTAAAATTTTTTAGTGTTTATTATATGTTCATCATTTGTTTTTTTCTAATATTGTTCTAATGTAACCACTAATCCATGTCACCTGTTTTTAATTTCCTGTTCATTCTTTCAGGTCTTTTTTTAAATTTGGAAATAATCCACTTTGGAGGATTTCATGATGGGTGAGTTGAAGAAATTTTGCCTGACTCTGTTGGCCCTTGTCTGACCATTTAAGGTTTTATAAAATTATTTAAATATATATACACACATATATAAAATATCCTAAAAAGCCTTCCAAATAACAACATTTTTTTCCTATAACTGTTGGAGAATTTGTTCATTCCAAATCAGCCCTGAGGTGAGTGGCGTGCATGGGCCGTGGATTCAAAATTTGATTGCATGAAATAAGACATCCTGAAAGTAAACATAGTTAGCTCCTTATTTGTGTCACGACAGCTTTTTTGGCAACAGATTTTAAACAACAAGATGGCATTTACCCTCGGGTCTTCGCATTTTAGGTTTTTTAGAGTTTTAGTTCAAAGAAGGTACAATCAGTGAGCTGGAGCATCCCCCGCTCCTTTCCGTCAGCTAAGGAAACGAACCAGAGGGCTTTCCTGTAGGCTGGACTTCAGTCCCCACAGGGCCTGTCAGCTCCTCTCTGAGGATGGGAGCCATCATCAGGGCAGGGCCGTCTGACCAGTGGCTCATCATGAAATTTCGGTTCTCTCTTGGCAGTCAAGTTTCAGAGCTGTTAAAAAATTCTGGGTAATAGCAAAGTCATAGTGATGGCTGTGTTTGAAAACCAGTCACATCAAAGGAAGAAGCCCCCTGTGCACGCCCTTGGCTTTGCTCTCTTTTGCTTTGAGGCCTAGTCACAGCATCGGTTGGCCCAGAAGAAATGGCCTGAGTCATGTATAGGTTGAGCCATAGGAAATCACCAATATTTGGTCGCTAATCAGTGGTCCGATGCCGTTTTGACACTGGACAGCAGTTTTGTGCGGTGCATCCTGCTAGTTCTGATACTGATGGGAGCAGTTTGTGGAGCAGCAGAGTTTCATCCACAGCCTCTTTTAAAGCTCACACCAGTAGAAACATAATTGATTTTGCACATTCTTCAAATGAAAGTCACTGCTGACTTTTTCTCCCCTTGTTAAAAACTTCAGAAATCTGTAAAATTAAGATTTTAAGGTGTTTTTAAAGAATTTACGTGTGTAAATTTCCTAACCAAATTTCTGGCACATAGTAGGTGCTCAGGAGCACTGAGTGATTAGGCCTCACCACAGAAGTGACCAGTGTGAGTACATCTGGTCATAATAGTTACATACTGTGATATGGTCTTTACCAGTTACATATTCTTTTAAACACATAATTTCACTTAGTTTAGAGTCAAATTCCCTAAAAACCTATTCTGGGCACATGCAACCGAGATGTGGAACCATGTAGCAGGTATTTAAAAGGTGGTATTGCATTATTATTTAAATACTCTCTAACAGTTAATGGAAGTTGAAAACAAAAAGAAAGGGTTTTCTGTGCTTCTGTATGAACTGGCTTTTTAAAAGTGCCCTCGTCATGATGGTTTCTTCTGGAGAGATCGTGAGATGATTTCCTGCACATGGACGTCAGTTTCGTGAACTCGAGGAACTGACTTCTGTGATGAACACGGGAACATCAGTGTTTGTAAGCATGGAGCGTTTTGAAAAACGAGACACTGATTTTATCATTATGGCGCTGTACTCAAATTCTCACTTATTGTCAATACCCAAATTCTTACAAGTTGGCAAGTTTGGTAAAAACCCTGTGAGTTATTTTATCTTTGATGTTATTATCACTGCTGGTAAAAACAGGACACGATGTGATGCCTGGTGGGTGGGGGACAGCCCCACACATGGTCTAAAGGTGCTCTGCGGCTTGCTTTCTATAGGCAGATGTTTCAAAAGGGTCCCACACACCTTCACAAGTTCGTTTCTCCTGCAGCGGCCTTGGTGTCACCACATCTACAGAGCAGGCCCTGACCCCCAGGATTCTAACCTCCAGAGCAGAGAAAGTGGGGCGATCAATGCTTTGGAGCCAAAGGCAGAGACAGGGCATTACGGGAGCCCTTTACATTGGGTTCGGCAGGTCTGTGCTGCCTTCCGGGTAGGTTCCAGTGTGGTCCCAGAGTGGCTGCCACACGGGCCACGCTGACTCTGAGCAGCAAAGCACGAAGCAGCTCCACTATTTTGACCTACCGGAATCTCAGAGGCAATGAAACCAAGCTCAGACTCAGACTTATCATCTTTCCCCCAAACCAGTCTTCCTCTTGAGTTCTTACTTTCTCCATCACTGATGCGCCCCCTCACCCCAGAGTGCTGTGAGGCCTCTCACAGGAACTTGGAGGGGACCACGTGACTAAGGGAGAGAGGGTTGGTCCTGAAGCTCCAGCTGTATTAGCCTCACAGGAGAGCCACCTCTGCTTCTAATAACTTCTTTGCATGTTGTGCTTCGTATCACTATTTTAATGAAAGAAAGAAAAAGTGAATCCTGTTGATTCACTCAAGATGCTCGTAAGTGGGCCTTCTCCTGCCTTGCTGTCTGAACTGAGCGAGGGCATCCAGTGTCACATGGTCCCTTTTTAGGGACACAGTTTCCTGCAGCTCACACCCTGGAGTGGGCATGTTAGTTCCTTGGGATTTATGGGACTTTCAGATACCCCTGACATCACTCTGACAGCAAAACCTTCGCTCACTAATCTAGTGAAGATAGCAGTTTTCAAGCTGTATGTTTGTATTTTGAAACAAAAATGTTGCCTTATAACACCGCCATTCTCGAAGGCTTTCAAAGTGTTGCAGATCTTTCCTTCTAGTTGGCAACTTCCCTATGATATCAAGGTCTTTAAATTCAGTTTATATTCTTTTTTAGTACTGTTCAAGGGAACGTCTTATAGCCAATTTTGCCAGAGGAAACATCTCTTATAAAAGTATGAGGCACCTCTGTAGTTTCGTGTAGTCATAGTGACACTTTAATAAAATTCTCAGACTCCATTCAGGTCCCTTCAATGCTGTGACTGTGTACTTTGTAGATACAGGGTGCAGTCCTAAAGCCAGTGCTTACAAAGCACACAGGGTATACGGTTATCATATCCTCTTAATTTCTATCTGGAACAGTTCTCAGTCTTTCCTTTGCTATCAGAGCCATGCCACTTTTGATAAATTAACAGTTTGATGAGGAATGAATGATACATCATCTAAAATTGCAAAGGGGAAAAAAGATAATTTCACCGTGGACAAGCCTAGCAGACAGGACCTTAAGTGGTCAAAGTTAATGTCACCAGTAATAATGGTACAAATACAAATCATGTCACTTGAATGAGATAAATTAAAACACATCGTCATTTCTGTGATATTCCTGCCTAAGATATATAACAGGTGCCCAAACTGAAAAACATTTTATAAAGTAAATGACTTTCCTGATTTTGATGGTTATATTGTAGTTATAGATGAGAATGTCTCCATTTGTAGGAGATACACACAAAAGTATTGGCGAGTGATAGGGCATTCTATCAGCCATTTACTCTCAGATGGCTAAGTAAAAACGTTTCTTGTACTGTACTTGCAGATTTTCTCTAAGTTTGAGATTGTTCACATGAATTTGTGTTTCATGTTTTGAATATCCATAATCAGCCAATGCAGATTTTAGTGTGACCTATTAGCTGTAAGTACTGATGGGATAAGTGATTAATTTTGCTATAATGGAAAGAACTTGTTTTTCTTCCAAATAACAATATGTGAACTGCTCAATAAACTTGATGGGAGGGATACCTTTGGTAGGTCATCATCTCCTTTTATACAGAGGCTCAGCACTGCCACCCTAGCTAAAGTATTTTCTAGAAAAAGCCATGCAAATGATGATAAAATGAAAAATGAGACCAGTAGTGGCTGCTTCTTCTGGAACTCTCACAGACCGTTCAAGTCATGTGACCAGAAGAGCAAATGACTTTAATGATTTAATATCAATCCTATTGGTTATTTTTTTTTATTTGGCTTCTCTTTTATTCAACAGACTTTTATTGAGCCCTACTATGTTCCAGGCCGTGCACTAACCTTAACAATACAAAGGTGAAAAAAAGGCTTTCATAGTTCCCAACAGTGAATAAAAAGTGGTCAGATGAGGAGGCCAATATTTACTATGTAGCAAAGAAGCAGGGCACAGAACGGGGAACACTGGCCTCTGTTAGGAAGACTTCGCAAAAGGATTTTTATTTAGTTGTAGATTCACATGTCCTCAGGAGTGATTTAGAGAGATCCTATGTACCATTTACCGGTGTCACCCAATGGTAATGTCCTACAAAATCACTGTACAATATCACCACCAGAATATTGACATAGGTATACCAACCTTATTCAGATTTCCTCAGTTGTGTGTGTGCGAGTGGCGGTGTTTATAATTTCACCTGGCATGGATCCACTGTCACAGTCAAGATCCAGAATTTCTTCACAAGGATCCCTCTTACCGTTCTTTTATACCAACCCACCTCTCCCGGCCGCCTTCATCCTCCACCCTTCAAACCTAACTTTGGGCAACCACTAATCTCTTTACTCCTTTTTTTTTTTCTTTTCAAGAATATTACATTGTGGAATGTAATCTTTTGGCTTCTTTTACTCAGCATAGTTCCCTGGTCATTCATTTATGTTTTTGCATGTGTCAGTGGTATGTTTTCCTCTTCACCGTTGAGGAGTATTCCATGGTATGTAGGTACCCCAATTTGTTTAACCCTTCACCCGTTGAAAGATGCATGAGCAGTTTCTAGTTTTTGGCTATTACAGATAAAGCAGCTATGAAAATACAGGTACAGATTTTTGTGTGAGCATAAAATTTCACTTCCCTAGGATAATTGCCCAAGAGTAAAATTGCTGAGTCATATGGTAGTTGCACGTTTAGCCAAAGAATTTTCCAGAGTGGTCGTCCCGTTTTACATACCCAGTTTCTCCACATCCTCTCTAGCATTTGGCATTGTCACTATTTTTTATTTTAGCCATTCTGATAGTTTGTAGTAACACACCACTGTGGTTTTAATTTGCATTTCCCTGATGATTAATGATTTTGAATATCTTCTCATGTGTGTATGTGCCCTCTGTAAACTCTTCCTTCAGTAAATTCATATCTTTTGCTCATATTCTAATTGAATTACTTGGGATTTTTTTTTTACTGTTGTATTTAGAGGGTTCTTTATCTATTCTAGATACCGGTCCTTTGGTATGTCATTTACAAATATTTTCTCCCAGTCTATAGTCTTTCCATCTTCTTCACTGGGACTTTAAAGAACAAAAATTTTTAATTTTGATGAAGTTCGGTTTGTCATTTTTTCATGTTATGTATTATGCTTGTGGCGTCATGTCTAATAGTCTTCACCCAGCCTCAAACCCCAAAGATATTTTCTTCTTCTCACATCTTTAAAAATATAAATTGGATCCCGTCAGTCCCTGAAGAGAGCCCTTAGCTGGCTTCCCACTGCATTTTGAATGGCATTCTCACTTTTTATACCCTGTGGTCACTGTCCCAGGCTCCTGTCTCACAGTTCCACACTCACTTTGCAGGTGGTCCCCACAAGGGCGTCCTTTCTGTTTTCCCAAGGTTTTTCCACCTTGGGGCCTTCTGCGTGCCCTTTGCTCTGCCCAGAATGCTTCAGGAGTAGCTGGTTCCTTTTTACACCTTAGGACTCAGCTTAAATGTCACTCTGTCTGTGAGGCCATTTCAGACCACTGGAATTTTATGTGTTAACACCCAGCCTTTATCAATTAGCTGGTGCTTCATGTTTTAGCATTTCATAATTGTTTGTTTGTTTGTTTGTTTTTGTCAGTATAGCGTCTGGTCCCTCACCAGACTCTGAATCCCATGGGGACCAGGACCAGGTGTCACCCCTCACCTTATCCCCCAGTGCCTGTTTCAAGGCTCAGCAAACAGTGCGCCCTCAGTAAATATTTGCCAAGGAGAATAATGAGGACATTTAGAAGACTTTCCCTTGGCATGCTGTATTTCCTGAGGAATTTCAAGAAGATTAAATTTTTATTTGGGATCGTAACTGTGTTGGGCAGAATTCGTTTTAGATGAACTCTTACTGTCCAAACTCTCTTGGGTTTATATATTTTGTTTTCAAGAATTTGAAGTGGAAAGAAGACAGTGATAGAATTGTGCTATAGAAAAAAATGTAGGCACCAAAACTGTGCTTATCTGTGTCCTGATCACAGGTATTCCTATTGCACTGGCATCAAAGACACGGTTCCCATACTCCAGAACCTTCTAGCCCAGCGAGGATGGTGTGTATGGACCGGTGTCTTAGCCACAATCGTACAACTTTACAATAAGGACTGGGGATGCTTGTGGAGCACTGAGGGAGATGCACCTCACTTGGAATGATGATGGGGGCGTGGTGTGCTGCAGAAGATTCTTCAGAGGAGGCAGCACTTGGTCTGGGTCTTGAAAGATACAGTAAGGTGAGCCTAGCGTGGCAAGGGTGTGGGGTGCCGGGCAGCCAGCGGGCAGCAGGACAGGAGACGCAGTGGGCGGGCGCTGGGCAGGCGCATCTGAGCAGGTTCGGGGAGCCCGGTGCCCTGGTTTGCATGTTTGATGGGTCGCGTTGGCAGTACCATGGATAAGCGCCAGGAGGACAGTGAGCCTGGACGCGCGGAGGCTGTTACAGAGAGAGGGAGAGAGTAAGAGGAGGCCATTTTGACTGGTTGAGGGTGACCTTGACCTATCGGTGGCAGGGTGGGGGCCATGATGTGCAGTGGGGCTGAGAGCAGGCTGGAGCGCAGGCCTCGGGCTTGACCTGCTGGGCTCTGGCAGTGCTGCGATGTGCCCTGAGACTCGGGCGGAGTCATCAGTGGTGGGGACAGCGTCCGGCATGCGGACAGCGTCAGGCGTGGGGACAGTGTCCGGAGCGCGGCCCTCGTGGGGCGGCCGTGGGGGATTCCAGTAAGCAGACTCGTGCGCGAGGCCAGAACTCAGAGCGCACGTCGTCTAAAACATGATCTTCCACATGCAAATAGCTTCTGGAGGGGTGCCTCACCCCAGCAGACTGGGAATGTTGAGGTGCCCGGGATAATCTTGCTGTAGGTTCGTGCTGGGGTCCACGGTCATCAGGGAGTGACTTGTGTCCTCAGCCCGGTGCTGTGTGCTGGACCCGGCAGGTCTGGACAGAGCCTGACACATGCCACGCTGTCTGAGGAAACGACACAGTTCTGCTTCCCCGGCAGCCGGCACGAACCTCCCCCAACCCCTCCTTTTTCTCTGGCCAGAGAAGGTTGGACATTTGTCCAAGGTAACCAATTAGACAGAACCTCAAAGCCAGTCGTTTGTCTTTCTGAAAAGGAGAGAGTGAGTTGTGTTTTGCAGGTCCGAGTTTAATGCGGGGGTCCGGGGTCTGGAGTGGGAGGGGCATAAACCTCGTAGGTACCCTCTCAAGCAGCTCCTCACCTTCTCCTGAGGCACAGGATGTGGTAACCGGTATGGTAACCTGTGGCACGAGAGCTTGCTGGTCTCAACACAACCCCCGGTCTTACTGGGCAGTGCAGTCAGCTGCTGTTGGGCGATCACGGCCCAGGGCGCGACCCGAGGACACGGGGACGGACCTGGAGCGCAGTGACAAGCCCGTGCCTCCGCAGGAATTTGCAGCTGCTCCCAGGCCAGCCAGCGGTGGAGCTGACAGAAGCGAAGCCGCCCTTCTTGGCAGAGAATGCACTGTATCTCACAAAATCTCTGAGGTGGAGGTGCAGAGAGCAACTGGACTTTCCAGTAGCTCTATGCAGCTGGGAGGTACAGTGAACACACACTCCCAGGTGATCTGTGGGCTGGGATGATGGGCCGCACGTGACATGTCAGATTTCACTAAGAATAAATAATAACAACAACACCACACCAAGAATACCAGCAGCAAAACCAACAAAACTGCCCAGATGCAGATGAATGAGACGTGGTCACCTAGAAGCATCAGTGCAAGAGCTGGAGCGGTCGTGATGACCTCGGTATGAGTCAGCCCAGTGTGAGGAGGGCGCGGGGGAGTTAGCATGCTCGTGAGCTCCACCAGCTGTGCCCGACCTCAGGGCTGTGGGACGACAGGTCCTTCCCACTCGATGCCAATGAAAGTGGGGTTTAGGTTTAAGCCCCACACCTGGCTCACACTGACTGAATGTGAACTGTGTGCTGGGGAAGAGAATGGCCGCTGCATGGCTCCAGGAGCCGATGACCAGCCGGTTAAAGGAACAGGGAAGTAGATGGGAGTCTATTTAAAGATGAATTTTCTATTAAAATAATACAGGCAGCCAAAAATGGGCCTGGCTGCCTGCCGAGGGACTGTGTGCCTACCTCTCATCCCAGCAAGAAGTACATGATCCTGGAATGCCAAGGTCCCCAGCTTCTGGCTGTGGACCAGTGTGGTCAGTGGCCTGTTAGAAACCATGCCACATAGCAGGTGAGCAGCGGGCGAGTGAGCGAAGCTCCATCTGTATCTGCAGCGGCTCTCCAGTGCTGGCGTCACCACCTCAGCTCCGCCTAGATCATCAGGCCTTAGATTCTCATAGGTCCCTGATGCCACAAAGGTTGGGGACCCCTGGCCTAATGAGAAGGAAGCCAGTGGACCGTCGGTGCAAAAGCAACAGAATTACTCTCTGTTGCTGTCCTCACAGAGCATCATTTTTTAAACAGTGAAACTATCTGCATGTCAATATCCTGTAATCTGGCATTTGATCTAGTGAAGAGAAATGCTCAGGTCAGGTCTGAAAGAGCAGGAAGTACTAAGATAGTTGGATATGTGGAGATGCAGTAATGTCAGAGAAAATGTAGAGCAAAAAAAAAAAAAATCATAATTACTTTACAGAAGAAACCAGGAAGTCAACAGCATCTGGAGTTATAATATCTAAGTGAAGCTCCTCTATCTCCACTGTCGACTTGATAAAATTTATTTTATGACATTGTAAAATAGTTTCTTAAGAACAAAGTTAATCTAGGGACTTCTACCAGCTTCTTTAAAAAAGATTTAGCTGAGCCTTCATCTTATGATAAATTAGGATAGCATAATATCACACCGACTCTGTGGCTGGCCTGTGACTCTCTTTGCCTTACTAATCCCAGAGCAAACAAAAACCCGACAAGCAGCAGTATTTTCACTTCTCAGCAAACTTTCTCGAAAGAACAGATAGTGATAAGAACAGCAATGAACCATTTTACTGCCCATTGTAAATTAGCAATTAAAACTCAGAATTATTTGTCATTAGGTTGGCAAGCATTTTTTTGTTTTGGAAGTTTTTTTTTTCCCACCTGTCGTTGAAGCCTGGGACCAGAAAGGTAGTATTTTTTCTGTCAGTGAAAACTGATAATGAAATTAATCAATCTCTAGTGCTCTTTCTATTCATTTAGAAGCGACAACACAATTGGCCGTTGATAGAACCAATGCTGAACTTCACTGTCTGCATTCTCACTGCTGTGCCACTGTCTTTTCATAGAAACGCCATGACACCCCCATGCCAGCCAGACTGGATGAGGGTGGTAGGTGGGGAAAGGCTGAAGGCTCGGAGACATACCAACACAGAAAGCGGTCATGCCTGTTCTACGTGGACGGGGGACATCAGGAAAGCTTTGAGGTGCACAAGTGTTTCAGAAAATCATCCTAGAATTCTCATTTGGTAAAGCAGATAAAACTTAATTTTCTTAAGTCAAACGTGCGTGTCCTTTGGCACCACGACTGTCCTCCCAGCAGCCAGGACCCCTGCCTGTCCTGCATGCAGTGCGTGGCACGAGAGGCCCTCACCGCCTCTTGCCTACACCCGGCCTGACGGGATGAGAGAAAGAAGGTGGCACACGTGGCCTGGACCACACAGAGGCAGCATGCAGAGGACGTGCTGTCTTCATTCTCCTCTGCCCGGGGCTTCTACGTGTGTCCTTACTTGGTTCCTCTCCCCCGAAGGACCTCGAGTGGCCACAGCGCCCAAGCACTGCTGCTTTCTGACTCAGTTCCCTGTTTACTTCCTTCCACCATTTGGAGCAATTTGTAAACGCCTGTACTTGTTCCTTGGCTTGTTTTCCCTTCTGTCACCCTCTGTGGAAGTAAGCAGGACCCAGAGCACGTGAAGGCTCTTTTGCGAAGGGACTCGACTCTAGGGGAAATGCAGAGCCAGTGTAAAGCTTTAAGCAAGGGAGAGAGAGGGGTAAGGTTGTACTGGCTGTAGCTTTGTGGCAGGACAGTTTAAAGAGGTGGGAGAGAGGAAGGCCCATCAGGAGCCTGCTGAGGTAGCCTGAGCTACGATGGTGGCGATGTGACCCCAGCATCAAGCGCCGGGGGTGGAAAGCGATAGATAGGTATAAGACATATTTAGGAGACCGCATCAACAGACTTAGTGAATTTACTCAGGGAGACAGGAGGAGAAATCCAGCTGGTACCCAGGTTTCTGGCTTGGACTGCTGAGGGATGGAGGAGCAGCTGCCGTGGGGACATAGGCTCAGGAGCACTCCCAAGGGCACTGCAAGGTCTGCTTGGGATGGACCAAGCTTGAGGATTATGAGAGTGGAATCCTCCAATTCTTGAGAATCAGATTTTTCCAAAAGACCCATGGCCCAGGGATAAAGATGCTGCTTCTATACATGTCTTTAAAAACATATCGGCTAATAATATTTTATTAATTATAGTATCGATGTATAATAGTCAAAGTGTCATTTTATATGCCAAGAATATTAATACTTACCTGGGTTAATTGGGGATGCAGGAGGGCACAGTGGTTAAGAGATGTGCTCTGTAGTCAGAGTCACGTAGAGTCCAGGCTCCTCACTGCTTAGCTGTATGCCCTGTGATGAACGACTCTGCCTTCTGGAGTATCAATTACTTTAACTGTCAGACAGGACACTTCTACCTACTTGTGGCATTGTGCAGAGTAAATACAAGGGTATATGCAAGGTGCTTAGCAACGTGAAGTGCTCCCTAGTGCTAATTAGTGTCACTGCCACCATCACCCTTTGCCCTCAAGATCATCTTCCTGTTATTTTATATAAGAGAAAGAACCTACCAGCTCACCCTACTATCTAAGGATTATTAAGTGCCTTTAAAGCTGATTCCAGCACAGATGTATAATATAATCCATGTCAATTAGGGCTAATTTAATTCCACTGTATTTTTTTCTGATAATATTTTTGATAAAAACTTCTTTTGGGGGTGGATTAGAACTGTAGGTATTCTAACTAAATTTACACAGATGTCCAAAAAAGGCTACAATCGTTTCACAAACCAAAACATCCCCCAAATAAAGGGGACATTTGGATGGGCCAATGTCCCTAGCTTTATGTATGCAAACTTCAGTAACAGCTGAGGCTCAGTCAGGGGCAAAATGTGCAGTGTGAGAAAGATTAGACACCTGTTTGACGAGGACAGCGTTCAAAGCCTTCTTTCTTATGAGTTTGTGGTACTACGTGAATGGGATATGACACGCAATAGTGCTTCCTGTCCCCAACTGGAATATTCTGCGCTGAAGCAAATCAACTGTGCAAACATTTGTGGAGACAACAGATGCCACTCATTCTGAGAAAAGCTCCCCATTTTGTAGCTTTATGCTACTGGAACACTCCATGAGTTATAATTAACTATTAAGGTTCTTCTTAGTCCCTTATTCTACGTGGCATTCTGCCCTTCCTCTCTTTCCCTCAGGGACTCTGTTTTTGATATAAACTAGACTTTCTTTCTCCTGGGCAAAATAAATAAATAAATAAAATAGCGCGAGGGAGTGTATAGTTTATGAAGAGGACATATAACTGATTTGGGAAATAATTGTCTTATTAATTCTGTCCCTAGCATTTTTCTCCTCCATTTGTTTAGGCAAGAGGAGTGGTTATCCAGTAAGTGGCAGCAAACAGCTTTATCGCTTAGTATTTTCTGATTTTCTAACTCTGTGATTCCTGTGAATGAAGCAGAATCACTGACCGAGCACATGAAATTGAACTCGAAAGTAGAGGATGCACATTAGGACTGTCCCAAAGAGCAAATGTGCATCTGCCGCTTCCTCTTCTCCAAGAAGTTCAGGGAAGTAGGGTGTACTGAGGCATGAGCTCTGGAAAGACACCCTAAGGCATTTTCTGCGTGACTTAATTCTTTTTCAGATACAGAGAACGGATTCCAGTGATCTACTATGACCAGTTTAAATCCATTACATTGCCTGCATTTAGGAATTGTAGACTATTTGTTTAAAGAAAGATGAAAAGTGAAAAATGCTGGATGCTTGTCATGGCCACCGTATGCCCCAGGTTTTCTGGGACAGACCCAGTCTCAAAGAATCCATCTTGTTATCCCTTTCATTATTCTGCTCCTTATCAGACCATGAATTCAGGTTTGAAAAATATGTCCTTTATGTCCCTATGTTGTTTTTAGGCACATATCAATTCCTATTCCCAGACTTAAGGAAAGCATTTTTAAAAAGTTATTTCAAGATAAGTAAATTAATTTCTTAGGAATTATGGGGAAGCAACCTGAGCAGGCAGCTCTCGGCATAGCTTGGTGATTACTTAGCAACTTCCCACTTACTGCAGCGATGTTAATACACTGCGACTTTATGATTGACAGCTCCATGAGCACAGCGTACGGGCATGCTGAAATATTTTTGAAGGACATCTGAGAAGTAGCAATTTAGTTTAAATCAATTCCTGTTGCTACTTCCTAGAATCCGAAAGAAACTGTTAAAGAAGTTTCAGAATGTACATGACACAAAGTTGCTGGTCAAGAACAATGGGACAGACACCTAGGCCACCCCGGATTCTAGTAGCCACAAGAGGACCTGGAGAAAACTGCCTTTAAGCCTAAAAAGATCAACATTTTTAGGACAATTTTAAGTTGAAGTTCTTACATTGCTGAAAGTTGATTTGGATGGAAAGTGAATCCTCAGACAGCCTCTCTGGAAGTGGAGGCCATGGAAATTTTTGAAAAATTCCATCAATTTTAAAGTGCTTTTACACTAATTTTGCAAAGAGGCAGTTTAGCATACAGCGAAGCTACTTCCTCATTTATATTAAACCAGCTAAAGATTTCAGAGCTTCTTAGGCACATTCTGCATAGACAGGTAATGCTGTTTGCTGATATCATTTTGAGAATAGTCATGTTTTTCAATTACTATCTCACACTAATATTGTCATTAGTACTTTGCATCATCATTTGCCTCATACCTGGCAACTTAACTCACTTTCCTACTTATTCTGTGTAAACTGACGTGAGCAAAATCTCTCCACTCATCCCCTCCTGGCCCTGATGGCTGTGGTCTTATTACTGTGACATGGTTTGTACATCGAAGAGGTCAAAGGTGTCAATTGGTGGGCTGGAATGTTTTTCCCCTCTCAGAACCTTTTCCTTCTTTTCTAAGGCAGGGGAAAGATCCAGAGACCTTTTGAGTGCATAATCTGAACTTTCATCCTTATTTAGCCCAACAAAAATACAGCGTCCACCGTGGTAAAGCGTGAAGAGCAGGGGTTTATAGTCACACGGAGCAGGGTTTGGATTCCCGTTCGGCTGCTTACTGCTCATGAGCTATGTTCCAAGCCATTGTGACACTCAGTTTTGACATCTGTCACATGGGGACAATACTAAGCTCATGCAACTTTTTGAAGATAAATGTAGCTAAAATACCCAGCCTCCGTACCTGGCTCATAGTGAGCTCTGAACAAATGTTAGCTAATTTGTTTAAGTAACGATTGTACATGTAAGGAGTACAACACAGAAGATAATTTAGAAGTAATAAAAAGGCATCTTTGGTGCCAACGTGGCACGATGCAGTGGGAAGCTTGTGGCATCTAGTGGCCACCTGCCCTCATCAGAGTTCCCGATCAACTGAGCATTCTTTTCTAATCTGTGAAAATGAGTGTCATCACACCACCTCACGAGCGTCGTGGTGGAGTTATGCTCGTTGTGTGAGTATAATCTTAGTTCCCCAGTTCTTGGTTCCTTTTAAATATTCATTTTTTATAGCATATTCTCTGCCCACTTTTTTTTGGACAACCTATAATCTAATATCATTCTCATAATGTTTGAAAGGTAGAAGAAGAAAGCCAAACTTGCAGCAATTTAGGTTTTCACTTATATTTCTGGTGAGAGAAATATATTTATATTGATAGTATAGTACCACTGTTGCCTGTGGGTCTCAGCTTCTAGGCAGACAGACTGAGGGTTGCAAAGCAAACGAGTCAAAGATGTCCACAGCCACTCAGTAGAGCTCAAGCTATTCCGAGGCACTGGCTGCAGCTCATTCATCCGGCTCACGTATGTTAACTGCCTGCTGTGCACAGGCATTGTCCTAGGGGCTAGATGTGCAACAGCAAATAGAACAGTTCTTGTCCAGAGAGACAGACATCAGACACATTACTATAGTGATGTGATAAGTAGTGTGACCCATCCATTTATTTAATAAGTATCTCCCGAGTCCCTGTGAGATGCCAAGCATGCTTCCAGTGCCTTGGATACAGTAGGGGGAAAGAGAGGAGACCCAGTCCTTGTCCCCATTAAGTTTACTGTCTGTTGGGGAACACAAGCAATTACTCAGGCAGCAATTACTCAGGGTGGTGAATGATCTGACAATGAGGGGACCTGAGCAGCTGGACAGTTGGGAAGGCCTCCTGACAGAAGTGATATTTAGGCTGACAGCCAAAAGGCAGGTAGCCATCAGCTGGACAGAGAAAGAGGGTTGGGGAAAGAAAGTTCTAGGCAGAGGAAAGAGTGTATGGCATAGGAACTGACCAAAGTCAGATGTGGCTGGACAAAGCATGTGAAAGGGGTAGGGCGTCGGGTACCATGGGAGCACAAAAGACGATGCACTTAACTGTGCCAGTGGATGATGCCCAGGAGAGAGGGGATTAGAACCCAAGGATGAGGCCGTGCTTGCCCGCAGCACAGAGGAGAAGAGGGGACATCCGGCAGTGGGAAGGAGTGTGTGTGTGGCCAGAGATAAGCAGGAGGTCGCACCCATGACCCGGAACGCGGGCACAGCATGCACATGGGGAACGACAGACAGGGGTCAAACCAGCAGGAACTCTGTTTGAAGGGGTTTGGACATAATGCTGTAGAGTAGGGTGAGGATCCAGAGGAGAACGGTCAGGAGAGGGACGGATGTGAATGTTATCGTAATGAGGCTCCCTCGTGGGGCCTATCAGCATCAGGCTGGGTGCAAGAGGACCAACTGGGATGGGCTCCATCAGCCAGGTAAGGACCTGGGGGGATGAGGAGGATCATTCAAGAGCAGTCATGCAAAGTTGGCAGCTCCAGATAAGTGATTAGCTGGAGAGGTGACAAGCAGAGGGATCAGGGACGACCAATCTTGACCACGGGGAAGAGAAAACTGGGAGGAAGAGCAGACCTTGGTTGAGAAGATGGCACATGAGGTGTCTGTGGGACGCCTGCGTGTGGACAGCCTGCGGGTGAGGCGTGTTCGCCTGGGGCTCGAAAGGGAAGTGGCTCCGGACCGAAGGTGAGGGTCTGAGAGTCATTAGCAGGACGCAGATAGGTAGGGTCTGAGCAGGGCGAGAAGAAGAAGCCCTTTCTTGAGTACGTGGACCATCTGGCCTTCCATTCTTCTGCATTGAGTGTGTAATTATTGTGCGATGATGTAAAGAGGTTATTCCCAGTGCTCTGAAGTGGCATTGTCCTGAGAACAGAGGAAAGGGTGCCGGCCTACATGATGGTTTGTAGGCAAGAAGAGGACAGCTGGACAAGAAGCTCAAAAATGTTTATACTTAATGGCCTTTTTTCCCCTTGCAAAATGGTTGAGGTGAGCTGCTGACCAAAGATGCCAGGAGACTGAGCAGAGTGCAGAAGCGGAGGGTGCCCACAAAGCGGGGGTGGACAGCAAGCTGTCCAAAGGTACGTTTAAAAGACTGAAACAAGACCAGTATTCTTTTTCACAGTGCTGCAAGCAGACAGCGGGACAAAGGGATGGAAATCTGACTGCACGTGGTTGCCCGGTGCGACAACGTGAACCCGGCGCAGAGCGTTTACAGAAGGACCAGGCGAGGCATTCTAGAAGTTAATAGTTGTTACACCACCAGAGAGGATTCGGCACTTGCCGAGCTGTCCGTAGATGGCAATTATGGAAACTCTGTATCTGTCAAAACGCACTTGGAGCTGAAGGAAACTCCCCAGTCTGCACGTTGAACAAGGGGAGACCCCCACCCAGGGAGCCACCACGCAGAAACTCGGACGGGCACGTGTATTTTCAAAATTAACTTTCAGGCCAAAGGGAGAGAGAATGGGCATGGCCGGAGTGTTGATATTGCTAGAATTCGCCATGTCTGCATGCAGGACATCTGCTAACCCATTTAGTGGCTCCTTCAATAATTAGCTGAGTTCCCGGGAGAGATTGTCTCAAGCCCCAGTGAGAGTGTGTGGCTACTTCTAGCCTACAGAGGCTGGACCACTGAGCAGGAGGATTTATTGGATTCTAACATATTTTCCTTTTTGTGATTTTTCTGACCCAGAAATATGCTTCTTATTTCAGCGGCTCTCCCAAAACAGCTGAGTAAATGATAGTGTTCAAACAATCACCGTTAACTATAAATCAAAATGTTATGTTTCCTCAGTTATGTTAGGATTCTTCGGTTTGTTTTTTCTCTCTCACCAGCGAACTATAATCCACCACCAGGATGATGATTCTACCAAAAATATTTACTCCATTCTGTGGCAAACACTTGTCATCTCCAACTTAAGCTGAACAGCCCGAGCTTAAGTGCCACCACGCTGCTACATGAAATAGAAGCATCTGGAATTTATTCTCTTACTCTCATTCTAATTATAGCTTAATTTATCAACCACACGTTTTTAAAATGGTTGTTCCTGGTACGCTTCTCTATTACAAAATGTACTAGAAATATTCATCTCAATATTGTTTTTACGCTTTTGAGGACTATCACACTTGTTTCTGTGTAATTTTTTCTCTGTACACTTTGTTGTATAATTTCTAAAGTTCTCTGTTTTCCAGACTTACTCCCACCCTAACACGCCCTCAACCTCAGTCAAAAATCTCATACTCTCAGTGACATGCCACACAACACAGACCACTAATCGTGACCTTTGGGTGGGGAAAAGGCCGTGGATGTCATCTGTTCAGTGGTCGTCAGCTTCACAGCACATGTGTGCAGACTCTCCTCGGGGTCCCGTTTAAAGGCAGACTTAGGGACCTCAGTCTCAGACATCCTGACTCAGGAGCTCTGGGGTGAAGCCTGAGAATGTACACTTTTAAAAGCACTCCAAATAATTCTGAGCCCACACATCACACATTGCAAAATGCTTAATTACCCCAAACCCTCCTCATGTGGGTGAGGATGCTGAGGATCGGAGGCATGACCTGTAATCTTTGCTGATCTAGGTAATGTGACTGTCATCAAGGTGTTCTCACCGCTGTTCTTGACTCCTCTCCACTTATATTCTAAAGGGACTAATAATAATAATAATAATAATAAAAGGACAAGGACCAAAACATGGCTGCTTTCACAGGAAGCTGCTACTCTAGCCCCAAGGGGGAGGTAGGGCTGGGAATTTGGGAAAGAACACACACGCTGTTGCTCCACAGAGTAAATGAGAAGTACATGTCATGTTTTCGCGTGGTCCTCTAATGATATTTACAGACAGAGCAGTCAATAAGTGAATGAGTAACGTGGTGAATAAATGAATGACTGAGACAATGAGTCCCGCCCAGAAGGTTCAGGCAGTGTGAGACCGTCTCAGCGTACCCCAGAATCCCCGCCCCAGCCTGTAATGATCAGAGCCTTCTGTCAGAGAGCAGGACGCTCGCTACCCAGCCTTTAAGCTAAGGTCAAGTGCAGATAGCAGGACAATGGGGTCATCTGTAGGAAAGAAAGTGCTTCCATCCTGAGTTCAGTTCTATTATTTCAGTAGATTCTTTTTTATTCCTTGTAAGTGGCTGGAAAGTAGCCGCAGATTTCAGTAGTTCAGGTGTCGTATTGGCTTATGATTGGATCGTTCAGAAATAACTTTCTCTTTCCATTTCTTTTCTTACCCTCGCTGGAGGGGGACGGGCGTCAGTGTGGGCGGTTTTCACTCTGTCTTTAACTGGTTGACTTTTGCTGATGAAGAGGTTACTTCAGTTTGTTTGGCTTCTGGATCTGCTATGTTATTCATCTGTAGTTTTGCTTCGAGTCAAAATGGAAAGCAACTGTACTTTGTCATCCTTTAATGCTGGGAGATGACAGGAAGCTGGGTTTTATTTGTTTTTCTCTTTGAAGTGACACAGCTGAGTGAGCATACTGAGAGTTTCATTTTAACCAGAAATTTTGCTTAACCTAATAGAAACAGCTGTTTCATTGAAAACCGGTGGACTGCTGGGTTTGGCTTGTAGAATTAGCAGAGGAGAAGATGGATAGGTAATGGGTGGTTCCGGAAAATTCTGAAAGACGCATAGCAGCGAGCCCAGAAATACAGTTTGATTCTATATTCATAAAACAAAGCAGGCCTAGCCAAAACATGCCCTGTGAGCCACGTGGAGCCCAAGGCCTCCCTCGTATCTTAACCCTAATTTGGACTCTGAACAACTATAAATGTAAAGACCAACACCAACATTAATGAAATGCCCTCTCAGAGGCTCTGTGAGGTCCACCGCAGGCAACATCATAAAGTGCCGGTGAGAACCAGGCAGGGACAATGGTGGCGTGGAGCAGGGTGGCAGGAGCTGTCACAGAATAGGAAGCGCCGGCCTGAACTTACCACGGATCTGCAGTTTGATGTAAAAACTTTGCATTTTTAATGTTGATTCATTTTCCCCAAAGGTTCCTACAATGTAAGGAAAACCACGCACATCTCTGAGGCCAAAGCTTTTGCATTCTGAAGTGGAGTCTATTCTGTGATTCGGTGACATTCCAGGTCCCTCGCCAGATTTCTGTATCAGCCTGTGGAATAAAATACATTCGTGCGAGTAATTCTGACATAGGAGTTGTAACTTTTCATTTTCTGTAAAGCAGAATCACGGGGTGTGAGGGATCCCAGGGGATTGCGAGGCAGAGGAACAGCATGAGCTTGGCCGTGTGCTGGCCAAGCTCACGGTGAACGGACGCAGCTCCATTCGGCCCACGAGGCCACGTTGGAGGTGGACACTGGGGAGGGAAGATAGCGCCTTCCTCTGACAAGGCACCGTGGTTGTCTTTCCCGCTTGGGGCCCAGCCCGGCCCGCGCGCTCACGGGGTCTTATCTGACCCCCTTAACAAGGGTCCAACGTGCTTCACGGACAGGCCCAGCCAGTCTCATCTTCACCACTCTTACTTTTTTTTACACTCACCTAATTGAGCCAATATTTATATATGACAAAATGCGCAAAACTTAAGTGTACAGTTCGGTGAGTTGTGCAGTTTCCTCCGAACCCACTCCTGGTTGATACCTGTCCCTGGTCCCCCGTTTCTTTCCCCACAGCAGCTCTGCCCATTCCTGAGCTTCACGTCAGTGGGTCACACGCACCGTGTGCTACCTTTTGTGCCCTGTGTGCACTTTTTCCTGTGGACCAGCTGACCCTTTTATTTTAATTGCTGGGGGTATCATACTGGACAAATAGATCACAATTTGTATATCTGTTCCTCTTTTGAGGAACATTCAAGCTGTTTCCATGTTTGGCTGTTATGGGTAAAGCACCAGGAGCTTCCTCGGGCAGGTCTTTTCGGGGACATTTGTTTTTATTTCCTTTGGATAAACAAGCACCTAGGAGTGGAATTTCTGGGTGTCTTTTGTAAAGAATTACCAAATGTTTTTTTTTTCTTCTTTCTTTTTCATTTAGAGTTGACATTCAATATCATTTTATATTAGTTTCAAGTATACAGCATAGTGGTTAGACAGTTATATAATTTATGAAGTGATTCCCCTGATTAGTCTCATACCCGCCTGGCACCACACATAGTTACAACACTATGATTGACCATATTCTCTGCATCAGCAGTGTTTGAGCATTCCAGTTACTCCACATGCTCACCAGCACTCCATGGTGTCGGTTTTTTAAATTGTAGTGTGACTTGGAGCCTCATCATGGCTTTATTTAGCATTTCTCCTCTGACCGACAATGATGAATGCCTTTGCTTATGCCTGTTGACGGTTTGAAATCTCCTTTTGTGAAGTTCCTGTTTAAGTTGTGCCCATTCATTTATGGGTTGTATTTTTATTATTGGTTTTGTAATTCTTTATGTATTCTGGATATAAGACTTTTGTTAGTCTTTTGTTGGTTGCCTTTTCACTTATTATTGGCATATTTTGATAAGCAAAATTCCCAAATTTAAATTTTTGGTTAAGTTAATACATTTTCTTTGATGTTTAGTACTTTTTTGTGTGATTTTTCAAAAATTTTCCTGCTCCATTTCACAAAAATATTCTTAATATTAGTGTTCTCTATTAGTGTTAATGTTAGTTATTGGGTCATTATATTATAGTATGTTATATTCTGTGTTCTATGTATTATATATTTATATTATATTAATTTTAATATGTATTGATGTAATCTGTAATGCATATTAATATATAATATTATAATAGTTATAATATTTAATATTAGTGTTCTCTAGTATCAAAATTCATTGTACTTGTTCATATGTTGATGCTAGTCTGTAATGTGATTTTGTCTTTGAAATTTCTATTTGCAGAGATAGGTAGGTACTGCCAAATGCTGTTTTTGATCCATTAGCCTACAATTTTAACTGAACATGTTCATTGGTTAGAAGGCACTTAGAGAATTCTATCAGATTCTTCTCTAAATATCTGCCTTTCAGCATGTCATTAGATTGCAGATTGCTCACTTGTGATTGAGAGTTAGGTGGATGCTCCTCCACTGTGCAGCTAAAGGGATTTTGAAACATGGAAATCTTTGAATCTTGCGTGGAAGTGCGAAAAATCCTGCTGGTGCTCCCGTTAGAGCTAGGAAACTGCATCCTAAGAGAAGGCGATATCTCTTCTTATTTCCGCTTTTTACAACATGGAAAGTATATAAAGCAAATCGACATCTTCAAAACGACTTTGCCACAGTGTAAGTTGCACAGAGAAAGACTGCTGTCACTGGTAGTTTCAGATTTAATTCATTGAGAAACATGATCAGATTTGAAGCAAAAACTATCCCAGAGCCGTTCAGCGGTCAATAATGTTCATCTCATTCAGAAAAAAAAAAAAAAAAATTGGTCTCAGCCCTAAACTTTGAAGCTTACGACAAAACCTCACGAAATCAAAAACAGTTTTTTTGTATTTCTGACAAAAATTCATGGCACTGGCAATGGTGAGTTTGACTCTACAATAACACACGCAACAGACTTCAGTAACAGAACATAGTCACATGTGTCCCCGACACGGCTGCTGCCGAATGGTACAACAAACAACCTGGTGCTTCTATGAGCTTTGCAAATCTGTCTGACTCAGCCCTCTTCTGCTGCACACATAGATTTTACCACCATCAGCTGCAGCACATCATAGCAGAGTCTGCTTCAGATTGCACTGAATTTTCTGCACTTCCTTTGTGCACACTTTTCAAGGAGGCTCGTGTTTCAGCCACCTTGGGCTTGGCCTGGGCTTCAAGGACCAGCCAAGGAGGAGCATTGTAACACCTGGAGGTTCACCGCGAGTCAAGAGAAGCCACTCAATCGTTTGCTTTGTTTTTAGGTTGGCTGTTGACGCTGCTCCCCATGTCCTCGACCGTGAGCACCTGTTCTCACGAGGACGTGGGTATTCCCGACTACGTTTGTTTTCATGTGGGCTCTTCTCCAGCTGCTGGAGCCCCGGCTTTCTGCTTGAATAACAGATCACTCGGAAACTCTGAGTGCAGCTTCATTTCCATTTTTTAATTTTTTGTGCAGAAATTTGGCTGTGATGGGATAGTCTGTTTTAAATTAAAATTATTTTTTGTGACTGTTACTTTCCTGTGAGTAGGAGCATTATGGCAGGGCTTGTCTGATGCTGACACGCACTGCATTCTCTGAGCACAGCTATCTTGTCCTTGCTTCGTAAACACAGTGCTTTGCCGCATAATAACAAAATAACCCACACTCCACTTGGCCTTGGAACGTGACACTCGAAACCCATTCCTCCTTTCTCATTTTGACATGAGAGGTATCTTTTCTGTCTGACATGGTAATAAACATAGACGATTTGGCGTCGTGGTGTGTGTGGCATTCTTCGCTGTCGAGCCACAATGGCATCACTGTGATTTCTCGCACGTTGAGCAGCGCCAAGCAGCAGTGAGGGCGCCTCGCACAGTCTCTGTTTCAGGTATTCATTCACCTGTGCAGGTGTAGCACGGAAGCAACCAGGCTTCATGTATAAAGACATGGTGTGTCTGTGTTCCAATGAGACTATATTTATGGACACTAAAATCTGAATTTTATGTAATTTTTATCTGTCAAAATATTCTTTTTGTGATTGTTTTTCAAATACTTAAGAGTCTTGTTAAACCCACTTTTGGCTCACAGGCCATACACAGCTGTGTGATCGGCCAGATGTGGCGGGTGAGTCGTAGTTCCCAGGGCTGCTGGGAGCAATCCCGACTCTCTCGCCATCTTCCTTCTACTTTCCTGTTCTCGGGGCTTCCTGCACCCGAATCCCCCTCCCCAGAGTGCTCCTCCTCTCCGATGTCATTTCCTAAGACACTTGTCACCTACTACATCTTTTATAGGACTCGAGAACCCTACTTTCCATGTGATTTTGCTGTTGTATAGCTAAGTCTGGGAAGAATGCATAAAGTAGTGAGAATCTGTCACTTTGCTCTTCTCCAAATCATATTAAAACAACCCATTGTTTTAACTGGTTTTGTTTTAAAATAGTTAACTAGAAATTGTCCTGAGAGAAAGTATGTGGCTCATAGGATCAGAGAGAAAATGCAGAAAAATGTCATTTATGCCAAAAGATTATTATGAGGATTAAATAAGATAGAGAATGAACATTCTAAAAACAGAGAAGGCTGGTAATAGATTGAGTTTCTTCTTTCCTTTGTCCTTCAATGATGCTGGATTTGAAAAGCTAACTGGTAAAAAGATATGTGTACTACTACCCCCCACAAAAATCAGTGGCTCTGCACTAAATCAACAGATTTTCTTATGCCAGTGTCATCCTTATTATCTAGTACTTAGATTACCCTGTGATCCCATTTCCATTTCTGTGAATAATATCTAATTTTCAGAATCATTTAGCTATAGTGGAATGTTTAAAATATATATTTTTTAAAAAGAGAACACTTCCCTAAAGACCTTTTGATATAACAAGCTGGTTTGGTCACAGGCTCGTGGCAGGCTGTAAAACACAGGGACCAGTAGAGTTGTGAGGAGCCAGCTTTGTTATGTTGGAAGAAGCCAGCTTGGGGACTGACAGCAAATCTTACGTCTCACACCTCACAGTGAATCTAGAAAACCAGGAGGACAGATTGTTTTATGCCAATGAGAGCAGAAAGGACCTCGTAGAATCCTGGGCAGAAGCAAGATTTGTGGGGCCAAAAAGAAAAAACAAGTTGAGAAAAGGTGCACATCCCCCAAAGAGGAGACTAGACGGAACTCCAGCTGAAGCGATAAGGGTAAAGGCGGTCACATGATTCTCCCCTCTAGAAGCCCTCCCTGATCGCTCCATCTGCCTCGGGACTGCAGGTAGCCACACAGGTCTGAGTCATGACTATACAGCTTCACTCTATGATAGCTGGGGCCATGTCTGATTTCTAAATGTGTCTGTGCACCCAGCACTTGGCATAGATCTGATACACGTTTATGGAAGAGAGAAATCAAGGACTGGGTGGATGGCATGAAAAAATGGGAAAACAGCTAAATGAAATCTTTTCACTTGTTCTTGACACTGTAGCTGCCACCACACGCACCCAGGTTGCAAACAATGGATACTGGCAAATTTTGACTCAAGAAAAGGAAGATTCAAAGTTTAATGATGACAGTTGACAATGAATGTTAGATAAACTGCATTTCGAGGGAAGGCACTGGTCTATATTGAAGGGCATGTGTTTTCCTCTTGTTTTATAAACAAAGCAATAACGATTAAGAGTAGGAAGGATAGAGTGGAATGACAGAAAAAGAAAGATGACTACAAATATTGTTAAACTTTATATTAAAATGATTTCATTTCCAATAAACCTTAATTTCCATAGGTACGGTCACCTAAAATGATATCTAGATGGCTGGGTGGCAATAGAAATTCTTTTCTTCCTCTCACTGAGCCTGGAATTTACTCTTCCTCCCCTTCCTGCAGTGGGTCAAGATTATTTACCTTGTTCTGATGCCTAGACAGGAAGAGCAGAAGAAAAGGGAAGCTGCAGGAACACCCTCTCCCCCTTTCTCCTTCCTTCCAGTAGGTCTGTAACCATCATACCTGTGCTCCTCAAAGCGTGGTTCTCACCAGACACTATGTCAGGATCACCAGGTGAAGCTTATAAAAAACGCGGATTCTGAGCAATGCCCACCAATTCAGAATCTCCCAAGTTGAAGCTCTGGCCTCTGTGAAGGTTTTTTAGGGTGGCAGGTTGTATGATATGTTCATTATTTTATTTTTTGAATATATTCATGTGGTTCAGAACTCAAAAAAATGTATAAAGGTAATGGTGAAAATTTTTTCTTCAACTCCATTTTCTCTATTCCCACTTCCCCAATTCCTCATTGCAAATTGTAGACACTAGTTTCTAAAGTATCTTTTCAATTCCCTGCATCTATCTATCACCTATCTATCATCTATCTGTCTATCATCATCTATCCATCCATCCATCCATCCACCTACCTACCTATCATCCATCCATCCACCCATCCATCTGTCATCTATCTTTATCCTTCTCACTCATCTTGCACAAAGGAAGCATAGAAGCATGCCATCCACACTGCCCTCTACCACGCTTTAGTCATTTATTTATTAACATGTCTTAGAAATCTTTCATGTTAGTACAAGGGACTTTCTACATTCATTTTTATAACTGCATGTTTTTTCACTGAATGGACATACCACCATATATATGATTTTTCTGTATATACTTATACCAAAATTTATCCCTTTATCTTTTCTATTTATGCTGTTTTTATGCCATGCGGACTTTAAAATATCTTGCATGAAGTTAAAACGAACCATTTTTTTCTCTTAAGCCTCCTGGACATATTTAGCAAAATGTCAGGCATTTTCCAAGTCACTTTCACATATTATTTAAAAAGTGTTTTTGCTGTATAACTTCAGCTAGAAAGAATTCAGCAGAGTAACATCACTACTGTCCCAACAAGTGTTTGAAATGTACTTAAGTGTGGGAGGGTCAATTTAAGGCCATGTAGGAATAGAAATTCACCCATGTTTATAGTTTTATAGTCTTCTCTCTCTCTCTCTCTCTCTACACACACACACACACTTAAATCTTTTCTTCTATGTCTTAACAAGTCCACTTCACGATTTTTACATCAAAGTTTAAAAACCACTTTCTCACTGAATCTCTTATCTGTCTCCTCATCTCACCTCAGAAAGTCTCATTCAGCCTCAAAGATCCACTGTGATCACCACTGTGGTCTCTGTATTTTCCTGTAAGAAGACACAGTACAGCATCAGGAAAAGCCCATTTCTTATGGCTTTGCTAGTGGTGCCAGACAAGGGAGGTAGCTGGTCTCAGAAACTGAATTGAGGTGACTGGGTACGTTCCAAACACACCTTTACTACTTATAGTCTTGGTAGGTATTTTGACCTCTCAGAACTTCAGTTTCTAGGTGGGGCCAACAGTGCCCATCTCCAGGTTGTAGTAAGAGTTGAACCGCTTTGCCACGTCAGCGAGCGGTGGTGCCTGGTGGCTGTGTGGCACGCGGCAAGCAGTCGGTGAATGACAGCTGGTCCGAGCGAGGCAGGCCAGACGTTGTGAGGCTGTCGTCTGTCCCTCACTGCACCACGGGTGGAGAGAAGCACAGTTGGAAATAACAGGTGGCAGCAGTGGGAAGGAAGCGGGCTGGCCAGTCCCCAGGGCTCAGAGAGGAAGGGACGTAGGGCTTTGGGGAGCTGGCTGAGCACCCGGAATGTCCTTAGGGTTTCATTTTGGCAAGAGGCCTCGGCCTCCCACAGCTGCTCACCTACCCACTCTCTGGAATTTTAGATTCCAGGCGCGGGATGATTTATAGGGTTGCTTGAAAGCAGTGAACAATGAAGAAGTAAAATATCTAAAAAAAAGAACAATTTAGTAAAGCGTCTGATTTTCCTTTCATTGCTGGTGGTGCCCTGCCAAGACCTCTACCAGCCTTGGCTCGCTGCTCCTTAGCTCTGTGACCCAGAGCTCTCTGGGGCGGCCACAAGCTGGTTATTGTCCCAGCCACACTGCCCATCAGGCCTTGTCCTGTCTCCTTCCGTGGGAATGCTTGGGGCCCTTTGCTATGCGATGATCATAGGTAGCAACGTAGATGGTCTCCTGGCTGCGTGACCCAAACCAATCAGGAAAACCTGCTCCACGAGCTTCTACCGAAACTTCTGGTAGAATAAGCAACTGATAATTCCACACCAAATGTCTGGCTTTTCGCCAGGACTGACAACTGTTCCGTTTTTGCAAGCCATGTTCTAGTGACCATGGAGAGTCGAAATAGACATTTTGATTCTAGAGCATTTTTTAAAGGAAGGCGGAAATCACAGGGCTGTTAATGCAAATTAAACATAGGTTTAGGATGAGGGGAAAATGAGTTTAAAAACTAAAGAAATTAGTTGACTGCCAATCAAACATTAAAAAAAAAAAAAAAAAGGCCTTGCCAAAAACTACTGTTTTAAAATTGCCAGTGTTCATTACCGTTAGATTAGGGTGGACAGAGTTAGCAAATAAAAATATAAACATTACTTGGGACATACTTATGCTAAAAAAAATGATTTGTTGTTTATCTGAAATTCAAATTTAACTAGATGTGTATTTTATTGGGCAGTTTTAATTTAGATGCATTTTTCACTATGGTGCCAAGAAATATGAGAAGGGCAGGGTAACATTTTAAAATTCTGATGAGAGAGTTAAAGCGATTTGCTAGGTCAAAAGATAATGCCGACCTTCTCTTTCTGCCATTTGTCCTCTATTAAAATTAATTTTATGTTTTCCACAAACCTTTAGAGTTAGGGTTTTCATTATTCTTTTAAAATATGTGTTAGGGAAAGAATATGTATCCAGTACTTACTAGATGTCAAGCATTTTTC
The DNA here is from genome assembly GCA_004027375.1 of Macroglossus sobrinus. NCBI lineage: Eukaryota > Metazoa > Chordata > Mammalia > Chiroptera > Pteropodidae > Macroglossus > Macroglossus sobrinus. The sequence goes on along the minus strand of PVKZ01000166.1, from coordinate 779,620 downwards.
TAGGCACTTCAGATATTACTTAAAAAAATTATTTTTCTATATAATTTCAGTCTGAAAGTACTCAGCAGGATAAAATTATTATCGTTTGAATGGATCTTTGTAATATAGAGAGTGGCTAAGTCCACAAAAATTTGCTGACCCTAAAATGAGTCAGTTACTGTGCTAAACAGTAGCCCTAAGGAGAGAGAATATTTACTCATTTATCTTCACAAAGAATAGCCTTCGTCTCAAGCACTGATGGATGTCCTTATTAGGAGCAGATCGTACTAATTCAACCTTGAAAGGAAAAGAATAAGTGAACTTCAACAAATCTGCTAATTATTCTTGCTTATGGACATATTTATGTATCTAACTAACATTTATTGTACAGGTGTCAGGCAGAGGATGAGGCTATAACCCCTGAACTGGCGGTGCTTAGTCTGGCAGGGGTGTGACCTCCGCTACAAAGGACCTCCTGGGGTGTGAACGTATAGTGTCTTCCAGGAAGGCTCCCCACTGGCTGACAGTCAACAGCGAGGACACCTCAAGACTCTGCACACTCCACACACAGACCCAAGTGCCCTACTTGGCACCGTCTGAAAATCCCAGGGGATTATAATGGGAAGTGAGTAAACAGAATTCTCTGTGAGGCAGAGTAAATATAGTTTACGGGAACTGCCCGAGTGACCAACGTCAGACTGCGTAAAGCAGACACACATTGTGCTAACTGGGCTGCCAGTGTCACTTTGGTAGGCGAGGTCAACTTGTGTGTAGTTTTAATTCTGTTTTTCAGATAAGCTGTCACAGGCAGACAGGATACTCCATGGTGTAGGTATAATGTGATTGGTTATTTTCCGTGAGATTGGTTATTTCATGGGCATCCTTGAGATGACCACTAGTTTGCCACGACATGCTCGACAGCAGACACAAGTATTGCACACTTTCTAAAGATACAGATGTCATTTGTTCATTTGTGTGAGCACTCACATGCACATACATCACCTACGGATAACCGCACATTTTAAAGATGGATGCACCTGGGCGTCCTCACACCTGGAATTGCCTGGGGAGGCGCAGCATGCCAAAAACTCAGGTCTGGCCTGGCAGCAGTGGCACTCCCGCTCTCGAAGCCACGTGTTCTGTGGTTGTTGGAGATACTAGGTTCGATCAGCTGCAACCAGGCACATACTGGAAAGTGAAGCATTGAGATGATCCTTCGATTTCACTTAAGTTAAAAAAAACTATCCTCAGATAATTGAGCTACAGTGTTTGGAGACATAGGGTTTTCGTATTCCGTAACTACGCGACTTCTCCTCTTGACACACTTTCTCTTTAGGGATGCAGTACGGGAGTACTAGCTACATCGTGGAGGACCTGGCATTTTCATCAGCCCAGGTGTCCGTGTGGCTTCACCTCCGGTGAGTTCACACATGGCATTCAGCTCCAGTGTCTTCCCCTTCCATTTCAGTGGAAGCATGGGCGACCTGGGGCAAACCCCATGATGCATCTGGGCCACCCCAGAACCACCTCCAGGGTATTTAGAGGGGCAAAGCCTCCTTGTGTGAACAGACTCAAGGACGAGACGTCATCAGTGACAGCATGCAGTGAGATGTCAGTGCGTGGGAGGGAGGAGGGAATTTCTGCTTTGATGATAAGGGAGGGTGACACGAGTTAGGACCACGAGGCTGTTCCACCAGGCACCTCCTATCCTTCTTGAATATCTGCAATGGATTCCTGCGTGATCTGCCACACTTTAACTCTCGTCCAGTTAGAATGAACTCATGCTTTACTATTTATTTCCTCAATCTGGTTATGTGACAGTTGAGGCTCTAATTCTATGACCAGCCAACATTTTGGCAATCATCAACTTACGACTAATTAAGAGCAAAATAATTACCAGACATCCTGCCACAGTGGAATTTGCTTTATTCAGTTATCTATATGAAGTCTCGATTTAATTTTTTACAAAGTAATTAATCTAGTTAACTGAAGTCTTTTCTGTCCTTGTTTAATTCAGCAGTGTTTATCGAGAGCCTGCTTTGTGCTAGGCACCGAGTCGGTAAGAATTAGACGTTGAGGCCTAGCGCTTGTGCTTGTAGCTATGAAGAACTTTATAAATCACCTCTTTACAGAGGATGATGCTTCTTGATAAACTATAAATTTTGTGTGGAGACCCTAGGTTAAGGTCTGGCTACCTGTTCCAAATTACAGCTTCTTGTTCATTCTCTCAAAATGCTGTGTGTACCCTAAATGGAAGTTTGCATTCATTCTAAACCATCTCGGAAGGAACGAGAAGGGTGTCTGTGCATGAGAATCCCTTGGTGTGTGATCTGTGTTCTGACCTCCTCCTCTTAAAAATCAACGATCAGGGCCCACCTAAAAGGCCTTATTTTAACTTAATCATCTCTTTGAAGACTTTGTTTCCAAATGCAGCCACATCCTGAGGTGCTGGGGTTCAGACCTCAGCGCATAAATTTGAGGGGGCTAACGGGGGATAATTCAGCCCATAACATATGCTCCAGATTTCATTTCATTGAGCTCGCAATCGAATTGGGAAGAAATAGATAAGTAAGAAACAGTAAATTGTGACTGGCATGGTAGGGCTAAGAAGACGTAAATCCATGTGAACGGGGACAGTCCAGAGCTGTGACTAGATCCGGGTCTGCAGGGACTGGAGGTAAATAGAGGGAAGAAGGTAGGACGTCCCAGCCAGCCAGTGCTGTGGGGACAGGGGCGGGGATGATGGCAGCAGAATGGCAGGTACACTTTCAGGACACTGAATATGTTGGCCTGTTGGAGTGAGCGAGAACAGAAGACAAAGCTGAATAAACCATTAGCGCCAAGTTGCGGAGAACTGTGATAGCCAGGGGGATGAATTTGGAAGTAACCCAGTTAGACGGAGCCATTTTTAATTTCCAAGTAGGGGAGTGAGAAGGTCACACAGCAGTGTCAGGAGACGGGCAGGCATGGAGGACGTCTGGGTGGGAGCAGATGCCCCTGGCTGTGCTTGCTCCAGGCGAGTGGAGAGCAGGGCTGGCCCAAGAGATTGTTCAAGGGAAGAACCGCCCGTGATGTAGTAAAAAGAAGGTGCTCTCTTGACCCAGCTCGTTTTACTCATCTCGTCATAGGAAATAAAAAAGAAACCCATTTCCAGCTGATGGGTGAACAGGGTGAGCACGTCACCTCATTCTTACAAATTCAGGGAAATCATCTGCATTCTCGATTCTCTTTGTAAAGTGGAAATAGCATTTGCTGGTTAAGCCCAGCTGCTCGGAGCTGTGGATGCAGGCCATGAGCCCCAAGGACAGGCTGCTGGCTGTCGGTGACCCGCAGGCATATAAGGCTGTCTCCACGCATGGAACCACGTGGAGCCGGCCTGACAGCCACCGTTCAGTTCTGTCCTAAAGATATTTTTCTCCTGTGGCTTCAGAGGATGTCCAGGTCTCTAACAATGAGACTCTAATGACAATATAGGGGTCTTCACAGTCGCACTCTAAAGGAGGTCAGCTGAAGGAGGGGATGTGGCCTCCCGGGGGTACGGTGCCTCCACTGGGCTGTGAGGGGGGTGACTCCTTGGCACCCCTCAGACGTGCTTGCTGTGGCACAAGCCTCTGGGACCTGAAGTCCATGCTTCCCCAGCTATAACTTCCGTAGGGAACTATGGAATCCAGTGGTGTTGTGTCCCCTGCACCACCACCACCAAACACAAACTTTTCCTTTCTACAATCTAATCTTTGGGACCTGAGATATCTGTATATAATTATGTTTTTGTCACACATGTTCAGCCGAGAACCATCGCTCCGTGGAGATCTCTGGTTTGCTTTACTTGTTTGAAAATGAGTCTCATTTATGTATGGCTACTTGGCCATTGTCATCACCTTCTCACCTTTAAAATCTCCAACATTAGTGTCACTGTGGCGCAAAATTGAGAATATATAAGTCTTTGTAGAGCTCATTTAAATTACTAACTCTTTTAAAGCAAATTCTTAATTCTTTAACCCACTGAAATCTTTTGCCTCATCTCTGCAAAACATCAACTAATTAATTCTCTTTATAAAATTCTAGACAGTGAATATAGGCTTTACTGTATTAAAAGTCTCAAACTCTGTGGATCTCAATTTCTTGTCTTTAAAATGAGGGAATTAGACACAAAAATCAAGTCCCATCTAGTTTTCTGACTTTATGATTTGTTTCTTATAGCTTTCTTACGATTTGTTTCTACAACTTACTTTTTCCCTAAACCATGAGAACCAACCCCAAACAATACGTATTTGGTGTTGTTTTTTAAAAAAACATGTTTACCCATGAGATAGACGTAATACATTTTTTAATGAGCTGGAAAAAAAAAAGTGTTGCCTTTTTCTAATAAAATCTAAAGAACTTATTTCAAGTCCTGGTTTTACCAATAAATCATGTGACCTCGGGCAAGGTGCCAAGGTGGGTCAGTTTCCACCTTTGCTGATTTAACACCACTACCATTTATCTCAAACAGTGCTTTAAATGTCAAAATACATATGAATGAAATGGTTTTTAAAAAAAGGAAAGAAAAAGAAAAGTTCAGGATTTGTTTCAAAGTCACCCGAAGACCTAGGGGAGTACTTTCCATGTAGAAGAATATGAATCACTCCATGTGTCAAAAGTTGTTTGAGCTGGAGGTATATTTTCCATTTAGTGGCTGTAAGGATAAAATTAGATAAAGTGACCAAAACCTCTGTAAAGTTAAAAAAAAACAACAACTTTAAAATCTTTATCAATGCAAGAACTTTGTAGCAAATCTTGATGGGCATATGTTTGAGCTGATATAGGCATTTTCATCTTCCATGTCTTTTGATATTGGAAACTGGCTAAATAAGGTGATTTTTCCTCCAGAGCAATCAATACTAAATTGAAAAACATGTGTCAACTGAACTAGAACAGTATTTCACCTCTGAAGAGTATAAATTATAGTTTCTAAAGTATACTCATCTAAATTACCTAATTTAATCTTCGTAAACAAATCTTTGACAAGAAAGGCAGGTATTCGCAATCCCATTTTTCAGATGAGAAAACTGAGAGCCAGTATGATTTTTCAGTATGCCAGAAAGTTTCCTGATTGTTCTATGTGTATCAGCTTAACAGGATCTTGAAAGAGATATGTGCGGTTTTTTTCAGTTTTGTTTTTGTTTTTGTTTTTATTTTTTATTTTTTTTAGTTCCAATCTAGACGCTTGGAATTATTAATCTGATTTTAAACTGACTTATATTACTACATGTTTTGTCCACATCTGCCATAAACTGCATTATGATTGCGCTTTAGAAACATGCCATAAAGCCCCACAGGTTTTCCTTGCTGTTGGGGAAGTAGGTCTCAATCCAGGCCAAACTGGAAAATCGTGTTATAACCATACCGACTTGTCTGAAATCTAACTGTAGAAAAAGGTTAATTGTAGGTATTTCCAAAGGAATTTGGTCCTGAAAGAATGTGAAATGATGGGCGTGAACGGCCCCTTCCCTCAGCAAGGCAGCCTGTATCCCGTCCCCATCCTCACGGACAGGCTGGAGAGTCACAAGGCCCCAGGGGGTTTCCGGGGCCCTGACTGGTGTCTCCTCCTTCTCTCCCCACGAGACAGAAGTGGGGATTTCTTCCATTGCTGAGCAGCCCTTAGGACTTCCCCAGGTCCCTTAAAGGAGGTACCAAAGTGGGGATCCCCAGTATTGGGGACTCCTGGACGTTCCTTTAGGCTGGGGTTCTTGACCCAGGTGGCATTTGAGGAACACCAAGAGAGTTTATAAAATACTGACCCCCCAGGCCCCGTCCCAGCCAATCAGATCGGCCTGGCCAGAGGTGGGCGGTGGGGCCCAGGCCAGGGCAGCTGGAGAAGCTTCTGGGTGATGCAATGCATGGTTTGACTGAGAACCACCGCCGTGGGCTGTCTGCCTGATCATCGCAAAGGGCTCCACACCCCCTCCCACGTCACGTGGAAAAGCTGGAGAGTATGCAGAGTTGGGCGTTGGCACCCTCATTCTTTGCTACCCTTATTCTTTGACCTCCTCTGGGGTCCTGTGTAGTTCTGTGTTTCTCCGATACTTCCTCTCCTACAGACATTTGTTCACAGGAAATGATCAGGAACCCATGTAGATTAAAATATATAAAATCGATGACCTGATCGCCCTCTCGGTGACATTGATGTATTATTCATGTGTGCTACAGAACAAGGCCGAGGGAGTGAAGCCGTAATTCGCCAAGGACACCAGGCTCTGGCAGGGCCCGCAGTGCTCAGGGAACACAACACCCGCTGGGTAGAGGCGCCTACTCCTGCACCCTGCTGGCCACTTCTCTCTGCACCCCACTTGATATGGCTGTGACTTGGTCGGGTCCCTGCAAAACCTAGAAGAGGTAGAGAAACAGAAAGAAAAGCACTCACTGACACCCAAAGACATCCTGTGTGGCTTGATAAGTGATCAGAAAGCAGACTAATTCTATTATGCAGAGAGTCAGCTTTCCCTTCCCTGAAAAGGGATGCTATGCCTTGAGCAGACTTGGGGAGACAAACTATCACCCAGGAGCGAGGAAACAATAGTTGCTGAGCTAAACCCTGCTTCTCCGTATGACGGGGACTGAGAACCGAACTGCGTGTCTCTGGGTGGTTTGAGTCAGAGCAGTAGGTCAGTGAGAGTGTGCGGGCTGAGCCACTTCCTGTCCTTGGCACATTTCACTGGAGAGTCGGCGTCACCGCGAGCAGTGTGGCCTCAGAGCAGTGCGGCCTCAGTGCGATCCCGACAGCAGAGCCTGGCAGCCACGGCCCCCACCGCGGCCCCTGCACGTCGCACCGGTGCCTCTTCCGGGGACGTCACCATGGGACTCACAGTGGCCTAGGTCACTGGCGCACGTGGCCTAGGTCCTTTCTCAGTGGCTGGTTTAAAATACGTATTATTAAATGCAACCAATATTTAAGCCCCAATTGCTTATTAAATGTTTGGCCCAGGATTCAAAATGTGACAAGCTTTCTTACTTATGAGTGACATATGAATAATATGGGGAGACTTGGCTATGTCACTAACTTGGCCAAAAGCCCTCTGAACCAAATTTCTGTTATTAATGCATTATCGGAGAGGGCGAGTGGAAAAGAGACGTAGCCTGTGTAAACATCAGTCTATGTGCTGTCCGAAGAGCTGGCACGTGACTGACGGATGGTGGTGATGGCCAAGGATGAGACGAGCACAAACGAACAGTGGGTACAAATGCATTAATCTTACAAAAACTCTTGCAGACCTGACTTTATGAAACAGAAGCAGCACGAGCCAAGACATTTTTAGATGGTCCTTTTGTGGTGAAAATAATTTGAGGTTATTCTATTCTTAGAAGTTTGAAAGAAATCTGTTGACATATGGATCTAACAAATTACAAACACCCCCAAATTTTTGTTAGGAAAACATACTGCCAGCATTGAAATGTGTGGCTCGTTACTCTTGGAAAATGCTGCTATAGTAATTTAATAATCGTAGCAAATCTTGTAACTTCTGATTCTTTTATAAATGCTATTTACTGTATCCTGTTGGCTAAGCTTGCACTGGAGCCTTCAGATTTACTTGAACAATAATGATGATGACAGCTAAAATGCATGAAACCCTATCTGTGAGCTGAGGATTGGGCCAGGGGCTTTGTGCGTTTTATCTTGTAAAATCGTCATTGTTTCAGTTTTGCCCGTGAGGAAAGAGGCTCTGAGAAGCAAGTTACCCAATCAAGGCTACTCTTCACAGGCTGCAGGTTTCGGTTCCAGATTTGTCTATTTTGCATGTCTTTACTCTTAACCACGATGCCATCTTGTCCTTCCATAGAAACTCATCAGCAAACTGAAACAATACAGTCCAGTTAAGCTGTACTGGAAAGTGCAGACATACCCAACTGGGTTATATTAATATACTTCTCAATCACTTTGTACCACTTAGTAGCATTTTATTTTATGAGACAAAACAATCAAAATACAGATTTTGATATAGAAGAAAATCTTCACAACTTTGAAGCAAGCAAAGATTCCTTAAGACGCAAAAGGCTCAAATAATAATTTTAAAAAGTTGATAAGTTGGACTTCATCAAAAGTTTTAAATGTCTTCTCTTCAAAAGACGCCATTAAGAAAGTAAAAAGCAACCTGTATGCTGGGAAACAATATGTGTAGTACAAAGATCTGACAAAAGACTGTGTCCAAAATATAGGGAGGACTCTTACAGTTCAACAGGAAAGCAATAACCCAGTTCAAACATGGGCAAATGATTTGGACATGCTCTACCAAAGAAAATGTATGGATGGCTGATAAGCAAATGAAAAGATGCTTAATATTAGTCACAGAACAATGGAAATGAGAAACCATAAGGAGATACCACTGCACACCTACCAGAATAGTTAAAATAAAAAAGACAGAAGAAGTGCGTGTTTACCGGGGATGTGGGGCAGCAGGGACCCTCACTCGACACAGGCAGGAATGGAGAAGGGTTCAGTCATGTGAAGAGCAGTCTGGCAGTGTCACATGATGTTCAGTGTGCACTTATCATATGACTCAGCAAGTCCATGTGTTGACCCAAGAGCCAGAAAAACAGATCCATGTGAAGTTTCATCCATCGGTGTTTTATTAGTGTTTATTCAACTTTACGCCTGAGAATCCCAACTTGGAAACAATCCACTGGTGAATCAGTGAGCAAGTTGTGGTTCGTGTTTAGAATGGACTAAGAGATAAAAAGGCATGAAGTCCAGGTGCACGCCACACAAGGGCGAGTCTCAAAAACAAAACCTGTGCTGAACAAAAGACACCAGGCCAAGAGTACATACACTAACGATCCCACTCGTGTGAAATTCTAGAAAAGCCCAACATGATCTCCATGATCACACCATCTCTTTTTCTTCCCTTCTGGATCTTTCCCATTAAAATGTTCCCTCTCTCATCTCCGCTGTCATCATTACAAACCTTGGCAGTCGTAACCCAGAGCTGGGGCGAGGGAGGGGGCAGGGGGAGATAAACTTACTGCAAAGAAGGGGAAGAAACAAACTTTTGGACGTGATAGAAACATTCTGCATCTTCACTGTGGTAACAGGTGCACGTGTATAACTTTGTCAAAGTCATCAAAACGCACAGTTAAATGGGTGTTTTGAATTAGATATAGATTGTATATAATTGTGTGTGTGTGTATATATATATATATATATATATATATATATATATATATATATATATATATATAATTAAGTGTTAGTAAATGGTATAAGAAGGAGGGTGTGGGTGCCTGACACTGTGGGGTTGGTGTCATTTTTATTTTTCATTTTCATTTACTTTTTATTTATTTTTTTAAATCCTACGGCACCTGGTCTTCCTAGGTGGTCTCCCATCCAAGTACTAACCAGGGGTTGGTGTCATTTTTATTTTTCATTTTCATTTACTTTTTATTTATTTTTTTAAATCCTACGGCACCTGGTCTTCCTAGGTGGTCTCCCATCCAAGTACTAACCAGGTTTGACCATGCTTAGCTTCCGAGATCAGATGAGATCGGGCACGTTCAGGGTGATGTGGCCGTAAACTGGTGTCATTTTTAAACAGGGGGACCAGGTAGCATGTTATTGCAATAACCCAGGACGGAGGTGGCGGTGACTTGTCCAACTGTAGTGGGGTGGCAGAGACAGTGAGGAGGGGGTGGGTCTGGAAGGCAGAGCCCATCGTTGTGTTCAGTGGGCCTGTGAGTAAAAGAGGGTGAGCCTGGATCTGGGGTACAGGTGGCACTGAGCCAGCAAAGTGTTCAGGGAGAGGCGTTCAGGGCAGAACCTGGGGTTTATTCGGGAGTGTGTGAAGTTTGCGTTGTGTGTGAGACACCAAGCAGGGAGACCCAGTGGCCAGCCTTGATTGGAGACTGGAGATGGAGCTCAGACGTCACCGGCAAACGAATGGCTCTTGGAGCGCACGGCTGGGCGAGCTCGCTCAGAGGCCAGAGAACAGGAACAAATCAGAGCGGAGAGTGAGTCTGTAGCACTGGGGTGTTGAGGATGGAGAGGATCCAGCACAGAGACAAAGGGGCAGCCAGGGACCGAGGGGCAAAGCAGACATCCATGTCTTCCTGGAGGCCATGGGCGAGGGGGCGTCTTCAAAGAGGGAGTGGGTGACCCACCAGATGCCACCGACAGATCATCTAAGTCATGGGCAGAGAACTGGCTATTGGGTTTAGCAATGCGGTGGGCAGCAGTGACCTTGACAAGGGCAGTTGGGCCACTGAAGGGCAAACACCTCCTTACAGAGGGCATGCTGAATACATGAGACAAGTCACTGGAGAGATCAGGACGGAGGACAGGAATCCTGCGATCATGGGAGGGGTGACGTGCACAGAGCCATCGAGGAGGCCTTGGCAGACCTGGGAGAAATGGCGTGCAGATGCCGATGGGCAGAGCCGGCAGAGAGGGCAGCTGACTACTGGGATGGGCAGGCCTCTGCTGGGGCAGGGCCTTAGTCGGGTGGGGGAGGGCGGTGAGGGGCAGGTAGACCAGAGTTAGAGAAACATGAGATGGGAAAGGAACCTGCGTCAGGCTGCCGGTGACACACAGGCTCTGCTTCTGCGATGAAGCTCTGGCCCGATAGCTTCCAGATGTGGACCCCTCACAGGCAAAGACAGGCCTCGCCTCGCACAGCTGAGTGTCTGTGCACCGTGCTGCTCTGACCCCTCACCTCACGATGACCTGGCTCTCCGTGTGACAGACCCTACTGCCCAAGCTTCTGAATGTTGCAAATACTCTCCTCCAGTTTGCCGGGTGGGGCTTCTCTTTAAAAGTAAAAACTACATTGCTTTTTCTCCTAATTTTGACATTTTTGCATCTGATGAATTCTCCCAAATACTTTCTGGCAGGAGGAAACCGAGTGAGCTTATTTTAGCTCCCTCCCTGTTGTTTTCCTGTGGCATTTTCGCTCCTGCCAACCACGCAGAGGGGTGCGGCGCGGTGGTATGGGGTGCTGCTGAGCTGGTCAGCTGGGCTCCGGACCCAGGAGGCAGGTCAGAGAGCCATCCCTGGAGTCCACAAAACCACGAAGTAAAAAAAAAAACAAAAAAAAAAAAACGTGTTTTGTAAACAAAGCCACTAAGCAAACCACAAGGGTTACGTAAAGGCTGGATCATCCAAGATGGAACAAAAGAATTTTGAGCACGGCATGCAGAGCTGTAGGGTGAAACCCTAACACTTGTCCTGTGCCTCATTGTTTAAACTACCGTCCATGTCTCGACTGCCAGGAGAGTGAATATTTCAAAAGCTTTTGCCATTTTTTTTATTCTAAGAGTATGTTTCTAGTTTCCATGTGGTAGAATTGAAGCTCGTACTGCTGTAATTACCTTCATATCGCTGGTTACGCCACATGAAAAAAAAAATGGTGGTGTGAATTCACTCAAAACCCTGAATGACGGGCTTCCCTGTGTCAGGCATCGTGCTAGCCAGTGGCATTTACACGGGGGAGGCCCACTCCCTGCTCTTTGGGCCTCGCGGGCAGGCTGGTCAGAGCAACGCAGGCGACTGCGTAGGTTATTAGGAGAACATGAACAAGGAACCTTAACCCGTCTGGGGGCCCTGAGGGGCTGGCAGGCTGCTGCAGGGTTCATAGATAATGAGAACACCAGAAGCCAGGCCGATGACACGGAGACGAATGAGACCAAACATGTTCGACATTACTGTACCGCGAAGTGTAACATCATCTGGGTGAGACTTGAAGCTGGAGAGGTGGGCGAGGGCCACCAGCAGCCAGCCTTGACAGCCACACGAGGGCATCAGCAGGGGAGGGGCATGGCCAGATCTTGACTGCAGAGAGATTTCTGGTGAAGGAATTGGAGGCGCAAGTGTAAGTTGGGTGCTCCCAGAAGCAAATCCCCGAATCAAGGGTTTGAGTTCAAGTGATTTTTCACGGAAACAATCCCAGAAGAAACGAGGAAGGAAGCGGACAAATAGGATAGGGAAGGGTAAAAAGCTAAGCAGAGGGGCGGCTTCAGGTGAAGTGCTGGCCTCAGCCTGACTCTGTGACTGACCCCGTGAGGGGCTCAGGGCCCCGTCACACTCCCCAACTTGTCCCCGCTGGAGGCAGCCTTCATCTGCCCGCCAGCTGGGGGACTCGAAGCTCTGCGGGCAGTTCCTGTTCTTCCTGTGGGCCAGGCAGCTCCATTGCCAAAGGATAGTCCTCTTTCCCTTATGGGAACAATAGGTGATCACCTCAATAAGTCTAGTGCCCATTTCACACCATACATAGTTATTATAACGTTATCGACCGATTTCCTATGCTGTACTTTACATCCACATGACAATTTTGCAAGTACCAATTTGTGCTTCTTAATCCTTCTTTCTTTATCATCCCCTCATGCAACCCCCTCCCATCTGGCAACCATCAAAATGCTCTCTGTATGAGTTTGTTTCTGTTTTGTTTGTTTGTTTATTTTGTTTTTTTAGATTCCACATATAAGTGAAATCACATTTGTCTTTCTTGGTCTGACTTACTCTACTCAGCACAATACCCTTTAAGTCCCTCCACGTTGTTTTATTCTCTTTTCATGGCAGAGTAATAGTCCATTGTATATATGTACCACCTCCTCTTTATCCCGTGATGGACACCCAGTTTGCTTTCATATCTGGGCTGTTATAAATCATGCTGCAATGAACATATGGATGTATACATTCCTTTGAAGTAATGTTTTGTGGGGGTTTTTTTGGTTAAATACCCAGAAGTGGGATCACTGGGTCCTTTTTGTCTCATTATAGCCTTTGTATTAAAGTCTGTTTTGTCTGGTATAAGTACTTCTACCTCAGCTTTTTTTTTTTTTTCATTTTCATGAAATATCTTTTTCCATCGCTTTACCTCAGTCGAAGTGTGTCTTTCTATCTGAAGTGAGTCTCTTGTAGGCAGCATCTGGAAGGGTTTTATTTTCTTATCCATCATCCACCCTGTATCTTTTGATTGGAGCATTTAATCCATTTACATTTAAAGTAATTGTTGACAGGTGTGTAGTTATTCCACATTACTATTTTATTATTCATATTTTTTATATTTTTCTTCTTAAAGGAGTCCCTTCAACGTTTCTTATAAGACAGCTTTGGTGATGAACTCCTTCAGCTTGTCCTTGTTTAGGACCACACATTTTCCATTAGTTATTTTCCCAACTCATAATGTGTGCCCAGCTGGAAGCAAATGTTAATTTCCTGGACCACTCATCCCGCACAAATGCTAAGTGTAGACACGTGACACTAAAAGGCTTTATTTTCTATTATTTGCCATTTAAAAGGTTTAAGATCCTTTGTTAAGGATTGTAAAGTGTCGATGCTAGCTCTAAAGACTTCTCCCTGAAGGGTAAACCCGGGATATTTTGGACTTAGTGTGTCCTATTGTTTGAAGTTATAAACAACAAAAATCTGGTGAAAGTTCTCGAGGTGTGAAGGGTGAAGTGAGAAGAAGTACGTGTGGGCTCCTCAGAGCTGTTCCTTAGGATGGGCGGCGGCGAGGCTCAGCTCTGTCTTTGGAACGTTATGCCTTTTATTTTATAGATAATTCCTGGCTCTCCAGAACAGGGATGCCCTGGACTAAGTTGCCACAGACAATAATTACACATTTTCAGAGCTTCTGCTCATTAGCTTTGGGATAGTCTGGACAGTTTCTAGAGAAAAAAAGGCCCCTGTAAACACTGCCAGCCCACATCTGTGCCTGAATAGCTTTTACTGTCATACTGGTCCCAAATCATACTCTGAGATGAAAATTAAAATTGAATCTAGATCGATGACCCTCATCGGAATGGGAGGGGGCTATTTTGCCCCTCAAGGAACATTTGGCAATATTTGGAGAGAACTGTGGGTTGTCACGCAGGGGATGGCACCTAGAGCCACTGGCATCAGGTAGGCAGAGGCAAGAGGTGCTGCTAAGCATTGCACATGGGACAGGACAGTTCCCCTCAACCAATAATTATCTGGCCCAAAACAAATAATTATGTGGCTCGTAAATAAATAAATAAGAAACGAGGCCATAAAACCCTGATTTAGGTGAGTTTGTTGCAGCAGGAAATAGTGCAGGCAGCTCCAAGTGTTCACATGACTTGTCTTTGCTCCTGCACCTCTTCATCCTGCAGGATCTGCACCTCCTCATCCATCTGAGCTCATCGACAACGCCGTCCCCCAGACACACCCCTGCCCTCTGAGCCCTGTTGCACCGGGATACCCATCATGACAGCGCCTCCCTTTGCTGCGTGTCAGTGTCCTTGGAGCACATCTCATATACCCCTGCATGCTAGGAAGGCACACGAGGGCCTCTGAGCTTGACATTCTCCAATTTTCTCTCCTTTTTTTTGGGGGGGGGGGTTTGAATCAAGTTGAAATGGATTAAATTTAATAGCTTGCCCAGTTTGTACTGGGCAGAGGGATGAGTCCCAGAAGACTGGGATGCTTGCATCAAGTCCTCTGCTCTGCCACGGCCAGCCTCCCACCTGACCAGTGTTCATGACCTCAGGGGGACTGGGTCACCCTGGGCCACTTCGCTCTTTTGTGCAGCTAATTCCTTTGTAAGAAGTGGTCCCCACTGTGGAATGCTTTGGAAAACAAGTCAAGAACTCTAGCGAGTAGACAGTTGGTCCATCAGGAATCAATACTGAAGAAGAGGCCGCTCCGAGCTTTCTGATGTTATAGGAGTGTGTTAGATGGCACGGTAGGCAGAGTAATGGCCCTCCAATGACGTCCACATCTGATTTCCAGAGCCTGTGAAGATGTCACATTACACGGCAAAGAGTGAGGTAGGAGATGGAATCGAGATTCTAATCGGCTGATCCCGGGTGGGGAGATTCACCTGGGTTATCCAGTGGGCCCCGTGTGACCACAAGGGCCCTTCAATGTGGGAGCGAGGGCAGGAGAGGCAGCGTCTGAGTGACGTGCGGACAGCTAGCCCAGCCATTGCTGCCTTGGAAGATGAAGGAAGGGACTCGCGTGTCAAGCAAAAGTGGGCAGCCTCTAACAGCTGGAAATGGAAACGTATTCTTCCCCAGAAGCTCCAGAAGGAACACAGCCCTGCCAAAATTTTGATTCTAGCCCTCCAAGACCTGTTTCAGAACTGTGATCCCCAAAACTGTAAGAGGATAAACGTAGGATGTTTTAAGCCCCTGAATCTTTGGTGATTTGTTACAGCAGCAATTGGAAACTGATACAGATAGAAACTGAAGTTTGTTGTCTGGACAAATCGGGTGATGCTTTTATGTAGCAATTTCTAAAAACTGCTTCTTACTGTATAATTTTCTAAAGTTTCTTCCTGATCAGAGTCTTCTCACAAACAGTTCCTAACTTTTGGGGGAAGAAGATTGGAAAAGCTTTAACTGAGATGATCAAGGACAAGCATGAAACTTGGCAAGACTTTAATCACTGAGATAAGAAAAACGGAGACAAAAGAGCCTAATTTTCTAGGCTTTGTTTCTCGAGACTCCCAGATGCCTCATATTTGGAAAGAAGTAGGAATTAAAAAGCTCTAGAGCTAAGAAACTTTAAAATACTATGCCTCTCCAGCAGGCAAACTACTTCATTTGAATAAGACCATAAAAATGGAGTCTGGGGTAGGGGGTGGGGTTGTGTGGACAGGAACAAAGTTAAGTAGAAGGTGGAATGACAACTAGTTAGCTGTCAGATCTTAAAGGGTTCAAAAAATATTACTCACTTTTAAAACATAGTATTGGCCAGAATTTCTCTTATGCGAGATGTAGGTAGAGAGCTACTCCACTAAGCAACTGGGGTACGAACCCCCTGCCTTTTCAGGAAAAGGGATCTCAATAATTTCAAGGTGGTTGTGGTATGGGGGTGGTACACAAGCCTGGAGCTATAGCTGGAGGGCTCGAAATAGTACACGTGAGTTCCTTTTCTGTGTGTCTTACTCTGCACGTCCTCGAAACAGAGGGCGAGTGATGTTTATGGAGCATCGTTTTGAGGCGTCTACCTCGTCACCCTGTCTCTGGCTGGCCCTGGTGTGTGTGATGTGTGTGCGAAGAGGTACCTTGGCTGTGACATTCGGGGTCGTTTTTCCAAACTATGTTCAGGTTTTGAAGTTATCTCTGACTTTCGGGAGCCTAAGAATATTAACTTATCTCCTTCATTTTATTGTAACCAGGTTCTCAAAAGTGACAGGTTGTTTGGGTGACATGTCAGAATGGAGCTGCATTTGGAATGACCAGAACTCTTAAATGATTCTGAACCTCTTAATATCATAGTGTTCTCATGTTACATACAACGTCTTATGGAAATTATAAGCACACTAGTTTTCAAACAAAAAAAGAACAAAACCCACACTAACTTTGGCGTGGCTTCACTATAAAACATGTATATTTTATGAGTCTGGTATTGAGGAGATGGAATTAGGATACAGTATTTTAGATTTATGATCCGCGATCCCCGTCTTACAGTGTAGCCAAAATGAAATGGGGAGACAGTGAGTTAGAAACGCATGTGCTACTAAGTTTTGTGGCTCTTGGAATGGAGAAAGGTAATATATATGAGATTTCATCCCCCAAAGAACCATTTGTGCTCTTTGAAAGGACTGAAAATAGCATAAAAGCAAAGCTAAACTTCCATTTCTCAACAGATAAGAAGTGCCTTTCAGTTCTATAAAACAAACAAGCAGGGTTGGAATACAGACATTGAGGTGTAGTTAAGATTAGCTGGTAGGAATGTGTTCCTTTTTTCCAGGTTTCCTCCAGAAAAAAATTAATTACATCAGATAGGTGAGGAAAACCAGGAGGAAATTAAAAACTTCAAAGACCCATTTCCTTCCCACCAAAGGGAGGTGTGTGTGTGTCTGTGTGTGTGTGTGTGTGTGTGTGTGTGTGTGTGTGTGTGTGTGGCGGGGGGCAGCTTTCAGGTCAGGCAAGGTGGGCTTCAGTTCTCTCTGACTTCCCCTTCCCCAAAGTTATTTGCACAAACCAAACACAAACACACCAAGTCAAACTGTGCTTGTTTGGCCAACACAGCCTCAAAACAACAGTTTCCCTCGTCCGTTCCATTCGGCTGACGTCCATGCTGCTCCTGCCACCTCCCTCACAGAAATTCTGAGTCCTCAGGGCTCCTTTCTGGAGGACAGAGGAGGGTTTAGCAGCCCTAGGGTCCTGTGGCACCTCATTAACACCTTGTTATAAAGAGTCATCTCTTTGACCTTGATGGGTTTTTTTTTCCAGAAAAGTGGATTATTTATTTCTTCTTATAGCCACATATGCTGCCCAGAAGCCGCACGTTTATCTGACATGTTTTATTAAGGAGACCAGATGTTGCTGCAGTAAGTTTTAGTTCTCACACCCTGACAGCAGAGTCCAGAGCGAAAACAGACCTTCAAGTAAATGTGTACGGAGACTTGGAGACTTCGCCTGCCTCTGTGAATTCAATTTATGTTCTGAGACATTAGTATACGGAGGCTGAGAACTGCCCAGTTCTACCTCCTACAAGGTAAATAACATTAATTTATTCCCACGCCTTCCCACCCTCCCACTCTTCCTCCTCCCCCAGCCCAGGAGTGATTGAAAGCTGTTAAAACGGGGGTTTTACTGTTTATATGTCTGCGAAGTCGATTCTGGACAATAGTTTACTTTGACTCTCCTGATGTCTACACATGCTAATTAGTCATTAGCATTTATGTGCTGCTAATTGCCACTGGGGTGAGGTGCCTGGGAGCAGCCAATGCCAAGCCTTAGAGCAGCTTGCTCTGTGGGCCGGAGGGGGTGTGAGTGCTCAGTTCTCTGCACCCAGTTGGTGTGGCCTCTTGGCTTCAGAATGGTGGCTCACTCTCAGTGGGGGACAGATTTCCTCCCCCAGGGCGTTTTCATCCTGAAATGGCTCACTTGTCAAAAGTCTGAGCAACGGTGGTGGTGGCAGATGTCACGGATAAACAGCTAGGTAGAGAGCCGGCCTCTGACAGACAACTCTTAGCTGCATGGGCGCATGTGTCACTATGAGGTAAAACGCAGACACTGCCCTCCAGCCCCCACCCCAGCATCTGGATAAACACCTCTTGCTGAGCGTTTGCTGCATCAGTTCAGGACAGATGGTTTGCCGTTTTTCTGATGTATTACGACCAGCAGCAGCAACTACTAACCATATCCGAGACCTGCTGGTGTCCAGCGCTGTTCTTTTTCTCTGTCACCCACTAAGGCACTGTTCTGTTCTTGAACAGAGTTTAAAACAAAAAAAAAAGGAAGAGGAAAAAAGATTACTGCACAGTCCTGAGGGAGGGTTTTTCTCTCAGGGTCTGCACACTGCCATCCGTACGGAATTCTGGAAATGCCCTAGGCCCCAGACTTTGGAACCAGGTACCTGGGCAGCGTCCTCGGGAAGTGGGCAGGGGGAGAAGAGCTGGCTGAACCGCTGCAGCCGCCCATGCTGCCCGCCCTGTACCCTTCACGCTTCTCCCCGGAACGACGGTTGGTCCTTTCTCCCCTCCACACAGTACGCGGAGGTTTCCCGTGAGAGTCACCCCACGAGGCCATCCTGGGTCACGCACGCCAACCAGGCACATCGAATCAAGCGTATCAAGTGGCCAGGTAGCAGAGGGGGAATTTGGGGACCAGGGCAGCAGAAGAGGGCATCAAAGTTAGCCGAGAACGTCCCCATGAACGTCCAAAAGCAACGCGGCCTCCCCTGTCACAAAGCCCACCTTCATAGAGGGGCCGCCTTCCCTCCGGGCTTACTGCCTTGGCACACAGCGCTGTCCAGGTTTGTTTGCTTTCAAAAGAGAGTGTAAAATTACTTCGTTACTCCAGTGACAGTTACACCGCTTAAAGCTGGCTGATATAGGGGGAATTCGCTGAGTGTGAAACAGGCCCCTGTGAGTCAACAGAGCCAGGGGAACCGCAGAGGGACCGAGAGGCAGTGAGTTCCCGGTCCAGGAGGGGTGGCCTCCAGTCTGGGGCCCAGGAAGTGGGAGGCAAAGACAGCCCGGCCGGTAATCCTGTGACATTTACACCCTTCGTCAATATCGAAGACGCACAAAGTCCCCTTGGAATTGAGAAGCTGTGTCCTGGCCAGAGACCAGTATAGAAGTGCAGTGCTTCCTAGCGTGAGACTTGGAGTCAGGCCTTCAGACTTGAGCTGGCACTGTCACTCGCTTGCTGTGGGACCTTGGAAAAATTACTCGAATTTGGTTTCCTCGTCTATAAAATGAGGATAATGATAGTATTTATTTTGCAGGGTAACTGTGAGGATCAAAGGACTTATTGTATGTCAAAGGCTCAGAGCAGAGTCTGACACAAGAAATGTCGCACAAATATAAACATTATGATTATTATTTTGATTAATAGAACACAGTATGGGGATGAAATGGCAAAGGCAGAAAGGAGCGGGATTCACGTATGAGCTGGTTCCCTTTAAAGAATTTTCCCCTAAAGATTGAGAATTCAGTCAACTCAATCTATGCCAAAAAAGGGATTGGGAATCCCTTTGCATCTTCTGTCTGTAGGGTGACGGCGGACAGCTACTGACCTTACCCGTTCCAGCTGCTGGGGACTTTTCTCTATTCCTTTGACTTTGACCTAGAAGCCCCAGCACTGTCCCCAGTTAGGGCATGAGGGTGCTCCAAGGAGCAATACCGCAGTGACAGAGAAGTGGGGTCTCTCTCCCATTCAGCATTCTCTTCTCTCTGCTCCTCAATAAATGATGTAACTACCTCGTAAAGCAGCCGGGTCTAGCTATTCAGTAATAGCAGGAAAGCCATACCACTAAGTAAATGTGGCAGAACCCCATTCTTGAGCTCTTGAGTGTAATGAGGTCCAGTCTCACTCAATGCTGGTTTCGTCTGCAGGCAGGAAGACAGCACTGCTTCTGCTCACCATGACCCTTGACCTGTAGACATTAAGGGGCCAGTAATTAGCTTTATTCTGATAACTATCTAGGAACACTAAGCAGCCCAGAAAACAGTCCTAGGACAGCTTCCTAAAGTGATAAATGGGAAACAGTTAATAATCAGATCAGAACATTTTATTTTAGGGTCAAAGATTGAAATTTTATTCTGAGTACAAGCCTTTTCAAAAAGAAATAAAGTGCCTACCACTCCCACGCCAAAAAACAATCAAACAAACAAAAAAACCACATAAACATCAGAGGCGACTTAAATATAAATTGTTGCCTTTATTTACCATTCTTATAAGACAATTGGCCACCAGTTCACTCTTAATCAAAAGACCAGAAGTAGCCTAACTGATGCATTTCTGTAAAAATGAAGATCAGGCGTGTGAAAGTGGGAACTCAGATTCGCCCGTTGCGATGGGCTGGCTGGTGGCCCCCAGAGACTGCTATACCCTGAACCTGCAAACACGCTATCGTACATGGCACGAGGAATGTTGCAGCTACGATTAAAGGAAGGCTCTGGAGCTGACATGAGCACTCTGGCTTACCCAGGTGGGCCCTATGTGATCACCAGGTCCTTCCGGGAAGGGAGTAGAGACACTGAGCTCATTCTTTGAAAAAAAGGAAGGAGCCTCTAGATGCTGGAGGCTGTGAGAAGACAGAGCCTGCCCGAGTGCCTCAGGGGACACAGCTCAGCACGGCGGTTCAGACAGCAACCTCCAGAACCATAAACTGACACGTTTATCATGTTTAAGCTGTTACGCATGTGGCATTTTGGTACAGTAGGAATAGGAGATTAATACGCATGTTATATGGGGGATTCAGGTCCCAGAAGAATAAACTGCGTTATAAAATTCCTTAATTACAGTTTTCTCTCTGGCTGCTGCTTTCTGGGGCTGAAAGTTTCTGCACAGGTCCCACGGTGGGAGGTGGCAGGACATGTGTATAAAGGGGCCCGGTCGGGCTGTCCCCTGCCACCCCAGGGCTTCTAGAAGCTCAGCTGGGCATTGCCAAAGCCACCTCCAGGCCTCTTCTCTCTCCACCTGCCCATGCCCACTGCCTTGTACTGGCCATCTTTGGGCCACAGGTGATTCTGATCTCTCCGGCGGTCCCCAACCTTTCTGGCACAAGGGACTGGTGCTCGTGTGAAAATCCAATGCCTGACGATCTAAGAGGGAGCTGGGGTGTCGATGCTGGCGCTGAGGAGCGGCTGCAAATACGGATGTAGCTATGCTAGCCTGCTGCTCATCTCCTGCAGACCAATCCTGGTCTGTGGCCCGCAGGTTGGGGACCCCTGCTCTGACCTGTGTCATGTGCATGCCGGGGGCGTGAGTGTAAAGGGTGTAAGTGTCTTTCTCTGCCACCAAACACACTGTCCCCTGTCCCCAAACTCACACAGCTGCCAGCTAGCTGCACCTGGCCGGTCGTCAGCGAACCTGAGCTGCCTTTGTTCTGTGCCTGCCTTTGGGAGCTGTAAGGAGGCAAGACAAGGGGCAACACTTGCCCTAAAGGTCTTTGAACAGAGATATATATACTTGTTTCCACCCTCATCTGATTTTCTGCTCACAGGGTAATAAAAGTGATCTAAAGAGCCAGTTCAGGAAGTCTAGGAACAAAGTCTTTATTCACTTTATGTGGTTTGGAGTTGCCCTGATCCACTTCCTATCTGACAAACTTAAGGAATAAGGCCTTCATCATTTTAAATATAAATTTGATAACATTTTGTAAATATAGAGGGGATGGGGTGTTGGGATGGGATTATTTTCTAAATTTAATGATCTAGAAAGTCAGTCTTCTCATCAAACTGATATTCTTTTGGTCTAAAATCTTTGTGTGATGGCGTTGCTGACCCTGGTGCTAAATAGTTAATTCCTTTGAACATCCAGAGGGTGGTTCTACACACGTTAGACTCCTCATCAGATTTTATTTTCAAAGAGCTCAGATTTTCATTTCCACTTGGGCAAGGAGAGAATTCCAGATATTGAGACGAAATTTGGTTTTATGAAAGGCCACCTTGGAATGGACAGGGCACTGAATCTCATTGTCGGAGGACCTCAATCCTCTTCCCAGCTCGGCAACTTCCCAGACACTGGACAAAGCATCTGAACTTCCTAAGGTGCTGTCCATCTTGGGCAGCTGAAATATTCACAGAACCTACCACTTGGGGTTATTCTCAGGAATAAACAAAATACATCGTGCGAAATGCTTGGCATTGTGCCTGGCACATAGGAGGTACTCAATAAACACCAGTAGTTCTCGTTATTTTATCTTTATCATTATTGTCTTTACGTGACGCTCTCATTTGGAAGCCTACTGAGGTCACTGGTTCTGACACATTTGTTGAGTTCCTGCTAGGCACCAAGCATTATGATAGATGCAGAATGGAGATATGAGTGCCTTCAAGGAACTTACAAAGGAAGGGCACCGATTTGATAACAAAGCTCTATAGCTCTAGATACAGGTATAAATATAAAATACAGTTCTGTAGCTCTATAACAAGGAATGAATATCAACCTACCATCAGTTCATTAAACTCAACTTAATTAATTAACTAGAAGAAGCACCTTCCCTGGCTCCTCTGGAGGAAAAGCCCATGAAAAGTTAAAAACCTATAATATTGTTGCATCATCTGTGTGGATTTGGTCTTTAAGAGTTATTACCGATCCCTCCGTTTTTCTTGAAAATCACCTCCAGGTACCAGCTGGAGCTTCAACAGAAATATAAGACATGACAAGTTTACACCCTTGTTAGCAAGGTAACATTTAAGCGTGTGCAACAACTAGACATCAGCTCAGCGTATCACCGGTGTGGTCTGGAAAGAGGGGGGCGTGTCAGTGGGTAGCGATGTGTGGCTTGCCCTGGTGCTAGGCTCTGAAAAGATGGCAAAATGTATAAAGTGAGAACCATGGTCAAAAACTATGGCTAAAGCCGAGACACTGAATGAATCGTTTGCTGTGACCACCCCCCGCCCCAGACACCAAGTAAGTGACCTTGAAAAGCTGTGCTTGTTCCAGTTCTTTTTTTCCACTGGCAAACTTTTCTTATAAAATTAACTTATACTTGTTATGGAAAATTCAGAAAACTCAGAAAAGTACGAAAAATAAAAATCATTTGTAATTCAGTACTACAGAGGTAAGCACTTGTAATAGTTTGTCCTTTTCCTAGGAATTTCTAAAAAGGTTAAAATTTCACCTCTGTGACTGAGATGTCGGCTGGGATGCCCCTGAACGTTGAGATATAGGACAGGTCGGGTCATGATGTCCACCTCCGCCAGCCCCCGCCATCTCCCTGGGGTTGCAGTTCATTCTTTTAAGACAGCCGCAAAGTCCAAGGGGTTTGCGATCTCGGTCATTTCTGGCTCCAGTTCTGACTCCACTGCATTTACCAAGAATTCGCCTTCTTGAGCTGTTTCTTGCTTCTATTCCCCACCCATCTAAAGATTTGGTTCCCCATCCTCAACCCCCAACCCCCCACCTTGAAACTGCCACACAAGACATCTCAATAGTTAGGAGATCTTACTGAATGTCTGGGGAAATGGAGGGGCTTTATATTGACTATATGACACTTAAAACTGAATATTAAAATCCCTTGTCTAAAACCCCAGCAAGAAGAACTAAGCCTTACCGTGCACCCCCCTTGCAGCACCCAGCCCTCGCCTTCAGTCTTTGTCGAGTGACCCCAAGAGCACATGGGGTTCTCATTAAGGGTGTGCTGAACATTCAAATTAGTTCACAGATAGTCGATCCACATGCGGTACCGAACTTTTATCTTTCTGCGTAGTTCCAGCTCTTCCCTTCTGTCCCTCCCTCTGTAGATCAGCCTCCCCAGCCCCTCTTGGCCTGGCTAACTCCTGCTCACTCTTTAAGTGTCAGCAATGTTTCTTTTCTTTAAGGAAATCCTCTGAGGCTCTCAATCTTCCTCCAGATCAACAACTGGTTGGTTTAGACCGAGCTTCTCTTCTTTCTGTACTGGACAGTCCCTTGCTGTGGGCACTGTCCTTACAACTGTAGAACATTTGCCATCGTTTCTGGCCTCTACCTACCAGATACCAATAGATGCTCTCCACTCCCGCCAGCCACAACAACAGAAAACGTCTCCAGACATCGCTGAAGACCCTTAAGGGGCAAAACCACCCACAGTTGAGAATCACTGGGCTCGGGAAGGGCTTGTGACCCAAACTGGGGTTTTTAGATTATAATTGAAAAAAGAAAAAAAAGAAAAAAGAAAACGGGCTCCTGCGCTCTGAGGCAGACAGTGGGTGGACAGGAGGCTGAACAGGTGGAGGCCTTGCTTCTGCCCCAGGGACCCAGCCGGTCTGCAGAAAGGCAGACGGCAGGCAGGCGGCAGCCTACAGGGGAGGAAGTGCAGGCCTGGGGACCCTCGCCGCCTGGTTCCACCGTGCTGAGGCCTTCCTGTGGCCCTGTCCTCTTGGGGCCTGGGCTTCAGTCACTTGCCCACTCCTGCAGCTTCACTACAAACTCCCTGAGGAGAGGGACCTCGCATTCTCCGTGTGTCCCCGGCACCTGCTGTGCTCTGTGGCACATGGCATGTGAGCAACAAACACTCGTGGAGGCAGCGTGCCAAATGGATGGACGGGTGGACGGACGGACTCCCGGAGCACGGTGTCCTGCACCCGCCTGCCTTGAGGCTTCCATGGGACTCCGCTCAGGGCCAAGCACGAAGCCCCCGCAGGGTTCCCTTTTCTGAACACCGCTCAGGAACCGCAGCACTCAGACAGAAAGCGTGAGGACTCGCCGCCATGGCCTTGGGCAGTGGGATGGAGCCAGCCCGCCCCCACCCCCAGGAGAGTCAGTGGTGCAGGAGGCAGTGTGTGGCAGTGGGCGGTACTCTTGCCCGTGGCTCGGGCGCCTGGGAGCCTGCCGGGAGAGCCCAGTCGTTGCCAGGATCCCGAATGGCTGCGAAGGAGACCTGAGTAAGGTGCATCTCACGGTCTCAGGACGCTCCCTCCCTGTGCTTCCTGCGGAGCAGCAAGCACAGGGTGACAGTCGCACTGATGATGTGAGGGCAGCAGTAGTAATCGCCTCAGAAAGTCACTGTAAATTCATCAGTGTGCTCTTCACACTGAGGACTATCCATGGAGAATAACAAATTTCTAATAAATGACAGCTGCTGGCATTAATGAATAAATAGATCAGCAGATAGTTCCATTACAATTCCCTAAGTAGGTTTTCTCCTGTTGGAATCTTTCTTCCTTCTTCATGGGCAAAACTCCTCTCCACATAAAGGCTGAGAGTCTTGGGGAGAAAAATAAATTTTTTCTCTTAAACTTTTAATTAACTTATACTTTATTATTCAAAAGTTTAAATTAATTCTCACACTTCCAATTATTGCAATCGAGTGAGTGAAAAGAGTTATTCAAATGTATTACCATAAATAAATCTTAAATAAGTTAATAGCCAGAAGTAAAAGATTTCTGAAAAGTATCCCTTTGTCGCATATTTATTCTATACCTGCTATGTGTCAGGGATGATGCAAATTCACTGTGCCCACAGAGCATACAGGTGAGTACGTGGAAAGATCCTGGACATTTATGCAGATGTAATTATAATTAAAGCCGAGAGGGAACACACAGCCACGGGAGGGCCCAAAGTTCACAGAGCCTTTCTGAGTGTGGGGCACGTGTGCACAGACCTTGGGAATAAGGTAGCGTGTTAAAGTTGGGGTGGGGGAGGTCTGGAGAACTGCAGGGTGCGACAGAGGAAGGGGAGCAGTGTCCGGCCTGAACACTCAGCTGACATGTTTCAGGCAAAGTCTCAAGGTGTGAAGAGACATGGCTTCTTGTTGCAAAGAACTGAGAGGCTGGTTCCTAGAACAGAAAGGGGTGAGGAACAGAAAGACACAGGACAAGCCTTCACGACAAGGCAGGAGAAAGATCACCCAGGGCCTTGCAGGCCATCGGGGTTCGGGCCTTTGTCCCAAAGGCAGCACGAGTCGTGAAATGGTGTGGAGATTGACGTGCACAGCCCCATCCGCAGTAGCGGGGAAGAGACGGTCGCGGAATCTGCTTGGGAAACAATGGTGCCTTGGACTTGGAGTGGTGACAGTGGCATTAAGGGAAGCAAATGCATTGAAGAAGTATTTGGGAAATAGAAAAAAAAAGGCTTTGTGTTAATTGATGGGGACAGAGGACATGGGAAGGAAGAGGTCAGTGGAAGATAAATCATTGACGGCTCCTAGATTTCTGGCTTGAGTGGATGATAGTGGCCTTTGCAGGGGACCTCTTCACATGGGAAAAAGTCACGTGAGGGGAAATGGGAGCATATGGACAACTTATGTAGTGTCATTACAAGCAAATTTTATATATTTTATTCTTTTATTATACCACTTCTGTGATGCTATATAAACTTCCTGTGTATTATACTTTGGGGAAAATATTCTTAGCGTTAAAGGAACAATGGAGGTTAAATTGGGAGGTGAGGAATGCAGAGGAAGCTAGAAGAGGATGTTAGGGATAGAGTTCTTTAGATGCACTTGACCGTAAGGGACAGAGAGTCAGCAGTGCTACTGGGAACCTGTCGTCAGGGATGACGTGAAAGTGTTAGATGCTGTTGCCAAGAGGGCAAGATGAGTCACAGAGAGAAGATCACAGGAGAGCAGGATGCGTCAGACCCAGAGGGACGGTCCTGGGAGAAGGGGAGGTTTGGGGACAGGAAGTTGACGGTGCGCCATTTGAATCACTCTGGCTTCTCTGTGAGGTCAAAGGCGAAGTCACTGGTAAGAAGGAGGGGACCGTGGGTAGTCAAGGAAGTGAAGAGAGACGAGGAGGGTCGCACTGCATTTCGAAGCACTTTTTATCAAAGAAAGCATGGTTTGAGTCTGAGGGCCTTGTAGCTGACTGTCCTATGCTTTGCAATTAAGCAGTAAATATCCAGCAGCCTTGACATGGCTTACATTATGCTCTAGAGAGCAATTAAGAAAATTATAATAGGACAAAATTAATGCTTGTGATGGAATATATAAAATATTAATTACTGTGAAGGTATCTTTGGATTCATTGTATATAATTAAGTTTAACACTTAAAAATATTATGTTCTATTTTTAAAACTTCTCATAAACTTGCCACAAGTTCACGTTGGGCCTGATCTAGGAATGTCTTTTTTATCAAAGTGAATGTAAGTGGGTTTTGCCCTTGTCCTTTTTGCAGTATTTTAAAACTTATTTTATATTTGAACCCATCTAACAGTGCACTGTTGTTTATCCATTTGTTAAAATGTAAATGTTTTCTACACCCTCCCACCCTGTGAAATAAACTTCATTGCTAAAACAATACCATCTCCTCTCCCAGTATATGATTTTTCCCCTTATTTAACAACCAAAGCTAATAGTGCACACTGAGTTTTAAATTTTTCACAGTGCTATATATAATCCTATTTAAATTATTTAAATAATGAGTATATTTAAATAAAAACAATAAGTAAATATTAATAGAAATGTGGCAAAATGTATGTGAATGAAATTTTCATAATCTGAAAGGCAGGCAAAAATCAGGGCTAATTCTCCCCTTTTAAGACGAAGTCAGCAAGTGGCTATGACATTAGCTTGGGTCATACTGAGGTGGGCCTTCTTTTAACAAAACCTGATATTTAAATCCGACTCCCTCAAGCAGTCTTTCTGTCACCTTATAAGGTAAGTACATTTATTCATCTAATATTTTAGATAAGAAAGTGTAGTAAGAGTCAAACCCAGTATCATATTAATGAACTAAGGGCACATAGTTTCATGGAGTAGTAGCAAGTTCCAGTTAATGACAGCATATAACAAACATCTTGTAAAGGTTCTATTTCCACTTTTTTTCCCTCTAGAACAATAGCCAGACCCTGGTTCTGTCTGTCATCAGCCGAGTCACAATCCTTACACCAATTTCTTTAATTCTAGGCCTTCATTTTTCACATCTATAAGACAAACCGTTTGAATTCTGTCATCTCCCAAGTCCCCTTTTTTTCTATTAATCTATACTTTCACTCTTCCAGTTACTAATACTAGTTATCTAGATGCTGTTGGGGGTGCATGAATTGCGTAAGTTAGATGTGTTGCTTAGGACCTGCTGCTGAAATCAGAAATGGTTCCCATGGTAGAGCGCCAGCATCGTAATTCCCGTTGCCCATCGTAAAATAAAGAAACCGGGGTAACTGGCCCATTTCAAGCGCACGGATTTGAGCAGTTACCAATGCACAGCATTTTAAGTGATAACCCAGAAAATCAACACACGTTTCTGGAGCGGCTGTTCGAGCAAAGCATTCTGGGAAACGCAGAGACAGTCTCATTCTTAATGAGTTTACAGGCAGTTTAGGAAACATGGCCAAACCCAGGAAAGTCTAAATTGTAGATCAAAGTGTAAAGTTGGAAAGGTCCTTTGACCTCATCTGGTGACAGATTCACAGAATGTGAGAGCTGCAAAGGACCTCGAGATGGGTCCACGCCCTTCCCCTCCCTGGACCACCCCTCGTTCATCAGGAGAAGACCGAGGGCCAGAGGGCGAGATCACTGGTCTGCAGCAAGTTCAACAAAGAGCAGGGATTAGAGCTCCACGCAGGAGCACGGGGCAGTTTAACTGTAGGGAGTGTTGGGGTCAAAGAGCAGTCGCCGCTTCGGACGTGGTTGTGGAGGCTTCTTGGCATAACACCTGAGCGCCCAGGTGCCATAAAAGGTCTCGACGGTCGAGAAGGGCGGTCGGGGCACAGCCGTTAACAATTAAATCAGGCCTGTTTCTGTGTGCTGATGTGGGGTGATCAGCGTGTGTGTGTGTGTGTGTGTGTGTGTGTGTGTGTGTGTGTGTAGAACACATGACGTTTCTCTGGACAGGTAAGTAAACCCTGGTTACTGTGTAATAGAAGGCTAGAGGAGAGGTTTAGGCGCTGGACCAGTTTGTCATTGTATGTTCTTTTGAACATTTTGACTTTGGGAGCTTTGGCATTTATTGCTTACATAAAATCATCATTTTCTAAAAAAGATATTTTTGCCTAGTCTGGAAAGTTTTCTTTTTAATTAAATAAATGTGTGTGTGTGTGTGTGTGTGTGTGTGTGTGTGTGTGTGTGTGTTATAAATAGTACCTTTTGGTCAAGTAGTCATCTGACTTTAGAGCAATAAGATCAAGGTTAATTATACAATTACTGCCTCATTCATATCCAAAAAGTGTTAGAGAGGGTGAGACGTCCTGACATTAAAAGTTGATTTATTTCCCTTTGTGGTTACTCTCCAAGTAATGACTGCAGTTGTTGAAAGAGTGCCAGATACTGTCACACACGACGCAGATGGGGATCTAAACGTAGTCCTGTCCTCCCACAGCTGGCTGAGGACTCAGTGTGTGCTATAAATAAATCAATCCTGCTTTCAAAATGCAGTTTATGAGATAGCTGCAGAAAAGTGAACTTGACCAACACACCGGAATCTTTCTGTCGTGAAACTGGAAGGGAACGGGCAGTACCCACTGGTGTGATTGGACTTTGCATTCCTAATTGTGCAGTTTCTGGAACGTGATGGGACCCATGGCACACCCAAACCCACTCAATGAGCTCCATTCCAGCAGAAGTGACCAGAGTCTGCAAACGTAAAGCTCTGCCCCTCCAGAGAGAAGGGCAGACCCCTCGCTTCGTCTGGAACGATGTTCCAGCCGTGTCTTCGAGGGCGCGTTCACAGCCCCCCACCATGTGTCCTCGCCAGGTTGGGATCGTCCAGAAAGAAAAGACGCACCCAGCCGGTGAACCGTACGGAGGTCCCTCTTGTGCCCTTTGGGGTGGCAGAAGGAACAGCAGCGGCCTGCTCTTCTGGAAGGTCTGCCTGGCCTGAGTCCGACTGTGATGCCAACAGTCCCAAACTCACCACAGGCTGCTGGAATGTGCCCCCTTAGAGCCTTTGGGAAAAATTCAGGTACCTGGTCCTTCCCTGTCCCCGATCTCTTGAGCTGTTTGATAGATCGGCGCTTCACCAGCCCTATGTCCTAAAGAAACAAGGCCCACATTCCCTCAAAGAATGGCACAGCCACAGATCTTTCTCTTGCCTCTTCTTGGCTAGAAAATGTCGATTGCAAGGGTCAGGGAGACATTGTATTTAATATTGAGAAACTCAGTCACCAAGTGAGACTGTGGAAAAGTTTGGACTGTGTAGAAATAAAATTGAAAAGGTATTAATTTGTAGAAAAAAATTTGCTAATGCTTGAAAAAAAGTGATTTAGAGGTATACCTTAATTTATTTTACCTGTACATGTGCATAGGTGTGCGTTCATGTAGGCATGTGTGAGTACGTGGGTGTGCGTGTCAGGCCATTCTGAGAATCTGATTGACTTTTCTTGTTTTTCTTTTTTGATTTTCCCTTAAAAGCAACATAACATCACCATGGTGTGTATGGTTAAGAAATGGCTCCGTCTTTACAAAACAGCATGGTTTTTAGTGTGTAAATCAATGCTGATCTATTTGTTGAGTCTGAACGGATGGCCTGGACCTCCACTCTCTTGACTCCGTGGCTGAAAAAGATTCTGAGAGGCCAAGCACCCCGCAGTGACCTTTCCGAGCAGCGGGGTGAGATGTCCAGGCCCCAGACACTCCCCTTGGAGCAGCTGCTAGCTCTCATGAGAACCAAATAAATTTGTGTTTCACTCTTAAATGAGCCCCCCTCTCCTGAGAGGCACGCTCGCTTTGCAAGGAAGACCATCCAGAAAAACTCTGCAGTCTGGGCCCTGAACCTCCACCTTGCCTTCCCATCACAGCAGCTCCACCAGTAAACGCTGCTAATGAGGCGGTTTATCTGGTTTTATTGCCCTTAATTTTATTACCTGCCCAATATAATTTTGGCTCAAGCTTCCCCTGCTTAGAGGCATGGTAAAGCTTTATGTCTAGGAAAGCCCCACCCAAGAAGAGATTTTGCTTTCTGGGGTGTGGGCTCTGAGCCAGGCCTGAGGGCTGAGGCATTAGCCCTTCCACCAGCCTAATTTAGAAGCTCTGAGCTGTTCTAGAATCAGATTTTGTGGCCTAGGCCGAGGTAGAGACAATGCAGATGGAGATTAAACAAGTCAACAATAAGAATGGTAAAAACCATGTGTCTCTCCATCCCTGAGGGTATCAGCATTTGTTTCAGATTTTATTTGCTTTAGCATCAACCATGCGGAATCATTTGTGGTCCAGTGGGGAGACATCCATCATCCAGTGTCGGCTGGGGGCTGAGCTCTAGCATCCCGATCCCCGACAGAGGTAAAACCAGGCAACTGGGCTCATAGCAGTGAGGTGGGAAGAAGACCCAGCAGGTGGAAAAGAAGTGAGTCTGGTTTTGAGTGGGGTGGGCCAGGGCCTTCCCCACCTTCATCTGCCTGAGCCAAATCTGGCTATCTTGCTATTTCACTTCTCTGAGGGGATCGCTCTCCTTTCCCTGCTCCTCTCCTGCTCCCCTTCTCCTCCCGCTCCACCCACCATGCCTACAAGTTATGCTTTTGTGTGCAGCTGCTGCTACTGCTTTAAGAGCCCGGTGTCCCTGTGCCCACTGCCTTTTATACTCCTGTAGAACCCTCTTCCTGATACCTTTCACTTAAATACACGCAGTAAAACACTTTGGGGAGCTAGCACCTCGTGTCAGTTTGATTTTACTCCTGCTGCTCTTTCTCAGCTACTCATGGAAAATTTGTTTTCTCTTCCTCTTTTGCTTCCCCCACCCACACCCTCACTCTCTGCTGCTGGTTTGACCACAGGCCACAGGCCCAGAAAACCTGGGTGGGCCGGTGCCAGTCTCTGCTCAGAGCTGTGGGGGCCGCAACTGGGGAGTTGCAGGGGTGGAGAGGAGGAGGGTGTAGCCCACAGACTTTCTCAAAAAGCTTAAGGGAGCTTTTAAAAAACATCGTGCTGAGAATATTAAGAAATGCTCATTCTGAATAAGAACAGTATATACTGCTCTTGATCTAGAATATACCAGCAAGTGCAAATGCCAGTGATGAGCTATCAGGAGCATCTGGTCCCGCTTGCTGCTGTTTCTGAGGATGTGTGTGTACACATATACTTTTGCATACAAGAGGCTTTGCCAGGAGGAGAGACGAAGAGTTGTTTATAGTGATTCCTTCTGAGCAAAAGGCTGTGTCGACCTTTTACTGTACATGCTTCGGTGCTGTTTGAATTTGTTTTCACTCTAGTGCATGTACTGCCCTTATGAAAAGCAAATTTATATAAATATATTTTTAAAGAAATATTTATTTCCTGTCCCTTAGTGATTCTCTGAGAACCGTTCATAAGATACTACATGAAAGTTAAGCCTGAATGATACAGAATAATCCTGTCCTAGCTGAGAGGTTGAGCAACTTGTAATAATGCCACATTGAACACTTCCTGTATGCCACAGCAATTGTCTTTGCTTTATATAATTACTTGATCCCTATCAAAATCAAATGAGATGGTTACCTTAGAATCCTCAGTTTATGAATGAGGAAACAGGATCAGAGAGGCTATATATTATTCACAAGGTCACAGAGCTGGTTAGGAAGTACTTGGGAGCTGTCCATGACTTCAGGGTACATTAAACAGCTGCCTCGTCTACCCTTGAATCCTCAAATTTTCAGCAAAGTGCCTGGTACATGGCAAGGGACACAAATATATTTATTGAATAAATGAAAAATATGTAGAATAAAGCTTATGTCCTTAACTACTGTATGAGGTTCCCCTCAGAGGCTGTGCTTGGGGTGTCAGCTCATTTGCCAGTGCAGGCTCAGATCCCGGGTCAGAGTGGCATGGAAGGAGCCTCCACCTGCAAGGGGGGCCCTTGCCTCCCTGCCGTGCTCACTACCTGCTGGTTCTTGCTCCACAGCCTTTGCTCCTCCCACTCCTGGGCAATAAATGACACTTGTTTTTCCCCACCGGTTTACTGCCCTGGCCATTCATTCATTCATTCATTCATCAAATATTTATTGAGTACTTACCACCTGCCAGATGTTGAGGATATAGCAGTGGAAAACACAGATAAGGCCACTTTTTCTTTTTTTACCTCTAATATTTGTCCTAAAGAAGACAGACAAAAATGGAGTAAAAAAAATTAATCAATGAGAAAATTATCAGGTAATTTAAATAATTTAAAGAAGAAACATGGTGTCATAAATCCCAATTATTATAAAATATGTAATATTTATTATTCTTTTTAAAAGATATTAGATACCAAAAGGTAAATTTAGATCCTTACTTCATACCAAAATTAACATAAAATGGACCAGAGACCTAGGTGTAAAATTGAAAACTATAAAACTTTCAGAAGACTACATAGGAAAAAAAAATCTTTGTGACCTTGGCTTAAACAAAAATTTCTTGGATATAACACAAAAAGCACAATATAGTAAAAAATTGATAAATTGGACTTTATCAAAATTAAAAACTTTTGTATTTTAAAGGCAGTATTAAGGAAATGAAAAGATAAGTTGCAGACTGTGAGAAAATATTTGCAAATAATATGTCGGATTAAAAAAAATAAAAAACTTGTATCCAGAACACATAAAAAACTGCAACAGTTCAATAGTAAGAAGAAAAACAAACAAATTTAAAAATAGATAAAAGATGTGAATATATGTTTCACTAAAGAAGATATATGAATAGCTAATAAGTTCATGAAAAGATGCCTAAAATCATTAATCATTTGGGAAATGCAAATTAAAACCACATGAAGTACCACTTCACACTCACTAGGAAGGCTATAATTTAAAAGACATATCCACAAAGAGACACATTCTAATTAAATTGTCAAAGTTAAAGACAAGGAGAGAATCTTAAAAGCAGCAAGAAAAAAATAACATGTTACCTACAAGAGAACCTTCGTAAGACCATCAGCAGATTTTTAAGCGGAAACTTTTCGGACCAGAAAGGAGTGGCATGATAGTGGCAAGAATACTCCATCTGACGAAGTTGTTCTTTAGAACTGAAGGAAACAGGAGAGTTTTCTAGACAAACAAATGCTAACGGAATTCAGCACGACTAGATAGGCCTTGGAATGCCAAAGGGACTTCTCCAAGCTTAAATAAAAGGATGCTAATTAGTAACAGGAAAACATCTGAAATTATAAATCTTATCGGTAAAGGTAAATATACAGTTAAAATTAGAATACTCTAATGTTATAATGGTTGTGGGTAAGTCACTTATAAATTTAGCATAAAGGTTAAATAACAAAGCATTAAAAATAATTATAATTACAATAATTAAGTCATGGGTAAAAAGAGATAAATTGGGACATGAAAAACAAGGAAGACAGCAAGAGAGGAAGACAAAAAGTAATTACAAAACAGCCAGAAAACAGTGAACAAAATGGCAATAGTAAGTCCATATCTCTCAATTATTTAAATGTAAATGGACTCAATTCTCTAAAAGCTGTAGAGTGGCCAAATGATTTTTTTTTTTTTTAAGACTCAACTATGCTGCCTACAAGAGACTCACTTCAGCTCTAAGGACACACACAGACTGATGCTGAAGAGTTAGAAAAATATATTACACAAATGGAAACCAAAAGTAAGCTAGGGTAGTTATATTAACAGACTATAAGGCGAATACTGTAATAAGGAACAAAGAAGGTCATTGTGTAATGACAAAGGGGTCAATCCTACAAGAGGAGAAAACATTTGTAAATATTATGCACCCACCATAAGAGCACCTAGATGTACAAAGCAAATATTAACAGACCTAAAGGGAGAAATAAATAGCAATATAATAACAGTAGGGGATTTTAGCCCACTTTCAACCACGAGTAAATCATCCAGACAGAAAACTAATGAGGAAATATTGGACTTAAGCTACACGTTATATCAGTTGGATTTAACAGACATTTACAGAACATCCGTCCAACAGCAGCAGAATACACATTCTTCTGAAGCGCAAATGGAGCATTCTCCGTGATAGATCACACGTGAGCCACAAAACAAGTCTTAATAAGTTTAGGAAGGTTGAAATGATAACAAGCATCTTTTCTGACCACGATGGTTAGCTACATTTATTATTTTTAGAACTCATTTGACAAGCACATGAGGAATTCAGACATGGTCTAGATTATGAGTTTTGAAGGAGGGCTTTCTTTGTCTAATTAGTTGATATTGTTTCCAAAAAGTACAGTGAGCATACAAAACAAATTTAGGTGTTAATCTAGGGGTCATAGGCTTGTGGCAAAATCATTTCACTCACTGAAAACATGTTGACTTCCATTGTAAAAAGTTAACAAAGTGCAGGCAAAAACAATGGAACAAAAGCAATAGCGTCCTCTTTCTACTTGATTTTAAAATCTTCTTTAAAAACCAATTATTCATACCCTGAAGAGCCAAAGCAATCTTAAGGGGGGAAAAAAAGGTGGAAGTATCATGCTCCCTGATTTCAAACTATATTATAAAGCTATAGTAATCAAGATAGTATGGCACAGGCATACAAACAGATCAGTGCAACAGAATAGAGAGCCAAGAAATAAACCCACACATATTTGAGCAATTAATTTACAACAAAGGATCCAAGAATATACAATGGGAAAAGGATAGTTTCTTCAATAAACGATGTTGGGAAAACTGTACAACACAAGCAGAAGAAAGAAAGTGGACCACTATCTTTCACCATAAACAAAAATTAACTCAACATGAATTGAAGACTTGAATGTAAGACTTGAAAGCATAAAACTCTTAGAAGAAAACATAGGCAGTAAACTCCTTGACGTGGGTCCTAGCATGCTGTTTTGGATTTGACACAAAGAGCAAAGACAGCAAAAGCAAAAATAAACAAGTGAGACTACATTAAACCAAACGCTTCTGCACAGCAAAGGAAACCATCAAAAAATGAAAAGGCATCCTACAGAATGGAAGGAAATATTTGCAAATCGTATATCTGATGAAGAGTTAATATCCAAACTACATTAAGAAATCATACAACTCAATAGTGTAAAAATATCTTATTTAAAAATGAGCAGAGAAACTGAATAGAACTTTTCCATAGAAGACATACAATGGCCAATAAGTACATGAAAAGATGCTTGTCACTAATCATCAGGAAAATGCAAATCAAAACTACAATGAGACATGACCTCACATCTGTTGGGATGGCTGTTATCAAAGAAATAAGAGATAAGAAACGTTGGCAGAAAAGGGAAACCAGTTGGTGGGATTGTAAATGGGTGCAGCCACTATGGAAGACAGCAAGGTGGGTTCTCAGAAAATTCAAAACAGAACGACCGTGTGACCAGCAATCTCACCTCTGATGTTCACTGCAGCATTATTCACAGCAGCCAAGACGTGGAAACACCCTATGTGTTTATCAGCAGATGAATGGATAAGAAACTGTGATATACGTATGTCACATAGAGACAGACAGGAATGTAAGTTGGCAAGGACATACGTCGTCATGCCTTCATTCTTGTTGGTGAGTGTATGAAAAGGTGCATCTACTTGGGAAATCATGGCAGTTGCTTAAAATGTTAGACGTAACTTTACCATATGATCCAGTAATCCTATTCCTTGGTAGCTAACCCAGAGAAATGAAAACAATGATCACACAAAGACTTGCACTTGGAATGTTCTCCGCAGCATTAGTCATAATAACCAAAAAGTGGAAACAGTCCAAATCTCTCAGCTGGTGATTAGGTGAACAATATGTGGTGTAACCATATAATGAAACACTATTCAGCAGTAAAATACTGATACTCACTATATCGTGGATGAACTTTGAAACACACTGCAAAGTGGAAGAAGCCAGTCACAAAAGACCATATATGTTGTAATTTCATTCATATGAAATGTCCCGAATAGCCAAATTTATAGAAACCAGAAGTAGACCAGTGGCTGCCTAGGGACTGGGGTAGGAAAGGAAGTTAACCTCACGGGGGTGATGGCAGAGTTCTGAGACGTGGTGGTGGTGATGGCTACACAAGCCGGGACAGTTGAATTATATATTTAAAGCTGGCAAACCTCATGGTATGTTATCATACCCCAATGAAGTTATTAAGAAAAAAATATTTGGGTGCAAGAGCACATTAAAACATAAAAGTTAAAAGCACAAAGTTATTAGAAAAAAAACATTTTAATTCATTATAGAACCCTGTCTCCATTCTAAAGCATTGACTGGCTAGATCTCAGTGAGAATGTCAGGATTTGTTTTTTTATTAGTTTCCATTCAGTCATCCAGTGGCAATGTCTTCCGTTTGGACTTTGTGGTGGAGAGGGGCAGGGAGGACACCCCTGGTGGGCAAGTAGCTTTTGCCTTCCTCACGTGGTCCTCAGCCTTTGGCCTTTACTGATTGACATCTGATCTGCTTTTCCATCATCCTCCCTAACTTATTTTAATTGTCCTCACCCTTGGTTTGATTTTCTCTGTTTGTTTGTCCCATTCTTTACATGCAAACCGGCTCTGCCCTTGCCCCCCCCCACCCCCGTTAACCTGCTCTTCACTTTCCAGCCCCCTGCCTTTTCTACTGCGCCTCCCTGTCTCTCCCAGTCCTTTCTAGCCACAGAAGTAGAGAGAAGGGTCCTATCCACTCCCTTTGGAGTCCTGCGTGGCTCTCCAAGTCGGTGGAAACCGCTGGAATGTGTCTTCAGCACATTCCAGTGCACCCAGTCGGGGAGAATGAGCCCTTGCACAATGAGGGGGAGTGTTTTACCGTCTGTTATTGTTACTCTCGCATTGTCAGACTCTTCGAAGAAACGGAGGATTAATTATTGACAAAGTCGTGGTGAAACTTTCACTAAAATCCTTTCACACCTGGGGGTGGGGGAAAGGAGGCCTATAAACCAAACATTTCAAGGAATTAAAAAAAAGAAGTCTCCAATTTTAATTTTCATTTCTCTCAAACATTCTAAAGTCTAAGGAAAGAAAGGCTCTTTGTGTGAGAGAGAACTACTGGAACTTTTGAAAGGATACTAAATAGAGATATAGATGAATAATAAATTTATTTTAAAATCTTATCATTTCTTTTGGCCTATAGGGGGTCATGAATAACCATAAACTTCTTTCACTTCCAGAGGGCCTGTGTGAAAAGAACATTCCATAAGAGAAAAATTCTACTCATGGGTGGTAATTACACAAAACTCTGAGTCATTAGACACTATTAATTGTCTGAAATATAACCAGAAGAAAAATAAACATCAGGAAGGAAATCTGGCATGACTGCAATTGAGTTTAAGTGCTACCACGTCCCTCGGCCCCCTCTGTAGGAAAAAATCTCAGTTGGTGTCTCAAAATTGATTTAATTAACTTTATGTGACTTTTTAGTAATGTGTACGGAGTTTTCAGTTGTTTAACCAGATAGCAATCTTTGTTCTTCATTTCACGAGAGAGACTCCAAAACTATTTTTACCCAGTTTTTTCTGATACCATGTTTTTGTTTTTTTTTTTCAAATCAGTGATATTCATGCAGTTAACATTTCATAAGAATCCACTCAAGGGTAACACGTCCACGGGCCAAAGGCGCCAACTGTCACGCCCCGGCAGAGGGACGCTAAGTCTGCCCTGGCGTCCAGGACATCTCGGCCGCTTCTGAGCTGTCAGCAGCCTCATGCGCCTCTTCCCCTCTTCCCGCAACCTCGAGCTCCACACTCCCAAACTCCAGGCCCTCTGCTCTTCCTGCCCTGGATAAATGTACCCACCTCTGTTGGGTCCTTGACACACACTCTGACACGATCTTTCTGATCACACCCCTTTTCTCCTCACCCAGCAGCCTGCAGCATCAACTCTGAATTGTCTCTCATCCTTCCCTCTGCTCATCCTTCCTCTGCATTTCATCTCTCTGCCACCACCCCGTGTGTGGCCCTGACTGACTACAGTCACCGTGGGGCCCCCAGGCTCCCCTGACTTCAATCCCCTACACATTTTGAGGCTGAGCATGCTCTGACCAGCTCACACACCGTCACTGCAGGCCTTCAGGTCCCCAAGAGGCTCTCTTGCCCAGGGAACAAGTTGGCCTCCTGTGCCCGGCACCCAAGAACCTGCTGGCCCTGGCTGCCCCGGGCCATCCCCGGATACTGGACATGATCCCACAGTGCTTTCGGCGCCCACATATGCTGCTCCTGAGACAGCCCTCCACATTCCCACGCCCCACCTGCTCGCCCTCCTGGGCACCAAGCTCTGTCAGTCATCGTCACTGTCAGTCATCGTCATCTGCCAGCGTTGACCTGCTTTGAACAGCTTCCCCAGGAAGTTTTCTAGGAAATGATTTCCAACTTCCCCTTCCTTCTTTTCATAAACAGCACGATCCTTCATCTTTATAGCCATACTTTTCCTCCCTCAACAGACCAAAGACACAAATTGCCCCAAAAGACAGACAAACGACCGTTTTTTCCTTCCTCCTTTGATGGAACAGACAGCCAAGTATGGTGGAAAGAGCACGCATTTTAGAGCCAGCAGGTGTGAGTCTGAATCCCGACTGCGCTGCTCACCAGCTGAGTTGCGCTGAGGAAGTGACCTAACCATTCTGAGTCTTTCCTCACCTGTATAGCAGGGGTGCCAAGGAATGCTAGCCTTAGCCCTTAGTGACAATCAAAGGATTCACACACCTGGAGCGGCACACATTCAAGATACAGTCTGCGAAAGCGTTTGTCTGTGTTAGCACTGTTCTCCTTACAGTCAGAGTCCACGTCACGCTGACTGTGACAGTGACGCAGGACTTGAGCACAGGGGTCTGATCTGGATTAGCAGCTTTAAGAGCACCCTTCCACCCAAATGGGCCAGGGGTGTGCCATCTGAACTGCTGTCTCGTGCTCCCGGGGGCATTCCTGGCCAGCCTGAGTGGCTTTTGGATGCTCAGATTTCTGAGTCACGTGGTCTGGGGCAAGACCAATGAAAGGCTCCCACGGCAATTCCTCCATTAGGGCCAATGCCTCAGCCCAGTGACTTGACAAAACCGACTTGGTTTTGGTTTCATTTTCATTCCAGCTCTTTTTATCTGTTGCCTTCACTACAGCCGAACCCACCTCAAGACACCTATGCCCGGCCTGAGCCCGGGCTGGGACCTGTGCTCTGGGAGATAGTCAGTGAGAAGCACTGGTCAGAAACACTGAGGGTACCTATCAAGGGATAAGCAAGGCATCTAATATTCATTCGTGATATTTTAATGGGAAGACTTTATAGCTGTTGTCTTGCAGCCATTGAAGTAATGTCTGTCACTTAAGCAACTGCGATGAATGATGTATACTGATATGTGTCACCTGCTCTATACTCAGTCTTCCTTTTGAATCAGTCAGGATTTGGATGGAAAGAAGGGAACAAAAAGAATGTCTGTGAAGCTGCTCTTGACGTCCCAAGCACGGAAGTCCCCTGGGACCTTCGCTGACCACGCAGAGTGCCTGATGGGAACATTTATCTCTCAAGATCTGGAAGCTTAGGATACAAGCCCTGATGTGAGCTGTGTCATGGTGCCAACTACCTTCACTCTACCAGAAAACAAGCTGAGATGGCCCATGCCATAGGAAAGGGAGCTTGGGGTGATGGTTTCCTTCCTTCCTTCACTCCTTCGTTCATTCAACAGATATTTATTCATACCTATTACGTCAGACACCATTAGACAAGAGATACTACAGTGACCAAAACAGAGTTCTGGCTGTAATTATCGCGACAGCGATAGTCACACCAACATACCAGATTAACATGTCGTCCGCCTTAAATTTATCCTGTGCTACATGTTAGATGTATTTTAGTTCAGAAATCATAAATAAAGGTCCTTTCCTCGTGGGGGTTGCATTCCGTGCTGCCAGCAGTTCCCCCAGACCTTAGCTGAGTACGTTCTGCATTGCACACCAAGCCAGATGTCGGATTGGGCAGCTCTGGTGACATGCTGCCCCCTGGACATAACGACAGACAGTTAGAAGATGCTCGTTTCTTAGGCCTCCACTCGGCCCATCAGATCCGGGATCGATGGGGGCCGGTCCTGACTTGTGGACTCGGGGATTCAGAGATAAAACAGCTAATCCGGACACAGTGTGAAGATAGACGTGGAGCGCTTGGCACGTGGGCTTGGGGGAGATGAGGCTGGAAAAGCGTGTCTGGGCCAGACTGTGAAGTGACCACACTCCTGGGCCAGGGGCTCAGCCTCACCCGGCTGTGCAGCCTTGGAAGGTCTTGCAGTGGGAAAGTGGCCTGATCAGATTCGTGTTTTAGAAAGTTCCCTGGAGACAGACTGGCCCATTCAGAAGCTATTACAATAGCCTGCGCCATGGGTTCCCAGCCCCTGGGCCACGGACCCGGCTGCGGGAAGGGACAGCGGGGGAGGCGCAGCCGCTCCCCAGCGTGCCAGCATTGCTGCCTCAGCTCTACCTCAGATCCTCCTAGGAGCATTGGTCCCTGAGGCCGGAAGGGTTTGGGGACTGCCAGTCTGGGCAACCTGCCGTGGAAGCCAGAACGAGGACTGTGGCCGTGAAGAGAAATGAGAAGTCGCATTCCAGACTCAGAAATGGCGAGATGTGTCAGAGGAAGGATGTGGAGGGCAGGAGGCAGGAGGAACTGAAACTCGTGAGAATGTTCAGTGTCCATGTGCGTGGACAGAGGTCTGTCTGATGACAGGAGGAGGGTCCTGTTGGCAGCATGGGAGCGAGGGTGGGGACAGTGGCCTGGTCCACGTGGCCTGTTCTGAAAGGCTCAGCTGCAGTGTGTGTGAGCAGCTGGAAATATGGGTCAGGAGTTCAGTAGCAAATTTGAGGCTGGACGTGGAGGTAATTCTGGGGGAAATACATGTCCAAGCCGGTGGCTGGGGCGGAAGAAAGCAGAAAGATCGGAGGCAGTCTCTTGCCGAAGTTGCAGAAGCAGAACCAGAGGGGATCCTTGGAGCCATGGAAAACCGTTTCTAGAAAAACATCAGAGTCAAAGGTGAGAGAGATCAAGAATGAAGAAGGCTCCCGGTCGATAATCTCATCTCTCTCATGATTTAGCCATCATCCATAGGCTTATGGCCCTTGTTCTGTACCTCACCTCCTATCCACATCTCTCCCTGAAAGCCCAACTCTCTCGCTCATTCATTCATTCATTCATCTAAACAAATGTACAGCCTGCACTCCTGTGGAGCAGACAGTGCTTAGAGACAGCGGTCCCCAGGCCAGTGTGGTCCTGCCCACGAGCTGCCATCACAGGGACTTGCAGGCTCAGTGTTGTCAAGACTACAAGAGCACACAGGACAGTCTCTCTCCCACCCCAGGCTTCAGGAGCTATGGAGAACATCTCAGGGGGAGGGACATCTTAGCTGAGATGTGAAAGAGGAACCGAGTTTAAGGGGAAAAAAGAGGGAGGGTGGAGAGGTGTCAGGCGGAGCGCAGAGAAGCCCAGTGTTTCCAGTGAGCTGTAATTTCGGAGGAACTGTAATTTCGACCAGAGCAACAGGGAAAGGAGAGTCTGGATGAGGACAGGGCACAGATGACGGAGGGCTTTGAAAGTTGTGTTTATAGAATTGTCATTTTGATAGAGAACACCTGGTGTTTACTACGTGCAATTACTAGGTTTAAGAAGTCTGATCTGAGTTAGCTCATCTTTATACGAATCCAAGGGTGTGAGCACTGCTGGGACCCAGTTATCGAACAGCAGAGTGGTTCACTGACCAGTGCTGAGCTGAAAATCAGTGTGAGCAGGACGTCTCTGCCAGATGCACAGAAGTCGCCACTGTTACCCCCAAGCCCACCTCTCCTATGTTCTATATCTCAGCTTGGCCCCCTCAACCTCCAGGTACCCAGTCTGGAGACTGGGGCGTCCACCTTCACTTCCCACTTTAAACCACTCACTAAGCCTTGCCAATTTTACCCCAATCCTTTCTGCTCCTCACTCTCAGCTCTTGGGGTCAGGACCCTGTGTCCTCGTGCAGACTCTGCCACCATCTTCTCCTCCTGGGCTCCTGGCCTCCTCAAGGCCTGTCGACCTGCCTCCCTCAAAAATGCAACACGACAAACATGACCTCTACCTTAGACACCCCGAAGTGTCCTGCAGCCCACAGGTATGGGAGCAGTGGGGGCGGTCTTGCTCCCTGGGACGGGCGGACAGCTGGGGGCACCAGCTCTTACTGCTGCTGCGCCCTTCTCTAAGGCCTGTACACAAATCGATGCAGAGCTCACAGCAGTCGTCCCCGTTACAGCTGGGGAAACTGAGGCACAGGACGGTCCAGTAACTTGTCAGAGGACACAATCGATGGGGACAGGATGGGTGCCCAGCCTCCAGGCTGTGAGCCCCCACCTCCACCCTGTCCTGGGGAAGGCAGAGGAAAGCAGGCCCAGTGGGGCTTGGGAGGGGATGAAATGACATCAAGCCAAATGCAGCCTCAAGGTGACCCTGCTGTGACACGGCTGCCTGCTGTCTCCCCGTACACACTCGCTGCTCTGGCACAAAGCCAGACCCTCAGGCGGCCCTGGCCTGTCCATTCCAGTC
The DNA here is from genome assembly GCA_004027375.1 of Macroglossus sobrinus. Classification (NCBI taxonomy): domain Eukaryota; kingdom Metazoa; phylum Chordata; class Mammalia; order Chiroptera; family Pteropodidae; genus Macroglossus; species Macroglossus sobrinus. The sequence continues at coordinate 736,487 of PVKZ01000166.1, read as the reverse complement.
CCCTCCATGCTCAGCCTCCCGTGTGGCCCTTTGGTCTCACGGTCTCGTGTCCAGCTCCCAGCCCTCTGCCTGTGTCCACCTTGTGGCGTGGCCGTCCCTTGTTTTTCTCCTCTAGGCTCTGAGAACCTTTCCTAGCCCAGGGTCAGGGACAAGATGGCGCCCCCAGAATAGCACGTGTTGACCACGGGCTGGCTGCTCTCTCCGACCCTCGTTGGCACTGCCTCCCCCGCCATTCAGGGTTCCCACTGTCGTAACTACAGGCTTCTTCTCGACAAGGACAGAGCAAAGGTCTAAGTCAGTTCCATTCGCCCTTCTGTGGGTCTGTTCTCAGCTCCTTCTGTGTGGCAGGCACTGTGCTAGGGGCCAGAACAAGGAAACAGTGTGACACCCTCCCTTCCAGAGCGGCCCCTTTCACTGGCCACTGTCCACTCAGGCCACAGGGCCCGTTCCCACACCCCTGGCGCATCGCAGTTCATTCATAAACAGGACTGCTCCATGTCTCTACGTGGCTGTCTTCACCTCTCACTGACGGCTGGGCCGTTTTCTTCCTCCATGCAGCCGCCCCAAAGTCTCATGTGCCATCTGGGAGACAGGAATGGACTGAGCGATTTAGACCACACGGCCCTCACAGTGCCCAGGCTCCAGTGTGGGGCAGTGGGGGGGGGGGGGGGGGGGGCGGGCGTTCTCCCAAACCTGCCTCATTTCACCCTCACTATGGCACGAACAAGGCAGGAACTCTGTCTGCACTCTCCAAATGAAGACTTGTCCTAAGACACCCATCCGTGTGAGACACATGTCCCCTTTTTTAAATCCCCTAATCGTTCAGATGTCCATCTCTGTGTACCTCCCTGGCATATGCTGTGCTTGTTTGGAAAAAGGTTCCAGTCAGTCATGTCACAGGGATGGTGGCCTCCACCCTGAGTGGAGAGGGGAGAGCACAGTTCTGTTTCACCTCTATGCACAGAGTTTTAGACAAGCCCCATCTGGGAGCCTGTGGTGGATAGGGGTAGGGGAAAGGCATGCTTTTCAAAGCAAAGCCAAACTTCTCTCTTACTTTTGTAGGCAGTTTATTTTTGAAGCATTGAAATTCCAGCCATAAAAAAAAAAAAAAGCCTTTGTTATGGGATCGTTTCTTTGTCCTCCCACTTTAAAGGCAGAAGTTCTCCTCTGCCCCCACCCCCCACCCCGAGGATTTAGATAAGCCTAGAGCCAAAACCACCCTGAAGATTGCCGAACAATTGGCCTTCAGGTGGGGCTTAAGGAAGACTTCTGAATTCTCAGGGGTCACCTGAGAGCTGGTTCTGGCAGAGCCTCCCAGTGTTCTCCCTGGGGTGGTTTCTCTCTCCCCATCCTCATTTATCTATGTAAAAGTACTTCAGAGACATCCCAGCCACCACCCCTCCTCCCCAACCCTCAGCACCCAGGATGAGTCCCCTCTGGGCCTGTTACCCAACTCCCAGGACCCAGGGAGGCAGGGCAGGGCAGGCCCTTCTGCTACGTCCTTCCCGGACAGCCCAGGTGTCCCTCCCCACTGGACCTGCCTGTCTCTCTCGTCCTCTTGCAATAAGCCGAAGCTTTGGACTTTGCTCTTGGGTGTCCCTCCCTGCCCTCTAAATTCTACCCTGGGCCACCAAGGACCAAAGTATGTACCTTATATGCCATGACCATACCCGACTTGAAAGAGATAAAGTTGAAACAAACTTGCCTTCTCTAAAAATGGGATGTTTTGCAAAGACAAGCCTCAGCAGCTTGTAAGAGTTAAGTTGAAAAGTATCAGTTTCTGTTGATCATCTCTACGCCCAGCCCGCCCCCACTGGTGTGCTGGCACTGAGGAAAGTCACCTAAGAAAGGGCCTTTTTCTTAAGGGACAGGAAGGCCCCTGGGGGAGACAGGTAGGTGGCCACGTGAAAGTCCCCAGTGCCCTGTTTGGTGTTCAAGGCACCAGGGGGTGACGGGAGCCCCGGAAGACCCATTGTACACCTTGCCCTTCTCCCGTCTGTCCTGATCTAAGACCAAGGCAGTAAACCCCGAATTCCCCGGGGACTTCAAGCTCTAGGTGCTTCTTCCTGGGACATTTCCTACCACACTCAGCCGTCCTTCCGGCACTCCCTGTGTCAAGGGTCTGTTCCAGGTGCTGGGGAAGGTGGTGGTGACAAGACCGTGCCCCCTTGCGGCTAACGCTGTCACAGTAGGCGAGCCAGGAAGTAAATAATGTGCACTAGTCAACCTACAGTAAGTTCAGAGAGTAGCAAGTACTGAGAAGAAAATGTAGAGGAGGATAGGGCCGGCAGGAGTGGCAGGCCACCTCCTTAGCGGGGGACCACTCTCTAGGCCATGCGGGGCAGAGATCCAAGGGGTGGGTGACTCCTATACAGAAATCAGGCCGAAAACAGGCTGGGGCCAGGCCAGAGGAGACGTAGCACCTGGTGGGCCTGGTGGGGACAGGAGCTGGGAGGGAGTGAGCAGAGCTGGGCACCCTGAGTTTGCTGTTTTGTAAATAAGCAGAAGGGACCTCTGAGCCTGCCCAGGCTCTGTCTGACTTCAGACATGTCCACACCTTCCACCCTGTGAGGCGGGATTGTTGTTGTTCCCTAGGGGCAGGAGAGATGGACCTTAACTGCTTGAGCAGTTTGTCCATGGTGACTCAGCTGGTGGCAGGGCTGGAAACGTGGCCTGCTGTCCCCAGAGCCCTCACACTCAGCCAGCCTCCCGGCCCCTGAGTGGGCCCAAGACCAGACGTTAAATGCAGTCGTTAGGCATAGATGGAAAAAAAAAATGCTCTCCCCTTTTGCTCTCCAATAAGAGCTTTTTTTCAAATTCTCAGAAAGCAGTCTTTTGTCCCAAAGTCAGGGAAACTCTTAAAAATCATTCACACACCCTTTCAGTAGCTTTACCCCAGGGGCAGAGAGGTGGGAGGCTGCTTTGCTTGCCTGAGGCAGGGCACACGCTCCCTGAGCCCATTTTGTTTCGTTTCAAATACTGTCAATTAAACACTCTTAGCACTATAAATCTTTCTTTGTCCCACTTCGGGGCTTTTTAGAAATGTAACTTTGTGGCAGGGGACCTCTCTCCTTTGAAACTCTGAGGAGCCCCTGAGCACTTCATCAGTATTCATGGTTCTCTGCGGTCAGACCTCCCGGGCCTACCTCTGCTTGCTTATCACTTAGGGTCTTGTCCAAAATGCAGATTATGACTCTGAGGGGCCTGGGGTGGGGCCCGGATGTCAACCCTTGCCGCTGGCTGGTGGAGGATGACCCAGGGAACCACACACCCCCTTGTCACGCAGCTGAGCCGAAGGGGGCTGCATGCTGGAACTCCAGAGAGCCTTGCTTCTGTGCTCTCCAGCTGGAGGCCCCCACCCAACATGAAACGATTTCACATCAACTCTGGACAGGCCGGGAGGCCAGATAAAATCACCATGCGGGCAGAGCCCTGGCCACATGTGCCCGGAGGAACTGCTCAGAAGCTGCAAACCGGAGGCAGGGCCGGGCAGGGGCCTCGAAAATTCCTTCCACTGCAGCCCCAGCCTGCGGGGCCACGTGCAGCGCGGGGCTCTCGGGGGACTCCTGAGTCCCTCTGGGGGTGGGGGTGCCGCTTCCTCTCTCCTGCAGCTCAGGGGTGGGCAGCAGGGAAGAGGGGTAGCGGCTGAGGCGGTCATGCCCACCCCTCTCCCCCACGTACCTGAGGTCCAGCTCTTTTGCCAGGAGCAGCATCCGGCCGTCCCTCAACATCATCTCTGACAACCAGTGTGAAAACCACGCAGTTCAGGTCTTTCGCCAAAGGAGCCAGCCCAAAGTCAAATATAAAACAAGGACTGAATTGAAAATAAAGAGTGTCATTTATAAGACATAGGAATTAATTGTGCTTTAAATAATTAGTTGGGTTAACTCTGTCTTAAAAGAAAAACAGTGGCCACCTGTCCGTCCTAGTTCTCTGGCCAGTGCTTTCAGCCATGTTTGACTGGAATTCTATCTTTGGCAGAAAAACATTAGGTTTATATATATATATATATATATATATATATGTAAGTTTCACAACTTAGCAGCATAAATTAAGCCTCAGAGAGGATACATGTTCTTTTGTACACTTTGCTGTGCACTGGGAGTTTTTAACACATAACATGGATTATTGTCACGGCCTCCCAACGCCTTCCCCCTCTGAGCTTTCCCCCCAGTGCGGTGCCTCCCCCGCTCCCCAGCTCTGGCTGACATGGTGTTTCTAACTGACTTCACTCTGTCCTCCCTCACCACCTCGGGAAGCCCTCCCAAAGCCACCTTCCCCTGGAGCCACCAAAGCCACACTCCGCAGCCGGGCACCGAGGAATCTTTCCTGGCCCCGCCCATGTTTCCCAGCTGGTGTCCATCACTTAACCTTTCTGACTGCCGGGCGTCAGTTAAAACCTGCGGCTCATCATCCCGGGCGCTCCAGTGTGCTGAAAGGGCTGCAGACGCCTCAGGGACAGACAGCCTGGCATGCGGCGAGCCCCCGTTGCGCCCCTTCCTCTCCCCTTTCTCTCCCCTTCCTCTGCCCAGTGAACCCATACTGCCCCAGGCCAGTCACTTAAATTCCCTGGCCACTCACTCCCCTGGCGGGGCCCATTTATGGGGTCCATGGCTGTGCTCAGTGCCCCAACCCTGCACCTCCTGCTTTCCGGCTTTGCTCACCATTTTAGGTGTGTTAGTGTAACTGTCAGATGAATGGCTGTCTCCCACGCTGTCTCCCCACTTCCATGAGGCACAGGGTCCCTTGTAGGCCATGGGGGTCCCCAGCCTCTGGCACAGGGTCTGACTCACACAATGCGTGATTTAAAAAGTACGTTTCTGGGGATACAAGTCCCATGGGTACCCCACCTTTTCCTGCTCTTCCCTCTGCTGGTCACTTTTAGCTCTGGCCAGTCGCTCTTGTTCAGTGGTTATTTGTGAATAAATATTACCCTCATCAACGGCACCCTGTATGCACATGTGAATTTATGTGGGTGATGAGGATTAAATAAGGAAAGGATGAAAAAAAAACAGGTGGAGAGCAGTGATCTAAAGCGATGAAGCAAGCGGGTCACTGCATGAGTGACATCAGGGGTCACAGAGCCAGGTGAGCAGGTAGTGCCGGCATCTTCAAGAGACTGAAGAATTATTGAGAATAAACTCCAGAAAACCAATGGAGTTAGCAAAACCTCACCCTATTATATATGGCAGTCGCACAGTAGGTGTACCCGTGTATATGATATTCGGAAGGTGATTTACGTATTTTTAGGGGGGTTATTGTGACCTGGCACAATTTTTACCTTCACATCCTAACCACTACCGGCCCCATGAAATTTAACTCCACTAAATTAGAAGCCCTGTGGGTCACAGTCGGAGTCTTTTACACACTGGTGAGGTCATGTGTCTTGAAGACGGGATATCTTAGAAATCTGTGTCTCGTGGTGATCCACAGCAACGCTCTCTTTTAAGTAACTCTCTTTGGCTATATATCAAAACTTATGGAATTAATATCCATTTGTCAAAAACTGGTACCTGCACTTGTTAAAAAGATTCCATTGTTCTGTAATTATGCTCCTTTTTTGCTAACTGCTGACAGCATTTTTGGCACAGTTTCAGTACTAAGTGGAATTATCTATTTATTACCTAAATTATATAAGCTATCTATGCTTACTTGACCAAAAAAAGATATATACTAATGCAAAAAAGAGGTCGAATATGATCCAATTACTCAAAGATAACGATTATTAATATTTGGGTTTGTATTTGTCCATAGTTCTTTTCTCTGTGTGTGTGTGTATGTGTGTGTCTTTTTAATGAATACAAGTTTTGCCCGCTATTTGAAAGTTCTCATGAAAACTTTCATGAGCGAAAATGGCATAAAGCAAAGAAGGAATTACCTTAGGACACCTGTAGGATATCTGCACTTTAAAATCACATTGATGGTTATGAAAACAGATCACAGAATGTCAGTGCAGAGTTTGGCAGTTGCAAGACTCTTTCCTGAGGGCAGAATGTCGCTGGACTGTAATTACAGTGCCTTTGAAACTATGAAGCCTTTGGCTCCCAAAATATAGTTCATGTTCTTGCTTGTTCAAGTCACAGTGGCCCAGGACTCCAAGCCCATCCTATGTTCTGGAATAAAAAAATGCACAGCAGGAAAGAAAGAGTGAAAATTAGGTAGATGGAGGTTCAAAAGAGATGATGTTCTTATCAGGTAGATAATGAAGTTACTTATTCGCATACTAGAAAGGTACTTTTAACTAAATAATCTCCAGTGTTATTATCAGAACATGTGACTTGGATAACCTCTGTGCCTATTTCCTCATCTGTAAAATGGGAATTTTCCATTTTCTATTCATATTTTCATTAAATCAAATGAAACACCAAATGTGAAAGTACTTAAAGAAAAATCTCGTCTAAGAACAGCAGTATTTTATTGAGCATCTCTTTATTTTTTTCCTGCCTTCCCCCTCCATTTTGGCTGCCATCAGCTTATTCTCTGGGTTTTATTCATTCATTTGTTCATTTTTTTGTTTTGCTTTAGATTCCACAGATAAGTGAAATCCTATGGCATTTGTCTTTCTGACTTATTTCACTTCGCATACTACCTTCCAGGTCCACCCATGTTGCTGCAAATGGCAAGATCTCATTCTGGTTTATTGTTGAATAATATTCCATCATGTGTGCGTGTGTGTTTGCATCACATCTTCTTTTTTTCAAGTTATTTTTTAATTAATTTATTTTGTAAGTTACAGTTGATGTGCCATATCTTCTTGATTCTAGAATGTGAATACTTTTTAACTGTAAAGCATCATGCAAAGCGAGGTGTTGAGAGAGAGAGCAGCAGCACTAAATCACAGACTAATAGTCTGACGAGTCACACCAGTCCTTGAGTCTCCCTTTGACGTTTCGTGGGTGTGCTTTCCTCTCACGACCAGCACATTTTATTGTCATTCTTGGTTTCTGTTCTTGTTTCCTGCACTAGACAGTGAACTCTTTAACTGTTAGAGCTGAGTCCTGCAGCCGGAGGCCCAGGGGGCATTTTCGCTCTGCTCCCCATCAGCCCTCCCCAAGATTCCTCTCCTCCCACACTCAGGCTACGTCCAGATTATTCCCCTCCAGCCCCCTCCTTCCCCAGCCCCTCTGAGAAGTTCCAGAAACACCACTGATCCTCTTTGTTTTCAAATTTCCAGCACCTGAAATGCTGCTGAGCAGCAAGCTCTGTAGACAGCCAGTGGGGGTTGCTTGAGGGACGAATGAATGAGACAACAGAATTATTACATCGGACTTTAAGAATGCTCTCTTCCTGTCAATCAAAGTTTCCTCCATTGAAGTCTCTGAAATCTGATCATGGATCATTTCAGTTTGCTGATTCGAGAAGGACCATGCCTTGTAATAACCTGTTCTTTTGCTGAAGAGCAAATGAGGAGTAGGGCCCCTGCTCAGGGTTCGGCCTTCCTAGCTGCCCAGTGACCCAACGAGGCTTCCTTATGACACACTTTCATGTGTTGGGTGAAGCTGAGAATCTACCTCTTTTGAGCCTGAAGCCCAAGTTCTTTCTTCCCTGGCTCTCAGAAAGATTAGGATTTCAAAGCGTTTGGTTATCGCAATTGACGCCCACAACAACCCATGAAAATGGGGACTTTATCATCATCCTCCTTTACAGATTAGGGAACAGGCTCAGAGAAGTTAAATGATTTGCCAAAGGTCGCCCAGCTGGTATGTGACAGAGATCACCCTAGAAATCAAGATCACCGACTCCAAATAAACGCTCGTTTCTCTAAATCATAATACAGCCATGTCGGACAAAGAAACCACCCAATCCATTAGAAACTACGTGAAGGAAAAAGAAAAGTTAGTAGAAGGAGGGGCAAAGTGGGTACTGGGTAGTTATGCATGTAACACTCTGTACAGAAACTTCTTGAAGATTTAATAGACATTAGTTTGTAATTGTGTTTACAAACCCTTAGAGGAGACGCTGTTATATCTCATACATATGTTCTCAGAGTTTAACACGATTCTTTCCCGCAGGGCTCAGCATAGCCCACCGGAGTATGCCTGGAGGACACCGTTGACTGAGTTTGCTTCTCTGGTGACTTTCCAGCCATGACAGGTGGGAGAGAACAGGCCTTCACAGAGGAGGTGTGATTTGCTGAGTGCTGCAGAGAGGCTAAGAATGGGATGTAGTCCTCTGCAAGCACAGGGTGCTGTGCGTGGGGACACCACAGTCCAGAGGTGCCAGAGGGCGGAGGAGCCCGAACCAAGTCCAGGAAGGCACAGCGGCCACGGGAAGGCTCTTGGCCTCAAAGGCTAGGCCCTGCCTCTGCTTCCAGCTCAACTCTCTTTGCATTTCAGTTTCTCCACCCGAATAATGCTTTCTGAGGGTCATCTGGTGGGTGATTTGGCAACTTGGCATTTTGAAGAAGTATACGGCTCTGGGGATAGCCAAGGTATGCGTCCCAGCTCAGCTGCTTCCTGTGTGTGCATGATCTGGGACGAGCCACCTAGTCCCTCTGGGCCTCAGACGCCTTCTATAAATCAGGATAATTCCTACTTTATAAGACTGTTGAGGCAGTGAACTGCCCTGTAGAATGCTGAGGTCAGTGACCACATCTGTGATGGGAGTGTTAGCTGCTGTTACCAGCGCTGTGTCTGAAGGTTTCGGTATCTGTGGAGGATTCGAAAAACACAGGTCAGTGCTTTTTACTTAGTTCAGAGCCATGGAGGCTGATGCAGGGGCCTGAAATGTTGGCAGAGGGCAGGAGGCAGGCGTGGAGCATAGGAGAGTGGGCCAAGTGCCGGCCCTCCCCAGCACCGTCGGCGGTGACCAGGGTGAGGGGCTCTTAGTCAGAGGCGCAAGGATAGGTAGGAACACACAGCCCTTTAAACAGGGTAATTTCAAAATGTTGGCAGGAAGAGAGAAGAAAACGACTTTTACTTGGAATAGAATACAGTTTCCAAAGATAGCCCCACACTTAACACCGTCAATTAATTTTCAACAACGGTGCCAAGTGAGATCATTCAGTGGAGAAAAGACAGTCTTTTCCACAATAGTCCTGGAACCCCTGGATATTCTATATGGAAAAAAATTAACCTTGACCCTCACTTCACACCATACAAAGATTAACTCAAAATGTATCCATAGACCTAAATGTAAGAGCTAAAACTAATTAAACTTTTAGAGTAAAAGAGAAGAAAAAATATTTTTACATTAGATTAGGAAAAGGCACAAAAACTATAAAAGAAAAAAAGATAAATTAACTGCATCGAGATTAAAAATTTTTGTTCTTAAAGGTAAGCCACAAGAGTAGATAGATATATTTTTACAAAACATATATCTGACTCAACTTATAAAGAACTGAAAACTCCATAATAATGTGAACAGTCCAATAAAAAAATAGGCAAAGAACTAAAAATGGCACAAAAGAGTATGATAAGATACATTGTTTATCATAAAAGATGTATCTTATCATAAAAGAAGATACATGAGCAACAAATAATCACATGAAAAGATGTTCAACATAAGTAGTGATCAGAGAAAAGCAAATTAAATCTATAATGAGATCTTTTGAAGCTATGTTATTCGACACATAAAAATCTAAAATTTTTATAATATGTATGATGGCATCATTCTTTAAATTTGATTTCTTATATACAGCATTGTGACCATATCCTTAGAATAGTATTTATTAAATTTTTAACATCTGTCCTCTAAATATATACAAATATATTTAGAATATATATGTCATATATAATATTGTTTGCTTTTAAAATTAGTTTTATCTAACAAAAATTTTTAGTAAAAAAAATAAGATGCATACACAGCCACGAGAATGGCTAAAAATGAAGGACTGACAGTAGCAGACGCTGGCAAGGAAGTGGAGCCTTTGGAGCGCACACCGTTTTGTGCGGCCATAAAAAAAACAACTTGCCTCCACTTTCCAAGTTCTTCTGCCACTTCTCTTTTATCTGTAATAGCATGTAAGTCTCAACTGCCCAGTGTGTTTCAGTTTCGTTATATATGTGTGTGTGTGTGTGTGTGTGTGTGTGTGTGTGTGTGTGTGTGTATGTGCAATCAATATTGGATGTTTTCTCCTGTTAATCTGTCTCCATTAATTTGATTGTTCTCCCAGCTAGAAGAACTTGGAAAGCAGGAGGGAAATTATTTTTTTTCTGCCCACACAAAACCATGTTCACATAAAAACATGGACACGACCTATATAGCATTGAGCTGTGGTGAGTTTATAAAGCAAAACGTCCGGCAGCCGGGAAAAAGAAATGAACTGTGAGCACACGACAAAATGGAGGCGCCTCAGACGGTGCGCTCGTGAGAGGAGCAGCCTCAGCCAGTCCGGGCTGGATGATTCTATTTCTGTGAAGTTCTAGAACTGGCAGATTCAGCCCTTGGTGGAAATATCTGAAATAGCAGTGGCTTCTGCCAGGATAGGGAAGAGAAAAAGGACTCCAGGGGACTGAGCTCAAAAACTCTATAAAGACACTCCCCTCCCTACTCTTCCTTTTACCTTCCACTTAAATGGTCTGGCTTGCTGCTCGGCTAGTTTCTTCAAGTAGCTTTTGTTCCTTGTCTCAGCAGATTTTACCCCCGTCCTGGCATTTTGGTCTCAGGAAGTTGACAGTTTGCTGAGTGAGCTGAAAACTCCATCCTAGAGACCTGAGCAGGAATAATACATGTTGCTACCGTTCCAGATGTGCCCCCAGGGTCAGACACCCTAAAGGTTGCTCCTTTCAAGAGAGCCCTAGACGTGTAACTAATAACATCGACCGTTCTCTAAGAGGTCTTGAAAGCTAGGGTAAAACACACACTGTAGAATATCATTTATGCAGATGTTCAAAGCCTACGTACAAGGCTGTATTTTGATTGCAGGGCCGTACATATTAATAAACATATGGACACGTGGACAGAAAATATATGCACTGACTTCACAATATCGGTCACTTCCGGGGAGAGAGAAGAATAGGGCCGAAGGAAGCGACAGCCTTTCTATCTGAGTCCATTTACTGTCCACCCATATTAAATAGAGACCTGAAGCACATAAGGAAAATGGTTGAAATCTGTTAAGTTTGAGTCGGGCAGGTATTTTGCAACAGTGCCGTCTGTACTGCTCTGTGTGTTTGAAACTTCTCAGGTGGAGACTGACGCTCGCCCTGCAGGCCTGGCCAGCCCGGATCCTGGTAGCGTCTCCCTCGGCTCTGCCTGGCTGGAGGTATTCCAGAGAAAAAAATATAAGCCATGTTTCACAGCGTCTTTTCAGTAGTATCCTGGGGAAGGAAAATCTCTCATCCCGCTTAGCAAGTTCTCAGGGAAACCTATCAATAACCACATCTTCCTTTTTCTTGCCATCTACATCTATCAACTTATAATTCCCAGGAAGTGGAGGTCCCGCCCACCCCAGTTCAAGTCCAGACAGTCATTGTCTGAACCACGTCACCCTTCGGAACTTGAGCATAATCGTGAGGGTGACTTCCAGCCTGGCGTTTCTGCTGATTCCTTTTTCAGAGGATTTTTCGTGTGTGAGAGGCTATCCTCTTCAGGCTTCAGTCACCCCTGGAGCTTTGCATTTTTGTTTTTGCTTTTTAATGATGAAGTCAGCCACTTGGCCACCGGATGCTACTCTTGCTGCACACAAAACAGCAACAGAAAGTAAACCATTTATCTGGAAGCAGCATCTAGAATTTTCAGGGGTGCTCTTACTTGTTTGGGTCCAGTAACTGGTTGTTCAACAAGTGACTGAACTGCTGCCTCTCATCCTCCCTGTGTGCCCAGTGAGACAAGGACATGGCCGCTCTTGCGAGGGCTCGCTGCACGCTGGGCCCTGGGCTCAGTGCGTTACCCACATCTTCGAATGTTTCAAGCACCCTATGCCCGAACTGTTCGTCCCACTTTGCAAATAAGAGGAAAGCAAGACCCAGGATGAGAAGGCGCCTGTGATAGGCTGTGCGAGCTCTTCTACCAGCCTGGGTGGGGGGCATGGAGGAGACTAAGGCACAGCAGGTGGAGCAGGCAGCTCCATGGGGAGCCCATCCTCCTTATAGTTCCCCTTTGGTGCCCAGAGCAGCTTTACAGGAACTGCAGCTGGAGGCCCCTCCTGAGTCCAGCCTTGTCCCCACTCCCGCCACCCGGCACAGGCCCTCGACACAGTGGCGCACTCGTCAGTAACGAGGTGGGTCTGTCAGACCGGCCAGCGTGGGGTTTCTAGCAGAGTCATTTTTTAGGGGGATGAGCTCAATCTTTGGGGTCACACTGTTCCAGCTGCAAATGCTGTTTCTGTGTGTGTGTCCCATGAGACATTTGGAAGGGGTTGCATTGTTCTGGGCTTGGCTTTCCCATTGGTATGAAGGAACTACTGATGCCCACTTTGCAAAGTGGTGAGAAGTTCAAAAAAGAGTTTTATGGTAAATATCAAGGCCTCTTCTCTTTCACATGGCCGCATAAGGGACAAGCCAGCCTTCCTTTTCCCTGTTAGAAAAAAAAAAAAGTAGAAGAGCCGAAAGGAAAGGCCTGCAAGGTCTCCACAGCGACTTGTCTCGCCTTGTTTGAGTCGTGCTTCCAGGGGAAGGGGTGCGGGGCCCAGAATAGGAAACAGGGATGGGGGTGGGGGTTGTCCTTGGAGAGGCTCTGCCTGCACACGTGAGTGGTGGAGAGGGGACAGGGAGCTGAAGAGGAAGAAGGAACCCTGAACCCAGAGGTTCGCCCAGATTTGCAGTTCCTGCAGATGACAGAATGGGTTCTCTTTTTCTTATCGATTTGCAGAGCTGGTCACCTATTCTGGGGAGCTGCGAACACGCAAATACTTCTTTACAGTTTGTGGATTCTCTTTTAATTGTCTTCGTGTACAATTATTTATGGCTTTTTAAAGTTAAAAAGGGCAAATAAAACCCAATGCTAGATTCGGGAAAAAAAAAAAAAGGTTAATGGACATTTAACTAGTAAATGGAGTGTTTGCTAGGCTACTAGTTATAATTATTCTTTTCTATACTTCATAAAACAAGAATGAAAAGCAAACACCAAAGATAAGTGTGACCCTCACGGCCCCGCCTGGAGCCCTAGAGGAGCTGACTATGCCGACCCCTTTCCTTCCCAGATGGTAAACGGCCTTTATCGAGGGCTGCGGGACACAGGATAAGATAGCTGCGTCTTGAAAGGACTTGGAATTCTGGGGACATTCTTGGCTGAGACACCCAATCACAGGGACAGCCCCAGGCCACATTGTGCAAGAGGCTACGTGTCTCTGGGCGCCTCCATTCCTGAACCCCCACCCTGGCTTTCAACATCTCCTCCCCGCAGGCACCCGTCATTCTCCTTGGAAAGTCACCTCTCCCAGCACCCGACACACAAGCTCCGTCACACAGGGAGAATGAAAGTGCACTCGACTCCGGAGTATTACATTTTAAAAGTCTGTAGGGCGTGGGCAGGGAAGGACAGAAGGAACACAGAGTTCTCTGGGGATCTGTCCTCAGCCAGCAGGGAGCGACCCGGGGTGGGGGGCACAGAAGGCCTGACCCCTCTCATTCCGGGAGGGTGTGTGTTACATGAATTGAACACCTTTCTCTCCAGCTTGCTCTGCCCCAGGCACTGTGGGCGACACGGGGCTGTGTCTGTGGAGAAAAGGCCCAAGCTCCCCTCTCGGGGGCCTCCCATTCCATGGGGCGTGGGAGCAGGTGTGAGGACACTGAGAAGGGCTAGGAGGAAAAAGGACATCGCTGTTATCTTTGACAATAAATACTTTGGAAAAAATACAGAGTAGGAAAGGGGGCCTGAGGTGTAGGGGGCAGCGGTGTTGCCCTTTGACATAGAAAGGTCAGGGTGTCACCAGGGCAAAGCCTTGAAGAAGGTGAAAGGTGAGCCACGAGGCTATGTAGGGAGAAGGAAAAGCCAGAGATGCCGCCCTCTCCCCATAGTCCAGGGCTGAGCCTCTCCGTTCAAGAAGGCATCTGGCAAGGTCACACTGTGGCCACTTGTGTGCTGTTCCTCTCCTGCTCCCTGCGCCTGTTCTCCCTGCCTGTCCTTCAAGGCCCATATCAGATGCCACCTTCCCCGGTGACAAGTTCCTCAGAGCCTCTGGGCAGAAGCAACGGCGCTGCCAGGCTCGCTCATGCTCCGTGTCCGCTCCCAGCTGGCCGTCTGGCACGTCTCCCGGGGGGTCCCGTGCCCGAGTGTGGCACAGACCACAGACTGCCAGCACTGCCACCACCACACATGGCAGAAAGCACGGCCCTGCAGGGCGAGTGACCAGTTTGGTCACCAGGGCGGTCACCAGGGCGGAACAGGAAGTGCCACGCCCAGTCTCCCCGGTTCTGGGGAGCCCCCACACCGGTGGATGGGATGTGCGTCAGAATTGTCCTCTCCTTCTTGATCTGCTGGAGGACAGACAGCATTTCTGTCTGGGGGGGCAGGGGTGTTCTACTGGAGAATATTAGGTACATATTTGTTTGGTAAATAAAGCAAGAAATTAGTCACCAGCAGTTCAGACGTTCATGCGGAATTTATTTTTGAGTGAGGGCCTTTCCATGCTCCCTAAATCCTGTTCCACCTGACCTCACCAGAGCTGAGTCACGCCAGGGGAGGGACTGGTGGCATTTGCTGATCTTTCCACTTTGGGCACTATGAACCAAATTGGTCTGTAACAGCTTGGGAGGGCCCAGGCGGGCTGTGGGACAACAGCACGTGTGGGTGGCAAGCAGTGGACCTGGGGGCAGGCCCAGTCCTCCACCACTCTGTCCTTTGCATCCTGAGTGTCTGTGCTTCCCCTGGATACATGGTGGACCCCCACAGTGGGTCTCCAGGCCAGACAGAAAGACATCGTGGAGAGGATGGTTTCCTGTGGCTGGTCCCTAAGATAATGAGTGAGATATCATGTTCCCACTCCACTGGGGGAGAGAGGAAGGGAAGAGGGCCCAGGTGTGGCCAAGATGGACGGACGGTGACTTTCATGGGCGGGACTTCCCCCTGAGCCTGGTAGGCGGCCCTGAAATGTTACCAAGGGTCTATGGTGGTCGGGGGACGTTCTTGCATCTGGGAGTTAGAGACAGTGTTTTCCTTCCAGATCAGGGCAGGGAACCTTCAATCGCATATGTCAGTGTCTAAAGTGCTTCCTGCGGAAGCTCGGGGTGGCCAGTTGTCACATCACCTCCCATGGTCCCTCACTCAACAGCATTAGCCATCAGGACGTGCTAAGCACGTTGGCCAGCCGGGGAGACCAAGAAGCTATGGCCTGTCTTCAAATAGGCCTCAGTCCAGAAGGAGGACAGACGGGTAGGTGGAAGCAGGCTTGGCAGCCGTGACAGGTGTCAGTCAGGCCAACACTGCAGCCCCAAACGGGGGGTTGGGGGAGGCTCCAAAGACAAGTCTCAGGGGAGCAGTCTCAGAAACATGTGCAGTTGCTTTTCTTTTCACTGAACTGTCCCACTGTTTAGACTCAGAGCAAGTCGCCATGCCTGCAAGGTCTGAGGCAGATGGGAGACTATCTTCTCCTTAGAGCCGTGACTGCCGTTCTGGGTGGACGAGGCCTCAGCCCCACGGGGAGCGTGAAGGACCCCCACCCCCCACCCACTCTCTCCAGCCTGGAACACCAAACTCTAAACTCTGTCTGAAACGCTGATGGGGGCATGTGACCCTGGGCGTCTCCCCGTGCAGGAGAGTGTCACATGGGACAATCTCTCCAAGCTCGGATTTGGGGCTGGAGTTTTACAACCTCAGGCCTATCGACCTCTTCCATCTCACTGTGCTTAGGTATGTTATCTTGAGAGTTGAAGGTTGGGAACAGGGAGCAGGGAGTCAGGGTGGGGAGGGAGGAGTCTGAGGGAGGCAGCATGAGGGGCGCCTTGGGGTGAGGCGGGCAGGGTAGAAAAAGCATTTGAAAGGGGAGACCCCTCCCAGCCTGGCCAGTCCCTTCATGGGAGGCATTTTCTTTCCTCCACTAGAATCTATTGTTCCTCGCAGGCGATAATGATAAGGAACCAGCATCACGAGGTATTGGTTTACTGCTTCAGCCCCACTGGGAGGCACAGCCTCCATACACCAGGTCCTGCTATGGGCCAGGCTCACAACGCTTGGAGAGCGTTTGGAAGCAGATGTCTTTGAATAATTCCATAAAAGAATCAATAAATAGAGTCAAAGCCACTAACCTGAATTTAGAACCTTGCAGAGGTATGTCGCTTTGTTCCACCCGGGCTCAGCCCTTCCATATGGGCTGTGTTCAGCTCCATGGCTCCCGGGGGAACAAAGCACGGCCATGGAGAGTCACACCGCTCACCCTAGGGGACTCGTCTGGTTGTTCCCAGACATAAACAGCAGGACACAATGTCACAGGGAGAGAGTGTGGTGCCCATTCCTTTGGAGACAAGCAGGCCAGTGAGGGAAATGACACCCACTTACCCCCGGAGCAGGGGACCGAGGCCTCAGCCATGTGGCCTTATGCCTTTCCCAGCTCCAAAGGGGCTCCCACTCAGACCTCGGGCTCGGACAGAATCCTTGCTATAAAAATACAACGATTAAACATAGAAAGAACAAATACACACCCTGCTGCCTGCCTTTAAAAAACATGAGCACACGACACAGGGTCTCTATTATGATTTCCCGCTCAAAGAATTTTTGGTATTAACATCCTCCCCACGAGGTCACAAGGTGAACTCAAGGGGAAGTCCCAGAGCCCAATAAGTTGTTTGCTGCTCCACAAGTATTTATAGACCAAGGGGCTGTCCCTCCCAGCCCCCAAGTGCACACATCTAAGGCAAAAACGAAAGGTTTGGGGATGAAGCTCTGAGTCTGCTGGGGTGGGGCGGGGGCAGTCTTCTCTGGTGGGTGCATACGAGGGTTTTAAAGTTTAACGAAGGCTGCTGCAGTTTAGAGCTGCAGTTTGGGGCAGGCCAGTACCCCTAACTCTCTGTAGCTGGAAAGTTCGCAGAGTAAGGCATGGTGAGGAGGAGGTAGCAGGGACCACCCCGGTCTAGTGTCCGACTCTCCCATCCAGGACGCTCCTGGCTCCACCCTGGCCCTTGAGGATGCCGCTCAATCCCTCCTCTCCTCGGCTTCTCGTCCATGCAACGTGAATGGTGGATGCTAATCTCAGTGGCTGTCTGGGGCTGAAGTCTCTCGAGAGCTGGGGGAGACCGCGGCTGGGCATCCCCATGTGGCCATGGCGTGTTCATCTGTGTGTGCCCATACTGCACGTAGGACACTCATTGAAGGAATAACCACAGGGGGTGACGGGGACCAGCAGGTTCCTGGTGGCAGAAAGTGGAGAGAGTCTTTTGGGATGCGTAGAGGAGGTGGTCCAGGGCTACACGCAAGGGCATCTTAGGGGGACCAGAGGCCAAAGCAGAGGGATCATCTGGAGCATCTGTCTCCAAGTGAAGGAAGAAGGTGGATTGGCATAAGGTGGATCCATCACACAGATGGAAGAGAATGTAAGTTGAACAAATAAAAAGTACAAAAAGATACAGAAATGCAGCATTCCGTCTGGTGCCCGCCGTGAGCTGACAGCTGTTTGGAACCCAAGAACATGGGTTCCATTTGTTTGCTCAGAGACATTAGGCAGGCAGGGACTTTGGCCAGTTCCGTGGGCATCCAGGCCCAGTCCCTCTGACTGTGACTCCCAGGCCAGGCCTTGGGGAGACACTTTCCCAAAAGGCCTCTCAGCTCTCAGTCCAAGCCCAGCCTTTTCTAGAACACAGTCACAGGGTGGAGCCCAGGCTTCATTTCAGAGGGTTCCTGCTTTCCCTGTAGACCTCCCCTGGTGACACAGGTGACACGCCTCACTGAGGGAAGTGTGTGCCATCTCCAGCTGGGATGGGAATGAACGCAAAATGAGACCCACTCTCCTGAGGCCTCCAAGCTCTAATTAAATCCTCCAAAGATCCTTGTCCCCTAATCCATTCCAGGCTGTGTCTGTGCAGATGCAAATGACCCTGTGGCGGGAGAGGTGGGGTGAGGGGCTCTTACCTCTTCCTCTGTCTCTCTCTCTCTCTTTCCTTTTTAATTGAGGAAATTTGAACACAAATGCAACTTGAGAGGAAAGGACCTGCAAATGTTATTTATAATTGCCATAGTTTATCAAGTACAATATGCTACCAATTTTAAGATGAATAACTATTCTGTATATCACTCAAAAGGAAAAAGTTGTGAGATTATGACATCCTGTCCTGATTTCAGAGATGTTAAAATGGGGGAGTGGCTGTCATGTCCATTTGAAAGTCGAATAAGTCATGAGCAAAGTACTAGATACCTAGTATTTGTTTACAAACCCCTGTTCAGTGTCACTGTGTGCCAGGCAGTGTTCTTAGTACTTTATAAATAATTATTTAATCTTTGAAACAACCCTATGAGGTAAGATCTCATTTTCTGGATCAGAAAGTCCAGGGATCAAGAGGTCAGGAAATCTTCCCAAAGGCAGTAAATGGCAGATCCAAGCTTCCCCAGGGGCATCGCCCCCTGACTGTTCTCGCCCCTGGTGGCGGATTCACAGTGAAGGTCTGACGGATCCACAGTGAAGGTCTGACGAATACACGAACGCGTGAGTAAATGAATGGAGAAAATAACGAGAACTGGACTTCAAGCATAGGACTTAGCATGCATGTCTCCTTTCCAGAGGGCCAGCCTGTCTTCCGTTCAAGGTCATCGATCACTAGTTAAATCCTAAAGGAACCGAGGAAACGGGAGCAAGGAGTGGGGCGTGGTGTACGGGAAGGGAAGAAGAGCTGCAGAACAATCAGTGTGACTATCCCGTAGTCGTTGCTCTGCTGCTCGTCCAGCTGTAGCCTGATGATCCATCACCGCGTCACCTGTGTGGCGAGGAGACCTTGCTGCGGGAGAGAGCGCCACCTGCTGACGACCATCCGCACAGCTGGGGACTCCATCCGGGACCTCGCGCAGCTTCAGCAACGGACCTCAGGCGACGAGGCCACGCGGGAGGTCGCAGCGCCAGAAGGAAGCCGTCTTGGGCAGAGGCTGGAGCGCCGGGCGCAGATCTGTCCGCTCACCGTGGCCCGCGCCAAAGAGCCCATCATTCCTGCGCCACGCGCCACCGCGGTAGACGCAGCGGCGACCCGATGGCACTGTCCGTCTCGTGCCCTGCGAGTGCATCCATTGTGCCTTCATTCAGCAGACGTTTACCAAGCAGCCCCTCTGTGCCAGTATCGCCCCAGACACTGGAGGTGCAGCCCCGCACGAAGGCCGCAGAAGGGGGCGCGACGGGCAGAAAGTAAACAAGTACTCCGGAAATTTCTGATAGTGACAAATAACGTCAAGAAAATGAAACCAGAAATGGGGCAAGAGCCGTCCCGCCAATGAAAACGACCAATGAGCTTAGAAGATGTTATTATTGGCACTCTCCAGGCTCCAGGTAAATCCTGGAGCCTGAGGTCGGTCGAAGGCAGTTGTGAGCCGGTCAGTGAGCAGTGAGCTAGCTAGGCCTTCATCCTCTGCCTCTGAACCCACAGCCTGGCACCCAGCAGGCTGCCGGGGAGGTGAGGGATGCGCGGAGGCTGCGCGGAGGATGCAGGGAGGATGCGCAGAGGAAGCAGGCAGTGCAGCAGGTCGCAGCCGGGACTTTTCACCAGTCGTCATTTCTTCTTCTCCGGAGAGCTGTCTCTAGTACCTGCGTGTCTCTAGCCAGGCACAGAAGTAAAAAGATAACTCCCCGTGGATGTTTACACGGACTCTCGGAATCTGATGGCCCTTGATATGTAAGTGTGCCCTTCAGAGGGAAAAAGAAGCAAGCCAAGTCGCTTAGTTCTTGCGATATGTGGCTGTGGATTTGCCAATGAGACTTCTACAGATGTCATACATTTGAAAATTGTATCGTTTTTTTAGCTGTGTCTCTTCGTGCAGGAAGATGTGTGCACTTCCTGTGCTCCCACAGGTGGCTGTCATTTATAAGATGGGAAGAGAGACTCTGGGGAGAGTCTGCGTGTGGCTCCTCCCCAGTCGCCAGCAGGGCAGGTGGACCAGACTAGAGGAAGAGGCTCTTTTGTGTTCGAGGTGGGGAGGATGTGGCCATGTCCTCTGGATGTCCAAGGCAGAGTCTTCGCGTTGTCAGAACTCCTCCTGGACATGTGTTTCCTCACTTCCCAAGGCTTTGCTTCCCAGGGCCAGGCACAGGGTGCAGCTGCTCCTGAGCAGAGTGGCTGACACCACATCGATTCACACTGAGTCTTGAAGAATATACCGTGGTTTCCACATGGTGCATCCTACCACTGGGCTTAATCACTGGGTCTGGCAAGCCCAGCCTCTGAAGCGGACACTTCACAGACTTGCGGACAAGTAGGAGACTCTTGGTTCTGACACAGGCCCGAGTGCTCCGTTGTCACTGCAGACAACAGCGTGGTCAGTGGGGACCTGACCATTGCCTCCGTCCTCCAGCCTTCCACTTGTTATTCCCTAACAAAACATGAGACGCTGTTTAATGTGCTTTTCTTGAATCTGAAAGTGGCTATAAGCATTTGAAGAAATAACCCATTAGGAAACATAAAATAACCAGAGCAGAGTCCAAGTGCTTTTTACAGATGACGACGGGAGCTGACAGCGCCGACACTGCCCTCAGTGAGCCCTCCCTGGACCCTTCAGGGTTGCCTGTATCCTGCTGTTACACTTCAGGAAACGTCCATAAAAAGCTACGAGGCAAAACCGAGTCACAGGGTGACAAAACATGATGAGACTTTCCTGGGCAGAGCTTTCTGGGCTGTACTTTTCACAGTTTCCCCTTGTCACCATAAAACCCTCCACCCCAGGACTGAGAGTTCCCTCCTTTGTGAAGTCATTTCCTTATCACTGAGTTTTGCATTGAGTCCAGAGAGCAATCTAGAATGCCTACAAATGGAACCCAAATGACATGCCACTTCCCCCTGCCCATAAGGTCCCCCGACTGCTCTGACACTCAGACTGTTTCCGTACGACTATAGCTTTTTGTGTGTGTGTCATTTTATTATCGTGGCTCTTTTAATGTCGATATCTTAGTAACTTGGCACCTCGTTATCTCATTGTCTTGAGTCAGAGAAATTTATTGATTGCGACAATGACAATATGTTTTCTCTGAGACATTCCATTAATTTAGTCAGCGTTTTGTGGAGTACCAGCAGGACTAAGCCAGGGCTGTGGGACTAAGGCCAGGTGAGTGAGACAGGGGGCTGTCAGATTAGAAGAAGCACAAGCACCATGATTTGATGAGGCGGGAGTCGGGGGGCGCACCTGAGGGATGGTAAGAAATGAGGTGAGGGGACATGGGACATAAATTCACTCGCTTTAGTATGTCGATAAGACAACAGAATCCCTGTCTTTTTGATTTCTAACCAGAAATCCTATCAGACTGCTTCATTTACCTTAAAATTTTAGACACATATACACACAACACAGACCTCTTTACTTTTTGGGGGGGGAGGGGGGAGTGGTGAAAAAGTTTTTTTAAAATTTAAAACGTTTTATTTTTAATTTTTGACTTACAAAAAGCTGTATATAATTAATGAATACAACTTGAGCTTGGAGACAGGTGTACGCCCATGAAAAAGCATCACCACAATCTACGCCATAAATTTTTCATCACCTCCAAAGTTTCCTCCTGTCCTCTTATTATTACTAGTTTTACTTTTGACCCTTTACTTTTGATGAAAAACAATAAGCTCTACTCAATCACAAAGGATGTGGTTATGGCACATGGGAAGATATTTATTATACTTGGTGCTTCTTTTACAGTCTCCATATATCTGTGTATTTATCAACGATGTACATTTTTTGGTTATAAGCCTTGGTTTACAAGCTCCTTTTCAAAATCATTTTCTTTTCCATCCTAAATAGTGGAATATATAAGTATAGGCATATATATGTATATATCTGAGTTGATGTTTCGGCTTATTCTGTATAAGCAGCTATATGGATTTGGGAAATGCTGAGAAATTTGAAAAACTGAGATGTACAATGAAGTAGGCATATAATTAGTTATTAATTAGAGAAACCAAATACAATGGTCTGTAAAAACTGCTCACTGTTCAAATCCCCAGCGTGGGAAGCAGCAGTTCTGTGCCAGCCCCTGCTTCAAATGGTTCCCCTCTAACTGAGGCCTGTGGTCCTCCATCTGTTGAAACCTTGCTGTCTGAGTTTCTAAAAGGAAGGCATATTTTTAAAATCTTGCATTTCACCGTGGATTTCTACTGAACTGATGTTAATTTCAGCTCAGGCAAATCATTGTTTCCAGGCTTTGGGTATGGGGACACTTCCACAGGTCCTTTTTCTGATGGTCATAAATTATGAGGTGATACGTACAGGAGTGAAGTCAGATCAGTATGACTTAAGAGAGCCAGGGAGAGAATCGAGTGGCTTTTAAATGGAATAAAAAGTCAGCCGGGCAGTTAGCTGCCAGTGGTAAGAGTAAGGCAGTCAGTAAAAAAACATTCAGTGAAAATAATTATGTCACACACATTGCTTTTCTTCAATGAGAGTATCTCATAAAAACCAGCGTTTTGGTGGAAATTCAGAGCTGAGCGAAGCTGACAGTGTAGTGTGTCAGAACACTGTTTCAAAGGAATGGGAAAACATTTATGCTGGTGGTTACGTGTAGAACTGTCAAGAAAGAAGAAATCAGATTCTCAAGGTCTGCATAGTATAAAGGAGCCATTCCCTGGGTCAGGACCCGGCCTTTGTCTCCTGAGGGATCTGGCTGACCCATTTGTGTGCTAGCAGTCCCCCGGTGGACATTCCAGTCATGTCCTGTGTAGCAGCCATCAGGATAACAGCGTTTTCTCCCTTATTAATCTTTCTTTCTTAAGTGGGGATGGGTTATGAAGTTCACACAAAAGTAAGACAACATAAACAGTCTGGCAGCCCTCAAAATGTGACACATACAGCTACCGAACGACCCAGTAATCCCATTCCTAGGTGCCTACCCAGGTGACATGAAACCGTACATCTGCAAGAAACTGGGATGTAGATAGTCATAGCGGCACTTTTTGTAATAGCCAAAAAGCAGACACAGCTATGATGTCCATAAACCGGCAAATGGATAAGTAAAATATGGCCTGTCCATACAACCAACTATCATTCAGCAGTAAAAAGGAATGACGCTCTGATACTTGTTAGCAAAACAGGCCATTCATAGGAGGCCTCGTGTTGTATGATGCTATTTCTTCTAAATGTCTAGAAGGGTCAGACTTGGAGATAGTAGATTAATGGTGGCCTAGGGCTGAGGAGGCGGGAAAGTGGGTGACGGGTAGGGAATTTCTTTTCGAAGTGACAAAAGTGTTCAAAAATTAGATCATGGTGATGGGAATATACTGAAAACACGGAAAAAAGTCAGGGCCGTGGTACAGCTGGGGTCCGACCGCGGTGGAGGATGGGATGCACACGCTTTAACCTGAGAATTTGCTCATTTTTGCGGGTTCCCCCCCCCAAGGAGAATCATGGTTTGGCGGGTGGCATCAGGCGCTGGCAGCCCGACCCGCCTTGCAGAGGAAGAGGAGGCAGGAAGGGGCAGCCTGGGGGTGCGGGGAGGCGGTCTCCCTTGGGCAGGGGGTGCGGGCGGGCCCCACGCGCGAGCTGCCCAGCGTCCGGCCTAGGGACCGGTCCCCCAGCGCTCACAGCCACTGCCTGTCAGCCTCGCATCTGTAGAGGCAGAGGCCCGGCCCTGCGGCTCAGCGACCCAGGTCTGGCTACCGATGGGCGGACACTGGCGTGGATTCGGGAGCGCAGGCGCGTCTGTGCCCAGCAGAGGGCGCCGTTGGCACGCGAAGTCGGAGCGAGCGCCCCGTTAGTGGGCGCGGCGTGGGATCTGACGCCACCCGGCTGGAATAACGTGCTCTGGGTTTGAGAACACAACGAAACCGAACTCCAGCAGCACTGCTCGTTCCCAGCGGGGCGACTCGGTTACGCAGTCGGGGCAACAAGCCCCACCAAGGGCTTATTGGATGCCTGCTATGTGCAGGTATTGATACAGCTTAAAACCGTGAATCCAAGGAGCGCGCTGCTGCTGCTGAGTTTATCACCTCAACTCAGAATGCAGCAGAATTCCATTCCAGAATGCAGTATTCAGGGAGCCTCTAGTAGGGAAGGAGGGAAAATTGTCGGCTTCTTAATCTCGTCTTCTTGCCAACTCAGCTGTGTGAAAGCACAATAATAATTGAATTTTTTTGGTTTGTGCCATGTGCCATACACTATGCTGTCTAACCTTGATGCCTTGATGTAACGGCATCCCCATTGCTGGGTGGAAGGAGGGGGCTTGTTAGAAATGCAGAATCTCAGGGGGCACCCCAGGCCCACCCACGCAGAGCCTGCAGTCTCAGAGAGACTTGGATGAACGTTACAGCGTCAGAGGCCCCTCTGCTGTGCGGGGTCTTATTTAAATGCCATGACCGACCTGCAGCAGAGGCACTGTTATTATCTCCATTTTTAAAGTAGGAAACTGAGGCAAAGAAGTTAAATGACTCATTCAGGACAAAGTTGGGATTTTAAACTCAGGCAAAATAGCTTCCATGCCCACACGCTTGTTCATATTGCCAAAGTTTTCCTTTTTACCATCTTCCCCTATTTTCAGATGCATAAAATGGACACAGTTAACGTGTCTACCTGATGGTTGTATTGGTTAAGTAGTCACTGTTTATCAATGTAGTTGAGATCAATGTAGTACTTTCTGTGGGTTACTTACACAAGGGAAGGCCTCAGCGTTTCTTTCCTGGGAGTGTTTTCTTTATCACAAGCACTGTTTACCACAGGTGTGTCTCTTCGTCTGCCTCACCTACCTTTAATTGGCACACCAGCCCTACTCCTACCCCAGAGCCTTTGCGTGTCCCCCACATCTGCATGCCTCACTCGTTCACTTCCTTCACATCTTTCTTTAAATAGTACATTCTCTACAAGCCATCTTGACCCTCCTACTTGAAATCACAACTGTCCCTTTCTAAAAAAAAAAAAAAAAAAAAAATTAGAAAGGAAAGAAGGATCCTTTTCCAAAACTGAGACAAAAGAGAAGTCTTTAATCGCCAAGAAGGCCTCGCAGAGAGAAGCCAATGTTGTAGCCACCAGCCCTGATAGACACGCGGACCACCAGAAATCAGTGAGTTATAGGAAACACACTCTTTATTCAGCCAGTTGGGTGTGCCAGAGGTACGCAGTCCCCTAATTAAGCAGCCCCGAGATGTAGAGGTACAGGGTTTTTTAAGCCCTAAACCTCATTCTTCATTCTGTCTAAACATAAAAGTTTATTTTTCTTCTTTTTACTAACTGTCAACCCACAGGTCAGGTGTGCAAGCGGGGGTACAGAAGCAGAAAGTTTATTGTTAGCATGTAATGTTCCCATGGGTGACAGCCTATGTTCCCATGAGCAATAGCTAAGCAGTAATTTTCCAGCCAGCACATCACAACTAAAAGAAGAAAAAGACCCTTTTGCCTTCCGGTGGCCCAGGACGCTGCAACCCTGCAGGCAGGCCGCGTACCTGCGGAAGAGTGCTCCCAGGGGGACTAAGCTTGACTATGTGCTGCCCTCAGAGTCCCCCTGATATCTGAGTGGTCACAAAGAATGGGGAGCAATGCGATGGTGCTTAGTGTGGCTGTCAAGGGCAGATCCAGCCAGCTGTGAGGCCTGAAGTGGCCAAGGTCAGTGCCCTGAGGAGAGAGGAAGCCCCACCTTACGCTGGACCTCCCATGATGCTCCCAAAGCTGCCAAGAAAACGAGGATCATCGCCACGGAGTCCGCTGGTCAGTTTTAACATATTAAGGATTTCTGTAACCCAAGAAAAAGAATTACACTATGCCCCCACCATGCGCATGTACGCGTGCGCGCGCAGGCACACACACACACACACACACACACACACACACACACACACACACCCCTCTACCTTACTCCTCTGCCTTATTTTTCTCAGTAGCACTTTTTAAAATCTGATAAATATATGTTATTGTATTTGCTTATCGTTTCTTTTTTTTTCTATTAGAAAGTAAATCCCCATAATGATAAGGATTTTTGTTTGTGTTTGTTCACTCTGTGCCCCTCCCTACCACAGCGCTTAGAAGATCACCTGCCATAATACAGTTGCTTTATCATATTTGCTGAATGAATGAATGAAGAAGTGAGTGGTCCGTACATGACTGCAGACTTCTCAAGATGCTGGGTCATGTTTTTTCCAGTTTTGTGTCTCAATGCAATTGGTAAAATAAATGCTTATTGAAATGGGATTGTTTTCTTGAGAACATACTTATAGAAGTTTAAATTGCACATTTATATCAATAGTATCCTTTTTTTTTTCTTCTGCTCAGAAAAGATCAGGTCAAAAATTTAGATATTATACCACAATTCATAAGAAGTGTTGAAAAAAAAAGGAAAATTGTATGTTGTGCATCTCATGTCTTTGAGTTTTGAGAATTTCACAGATGATAGACAATTTTTATTTGATGTATAAAAATTTTAGTAGCTTGTAAAGGTATTGCTTTTTACCTAATGATGTTGAGTTACCTTAAGAAGGTTCTCTATAAGTCAAAATTGTAAAAACTATTATTTGATGTAGCAGTTGCCAAGGTAACCATCCTAATGAGCAATGAAGTGTGTGATCTCAATGGACCACATCATGTGTAAAATTTCAACTCCATTGGTTCATGTTTAAGAATGAAATTTACATTTGCATCATGTGCAGGGCTCAGAGACG
Organism: Macroglossus sobrinus; assembly: GCA_004027375.1. Taxonomy (NCBI): domain Eukaryota; kingdom Metazoa; phylum Chordata; class Mammalia; order Chiroptera; family Pteropodidae; genus Macroglossus; species Macroglossus sobrinus. The sequence goes on along the minus strand of PVKZ01000166.1, from coordinate 709,863 downwards.
CCAAGTCTCATTGCTTACTGAATCGTTCGATTTGAATTTTAGAGCTCGTTTAGGTTTACAGCATGCTCTGTAAGATACTCTTCTTTCTACCTCGTGAGTTTCAAACTAATAAAGAGAGAGACATTGAAGTCCAGCAGATAGAGATAAAGTTGCCCATCCCATGATTGGCAAAAATGAATTGAGGACAGTAGCTAGAATCTCTGGCTATAATCCAGGCTGTTCCAAGTCTGGGTCATGGGCTGGCCTACCTTCTCAGAATCACTCCTTTGAGTGCGTTGATTTGCTGTGATTCCCAACAGCAAGGAAAGAAGAAGGGAACTTCCAGAAGCAAGCGAAGCCTGCAGTCTACCGTGTTTACCACAGGAGCGGAGGGAGAGTGGACCAAAACGCAACAGCCTACTGCCACCTAGAAACAATAAAAACCTACCCAAGCTGCCTCATGTCTCCCACGATCTGCGAAGTCCCCACATCACCACCCACCTGGGGAGGAGCCACTGGAGGACAAGGAGGAGACAGAGGCCCTTTTCCCATTACATTTCTGTAAAGTAAACTTATTCAGCATATTTATGAATCAGAAAATCCATATTTTTAGGATGCCAATTGCCCCTAAAATGATCTATAGACTCAATGCAATTATATTCCAAATTTAGGGGGAACCTTTTTAGAAATCGACAAGCTACTTCTAAAATTGATATGAAAATGCAAAAACCCCAGAATAGCCAAAATACTGTCAATGGAAAAAAGAAAAGAGCGACGTTAGAGGATTCACACAACTGCTTCTGAGACCTGGGGTGATATCACCCCTTAGAGGGCCTTTGACCTTGTCTGAAGAAATTTTAAAATTTTCATGACTGGGAAGAGGGGTTGCTACTGGCATCCAACAGGTGCTGCTCAACATTTTACAATGCATAGGAGAGCCTCCCACCCCTGTCCAACAAAGAATGAATCGATTTAAAATGTGAACAGTGCTCCTGTGGAAAAATTCTGCTCTAAAGCTACAGTAATTAAAATAGTGGTACCTCGGGCATAGGATGGAGACAGTTATTTGAGCAGAAATTGATGGAGAGTTTGGAAGCAAACTCACACATACATGGTCAGTTAATGCTGACGGAGGAGCCGAGGTGATTCAGTGGGAAAAATGATCGTCTTCTCAACAACTGGAGCTGGAGGAATTGGATGTTGGTGTGAGAAAAAAATGAACCTCAGTTTTTACTTCACACGATATCCTGAAAACCAACTAAATGGGTAATAGACTTCAGTGTAAGAGCAAAAATTCTAAAACCTCTAGGAAAAAGTATGGAACAAAACCTCAAAAACGCGAGGTAAGGCAAGCATTCCTTAAGAAAGGCATGAAGCGAAAAGAAAAAGTTGATACTTTGGATTTTATTTTTTAAAAAGGCCCTTTTGCTTTTGAAAAGTCAGTGCTGAAAAATAAAAAGGCAATGCCACAATTGGGAGCAAATGTTCACAAAACATATATATTAAAGAATTTGAATGAGGAATATAAAGAACTCCTACAGCTCAACCAAAACAAACAAACAAACAAAAATAAATAGGCAGAAGATTTGAAGACGCTCCACCAAAGGGAATATATGGGTAACAGATAAGTCAATGAACATATGAAAAAGTGTTCAGTATACTTAGTCACCGGGAAAAAGCAAATTAAAAAAACCGTAATGACCTACTCCTTCACTCCTATCAGTGTGGCTAAAAGCCTGATGACACCAATTTGGGTTGGGGATGTGGAAATCCTGTACATTGAAAATAATGCAAACACTTTGGCAGCTTCAAATAAGTTAAACGAACACTAATCATACCATCTAGCAACCTTACTGTTATGTATTGATCCAGTAGAAATAAAAAAATGTCTCTTCAAGGATTTGTGTATGAACATGCATAAATTATTCATCCTAGTCCCAAAGCTAATCAAAATGTTCATCGACTGGTAAATTATAAAAATACTGGAGAATATCCATTCGTGCCTTCTAAAGAAATGAAGAGACTATCTGTGTGTGAGTGTGTGTGTGTGCGCGCGTATATCTGACAGGGTCAGTGGGCAGGATGGAAGAAATGGGATGGGTTTACCCATCTGCATGCTCTTTCCCGTTCTCTCCATTTTTTCCTTCCTGTAGGTGGAGTTTACATGTGTCAACCGTATTTGACCTAAAGAACTTCTGTTACATTCCTTGCAGTGCACATCTGCTGGCAACAAACTCTCTCAGTTTGGGTTTATCTGTAAATGTATTCATTTCAATTTCTTTTTTCTTAACAGCTTCATCGAGTTATAATTTATATGCCATACTATTTACACATTTAAAGTGAACAATGCAATTGCTTTTAGTATATTTGTGGAGTTATGCATCCATAATCACAATCAATTTTAGAGTATTTTCATTACCCCCCAAAGAACCCTGCACCCCTTAGCCATGAACTTCAGTTCTGTCCTTCCCTCTAGCCCCCGGCAAACACTACCTTCTGTGTCTATAGATTCACCTGTTCTGGACATTTTACCTAAATGGACTCAGACCATGTGTGGTCTGTTTACTCAGACATCCCACTTCTGGTACTAACGTTGCAGGTTGGGCTCCAGGAAACAGACACTGAGATGGAGATTAGCATGTCATCTTCATTACAGTGTACCTGGCATCCACACCTGGGAGGAAGTGGACTCGGACGAGGGAGGAGGCTGTGATGCGGTCACCCCAGCAGCCTTGGCCAGCAGCACAGGGAGCTCTGATGCTGGGGCGGCCTGTATGGCTTTGTCTGGAGTTGGGATGAAGGGTAAGGCCTTTGTATACCCACATTAACCAGTCACTGGACAAGGAACGCTGCCAGGAAGGGGTGAGACCATGGGGAAGAGGACGCTTTTCATCGAGGACAATTGCTGACAGCCAAAGTTGTCAGCATAACTCCACTCCAGCAGCTGAGAATTAAGTCCTTTGATCCCAAAGGGGTGTCTGTCTCTGTGGGTACCTCACAGCATCTGTGATGGGCGTAGTGCGGAGTAGTGCTGGCGGGAAGGATGGGACCTCAAAGAGTCGCCCAGGGCAGGGGCCTCTTCTCTTAAGCCTTTTTGCTTGGAAGGAGAAAACCCTGTTCTGGGTGATGTCTTAAGGATGAGGATAAGAAGCCAAGAGCCTGGCCGAGGTGTCACTAACTGTGTAGGGGTTTCTTAGGTAGCCAGTCAGGGCCCGGTCAGGGAAGGTAGCACCGGCCCTATTAGGGGACATTGCTCAGCTATAGAAGCTGAAGCCCAGAAAGAATCTTCTAGTGTGGGCTGCCGGGGACCACTGCTCGCTGAGCGTAAGTCCACCAGCCAGAGGAAAGTGGTGATTAACAGCCAATAAGCTTCAAAGGACAGTGGCAGTAAGTGGTCAGTTGCGCAGCAGGGTGAGATAAGGTCTCTTTACTTCCAAATAAGACTCGAAAGCTCAGTTAATTTCTCTCCCTTTCGTTCCCCTGTTTTCTTTCTGCTGTTTTTCCTGTTCTCTTTCCATCTATGTCTCCTGGTGTTTTTCTCTTCCACTCCTGACTTTTCATTTCTTGCATTTTTCTTCCACTTCCTCATTTTTTCTCTTTTTTCCTTTCCCCTCTGGCCCATTTCTACATCCTTTCTATACATTATTTTCATTTCCTCATTTAGAATTCATTTTTTTTTCTACGATCTTTTTTGGGATTTAATTCAAATACCATACAATTCACCCACTTAAAGTAAAAAAGTTTGGTGGCTTTTACTATATTCATAAAGTTGTGCAACCAATACATCAATCAATTTTAGAACATTTTCATCATCCTGGAAAGATACCCTTTGCCCTTCAGCTACCACCCCCACCCCAACCCCATTTCTCCCAGCCTGAGACAAACACTGCTCTACTCTCTGTCTCTACAGATTCACTTATTCTGGACATTTCTTGCAAATGGATTCATGTACTATGTAGTCTTTTGTGACTGGCTTCTTTTACTCAGCACTTAGCATAATGTCCTCAAGGCCTAATTAAATTGTAGTATGTATCCGCTTCATTTTTTTATGGCCAAATAATGTTCCTTTACACGGATACACCACATTTTGTCTATCCATTTATCAGAGAATGGATCTTTGGGTTTTCCCTTTTGGACTATTATGAATAACGCTACTATGAACATTTATGTACAAGTTTTGGGTGGACGTGTGTGTTTATTTCTCTAGGAGTGGCATTGCCAGATCACGTGATAATGATATGTTAAACTTTTGAGGGACCACCAGGCTATTTTCCAAAGCGTTTCCACCACTTTACATTGCCACCTGCAGAGTGTGTTTCGATTTCTCCACGTCCTCACCAACACTTGTCATTATCTGTCTTTTTGGTTAGGGATATTCCAGTGGCTAGAAATGGTATTTCATTGTGGTTTTCATTTGCATTTCCCTGATGACTAATGACAGCAAGCATGTTTTCATGTGCTTTAAGCTATTTTTACATCTTCTTTCGAGAAATGTTTATTTAGATACTTTGCTCAATTTTCAATTGGGTTGTCTTTTTATGATTGAGTTATAAGAAATTACGCGCGCGCGCGCACGCACGCACACACACACACACACACACACACACACACACACAAATATTCCAGATACAAATCCCTTGTCAGAGACATAATTTGCAAAAATCTTCTCCTGTTTTGTGGATTATCTTTTGACTTTCTCGATAGTGTCCTAAAAGTTTTTGATCTTGAAGAAGTCCTATTTATCGATTTATTGTTGTTGTTGTTCCTTTTAGTATCATATCTGAGAAACCACTGCTAAAACCACAATCATAAATATTTACTCTTATGTTTTCTTCTAAGAGGGTTATAGTTTTAGCTCTTATATTTAGATATTTAAACCATTTTTAGTTAATTTTTGTATATGGCATGAGGTAGAAGTTTAACTTTATTCTTTCGCATGTGGATAGCTTCTTGTCTTCACCCCATTTGTCAAAAAGACTATTTTTGCCTATCAAATAGTCTTAGCATCCTTGTCAAAAAATCAGTTAACCATAGAATAATGGGGTTATTTCCAGACTCTCAGTTGTATTTCTTTGAAGTATGTGTCTGTCCCTATGCTGCACTGTCTTGATCATTCCTTTGCAGTAAGTTTTGAAATTGGGAAGCTTGGGTCCTCCAACTTTGTTCTTCTTTTACAAGATTGTTTCATAATTCATTTTATTTGAAACACATGTTTTTTATCTTCTATGTGCCAGGCAATCTGTGAAAAAGAACAGGATTGGTCAGCCAAGAGAGAGAGGCACTTAAAAGAAAATTAACAATGTGTGATGGAGATTAGGATAGCAGAATTATAGACACTTATAAAAATATAACGAGGAGATTTAGCCAAATCTGGGAATTGTGAAAGACTGACTGAAGACTCTGGGTTCAGACTTGAGATGTGGGGAAGGAACAGGAGACGAGCAGAACAAGAGGGAATATACCACATTTCGAGCTGTCCCAAGAGGTAGCTTTTGTGAATCCTGGTTCAAGGCACCCCTAGAAAAGGACAGAACAAAGTTCAGAAAAGCTTTGGTGGAGAATGCAAGAGGAGAGTGGCAAGGCTGGGTGGGCTTAGAGAAGGAGGCAAGGAAGGGGCTGCTTTTTACCTCAAGGACCATGAAGAGTTGCCATGGGCACCGGAAGACATGGGGACTGTGGGTCGTGATCATTTCGCATGCAGAAGGACTGCTGTGGCTGTAGGGTGGGCATGGACAGAGAGAACAATGCTCAGGACAGGAAACCCAGTTAGGGGGCTTTCGAAGTGCCCCAGACTGCACTGGTGATGGGGTGGAGAAGGAAGTGGAAAGACTGTGTGCCAGAGCCCGCCGGCTAAGATCGAACAGTTCCTGAGAGGGAGAGTGAGGACTGAGAAAGATTGAAAAAAGAGAGAGACAGAGAGAGAGAGAGAGACAAAGAGATATAGTCGGGAGGGCTAACAGTAAATACTGAGCCCTGAGTTTATTAAGTACAGTATATTTATACTCTTGGAAATGCATGGGAAGCAAAATCCACAGATATTCTAACAATTGCTGACATTTACATAAGTTCTCTCAAAACCTCTTTTATCCTATTTTCTGTCTCCAATTCCCTGGGGCAAGGGACATTCAACTCTGTACATTAAGCCAAAACTCCTTCCTTCTGCATAGAGCCCACCTGCCCTGCAAACTTCTAGCTTGCAGGCAACTTTAACCTTGTCTCAAGACAGGCAGCAGAAATGGCTCCCAACAACTGTGCGATCCTCCCCAGGCAGCATCTACGGGACTCGGTGAGCCCTTAAATGTACGGGACAAGGGAAGGACGGGAGGCAGAGGTGGCTCCTAGTGTGTCGTAAGATGGAACTTGTGTATATCCTGACTGTGCTGTAGATATTGAAGAAAGATGAGCTTCAATTAAAATTAAGATGAGAAAGTGGAATGGTACCTATTTCTCAAAATCTCCCAGCAAACAAAATTAAGTTGCCTGTAACTTGTGTGGTTTCTTAGTATTGCTGTTTTGTTTTTTCTTTTAAAGACCACTCTGAGTGGGCCTTATTATTATCTATTTTATTAAAGCAGGTGCAAACAGTAAATAGAGAAACCAAGTGAGAGGCTGTAGCTGCAGGAGTTCAAGGGCACCTCAGATAGTGTGCCTGACAGGGGACAAAACTTCCCTCCCTCTGCTGTCATCTCCTGCCTGGATCAACAGGATGGCTTCCCAAGTGGTTTTCTGGCTTCCCGTCTTGCCTCTTCGATTGTCCTCTCTATCATTGCAGTGCGACCAGAAAGGTTTTTCCAAAAGGTACATCTCAGCCTGTCCTTTCCTTTGCATAAATTTTTCAGTGGCTTCCCATGACCATTAGGACAAAGTAGAGACCTTTAACCGAGTTTTCAGGTTCCTGAATAATTTGACTCCCGCCTGTCTAGCTGACCCCTTGTCACTTCCCTGCTTACGCTCCATGCTCCAGCCACACCGAACTGCCTTCAGTTCCTTCAGCATTCTGTCTCCACTCCCCCGACCCTGGCTCTCTCTTCCACAATCTTGCTTTGCCTGCTGTTACTCCTACGTATCCTTCAGGTCCTGCCTTAGACAGCGCTTCCCTGCAAAGCCTTCCTGACATTTGAATCTGGACGAGGGATCTGCCTTTGTGTAAGCAGCCTCTTCAGTTGACCTGCTGGGGCTCAGCTCTCTTTCAACCTGCGTGGTGCAGGGACAGATGCTAGACTTAGATTTTCATAAAGAGTTTCTTCCAAGCAACCTGCAAGGTTGTTGACTCTCACCCGCTGGGTGACCTTGAGCTGGCACCTGCCACACGGCTGCCAACAAGTGTCTGCTATCCAGTGAGCCCAGATTGCCAAGGGGCAGCTAGCCTAAAGATGGGGTTGAGGGGGCGAGGAGACAAGTAGGGAGTCAGTGTTACCAGAAGGCCAGCCACCTCCACTGCAGAGAGAGTGAGCAGCCGGTCCCCGCTCTCTGCTGCGTATTTTTAGCCTGGGCAGTTTCTAAAGCAGCTGTATCCCAAGCTCCTTATCAACAGCGACATCGGATTGCTTCCAGTAAACATTTTTACAGTGCCCAGCATCGAGTAATGCTACTTTCTGACATTTCTTTTCCTAAGGTAGGTAAATGAGGAAGCCTCTTACGTGAAATTGTTATTTGTAAACCAGTCAAAAGAGAAACAACTGGCCTTTTGAGCCACGTTTCTCTTGCTCAGGCCTGCTTCCATGTCTGGAAGTGTACTCTCCCTTCTAATAAAAATTCAACTGACCACTGACATAGTACTGGGTATAACTTGATATCCTGTGTTCTGTAACAAGACTCTAAAACTCTTGATTGCTTTTTTGTAAAGGTCTGAACACCTTTACGAAAAGGTGTTCACGCCATCGGGAATGCGAGCTCTCCCAGGACCCTCGCGGAGCGGGTTAGTGGGAATTCGCCACGCCATTTCCACGTGCACTCTGGAGTGAGAACCTGCTGAGAGGCTGAATCCTTAATGGCAGAATGTCATAAACTTTTTTTGTGCACACAGAATATTGCATTTAGGTAAACTGGAGATGCTGCTCGTGCCAGAGACGGCCGTGTGGGGAGTTCAGGCGGATTCAAACTGCGCCCCATTACGTGGAGGGCCGAGGACCTCCCGGCGAGTTGGCCCATGTGGGCCTTAACAAAACTAAAAAATTATTTGTGGGGAGGCAACTATAGATACATCAGGGACATTCAGTGAGGCCTGCACCCTAAAATGTGTTTACATCTGCCTTCAGAAATTCTATTTACCATGGAGATCATCCTATTTCCTTAAAGATGGGCAGGACATTTTAGCAGCCCCGCCCCAGCCAGGACCTCAGAGAACAGCGGAGCTGTGGCTCACCGTCAGAAGCCATGAGGGCGACTCCCCTCCCTACACTCACCCTCGGGTGTCTGGACCGTTGGAGAGAGCCAGACAGAGTCTTTCGGATAAAAAGAACCCCCGTGCGAACCGTGGGTCCATTAACATCTCTGAGAGGCAGCCTGCACTCTAGCCAGCTTCTCTTCGGCCCCCAGGGGAAGAAAAGGGAGCTGGGAGCACCCATCATGTAGCAACGCCTCCGTGATAATGCAGGTGAAGGAGGGGAGCCATTTTGCTGACGAAAGAGTAGAGACCGTTGGTTTAGAAGCGGTGCCAGTAACTCGGCTGCTGAATTTCTCCCATGCCACCTCCTTTCAGAGTCATGGAGATGGCTCACTGCCACCTGCTTCCTGCCCAGGCTGTCACCTGAACAGTCCCCTCCCCCACGTCATCGCCACCTTCTGCCTTGCGCTTTACTCTTGGCAGTCTGCCTGAACTCCAACTGCAGTCTATGGGTTTTATGGTGAGCCATTGTATACAAATGCCAGCCAGTGTGACATGTCAATAAGTAACACTTTTTAAGCAAATCAAATGTGCTTTCCTCACCGTAGAATTCATGGCCATGGAGAGACTTAACCCTTGAGTCTGCAAAGTCTCCTCAGAGGAATTTCTGAGAGAGACTGCTTAACTCACCAGGGAATCTGTTTTCACAGGAGGCCAAGGGAGCAGGTGCCTGAGCAGTTGGGGGAAGCGTTTTCTTGTTTACAATGTAAACCTTTTGGGTTCAGACTCCTCCAGGCTCAGATCCTGGCCAAACAGTGTAAAGACTAACCATCAAAAAGGGAAAACAAAGAGAAAATGGAGGAAAGTACAGGAGAGCAAAGAAATGAGCTAAAATCAATAATGTCTAAAATGGGACCTATACGAGGTTAAAAAGTCAGTAGGTTAGAGCTAATATTACCAAGTAGAACTTCAAGAATAAAAAAAATGTGAAATATTTTGGAAGGCAATTTTCCAATATCTAATAATGTTTAAACCATTCATATCTTTTGACCAAGAAATACACTTCTTAGAATTTATCCTTCAGGGAGAGTCACAGAAGTATATAAAGATGAAAGTATAAGGATATCCAAAAGAAAATTATGTTTAAAAATGAAAAATTAGACACATTCTAATTCCTTCAACAAAGATTAGCGAGCACTAATTACGCCCCCTTGCTAAGCCTCACATGGTCACCTCTGCCCGAGACCCTGTTCCTTCTCACGTTTTCAAGGACTTTGCTCCTGCTGTCTCCCCTTCCTAAATCACCACTTTCCCCTCTCAACTAATTCCCGTTTGTGTGAAACATGACGTCGTCATTGGCACTTAAAAAACAAGCAAAAACCCAACTGCCCCGTCTCTGCTTAGCTTTTGGGGATCTCCTTGATCGGTGTTTTCTCTTCCAGATGTTCTATTCCCTCACGTTGCGTTTTCTCTCTAACACAACTCCACTCTCCAAGCCCTGCACTCTCTGGAACTGCCTGTAGAGGTCGCCAGTGGCCTTCCTCTTGCCGACCCCGTAATAGTTCATCCTCATCTCACTTTCTGAGGACGAGTGAACTTGGATGAGATACGTTCCCGTGTTTCTAACGATGACTCCGCCTCCTTTCCACTCTCTTGTCCTTCCCAACACTGACCATGGAAAGCCCCTGGGGTGCCAGCCCCACCCTTTTGCTCCTGTGTCCTCTTCCGGGATGACCTCACCCGGTCCCATGGCTCTAAATGACATCGCTATGTCGAAGACCTTTAAGTCCATATCAACTTAGTACATAGTCATATTTGTATTACATATAATACATGGGAAAAACTTCAAGATATATTCTTCTATTGAGATATCATTGGCATATAGTCTTACGTGCGTTTAAGGGACACGGTCTGTTGATTTGATACGTTTATATGTTGCAGTGTGACCACAATGCCATTAGATACTCCTCGATCACATCACATAATCATCAGTCCTTTTTCGTGGTGCAAACATCGAAGGCATAGTCTCTTAACACCTGAAGCTTGTCACAGAGCACTGTTGGCCACAATCGTTCCGCAGGGCATCAGTCCCCAGGATCTACTCATCTCTTCGCTGCAAGCGTATGCATTGTGCCCACGGTCTCCCCGGTCCTCTTACCATGGTGCCTGGTTCCACCATTCTCCTCCGTTACGACAAGCTTAGCGTTTCTAGTTCCGCATCTCAGTGATGCCCGACTGTATTTGTCTTTCTCTGTCTGACTTATTTCCCTTAGCACCGGGCCCTCGAGGTCTGTCTGTGTAGTAAATGGCAGGATTTCCTTCTTTCTTATAGCTGACTAATAGTCGTGTGTACATGTCACAGCTTCTTTATCCATTCATCCACTGACGGACAGTTAGGTTGTCCCCGTTAAGTCCCCAGATCATGCAGTCGAGTGGTAATCTTCTGATACTGAATTCTTTGTTCCCATTACCAGGCAGAATTTTATTGAACGAGGTATTATGAAGGCAGTTATTCTGGAGAATGATAGGTTAGTGAGATTTTCAAGGCTAACAGCGTTTGAGGGTTTGCTAGAAATCATACCATCGATTGGTAGCCCAATTCTATTTTTTCCTTAGTTTTTGTTATTATTATTTTTTTGGAGAGGGCATCTGGATATGAGTAGGGCCAATTCTAGACAGGGTGTGTCACTATGGGATTGTATATATTATGACAGAACAGCTCTAGGAAAGAAAAGAGTGTGTAGAGGAAAAGTGTGGCATCTCCGTTGTCATCCCAGCTGGGTTCTTCTAGCTGTATCCCAGAGATGATAAATCAAACCATCCTGAAGGCCGCCCTGCCTTTAAACTCGTTCTTGTTGTTGTTAACCAGTTCTGATTGTTGTTGATTAGTTCAATTGGTCTTTCTGGCTTGTAACTGAAAACACACTAATGGACAGACAGCCTGAGCTTCCTGATGTGTATTGATCAAGAAGTCAATGAGAATTTTTAGCAAACAGAAGCTAGCAGGTGCATGATACCCAGGGGTGTGCTTATTTTTTTCTGATTTTCCTTTTAAAATGCTGTAAATAGGTGAAAGTGTTTGTTTTGCATATTCAGAAAAACTTACTAAATATTCCTAGATACCCAGATATTATTTAACTTGTAATATACTGGAGCGTATATGTTTTTCGAAGACTATTCATAATGTAGAGTGAAAGCAGTTTATAAAAAAATTATGCACTTAATCACTACATTCTCTCTATTTTTAACTAGTGGCTATTGTTTAAATTATAAAATGCTAACTTTGTTATTTATAAAATTAATTCGAGAAGGGGATGATTGACAAGACTTTTTCGTTGTTTGCAAGCAAAGCAATGGCAATTCTGCTCTAAAAATACCATTAATTGTTGCTTTCCAATAAGAAAAACGTGGGCACTCTGGGGGAAAAAGTATTCCTCGTGTTTTTAATGCTTCGTCTGGTCTCTGAAACTCCCTTTGTTCCATTGGAATGCCTACATGTATGAATTCAGTACTTATTTATTTCAAAGGCCCCTAAGGCTTTAAGGTTTGAGAGAGAATGAAAATAAGGAAAGATTCTTCCACAGATTGGAGTAAGCTTCCAGGCAAGGAACGTGTACCAGTGAAGAGCCCATCAGAGTCATCTTTGTTCCTTCCTAAAATATGGAAAATACCCACGGCCAGGGCAGAAGGAATGTTACTGATTAATGAAAAGATTCCTTGTCCAGCCAGTTTCTTCCTCCTGCCTGGAAGCCCAGACCGTAGGCTAGCGACCATGGTGGCTTCTCACATCATCCTCCTGCATCAGCTGCATGCTGCCTCATCTGCTCTTGCAGTGTGGGCATTCGGTAAATTACCGAACTGGAGAGAATTGATGGGAAGCTGTGGAATTAGTTTAAGTATCTTTTTTGGTATCAGTTTTACTCCAGGAGTGCCCACTCAGGCATGTTAATTATTTTGATTCTCTGCGTTCAATTACAAAAAGTGAGTCGAGTGGTAAAAGGAATTGAGTTCTCAAAGTGTTTTGTTGATGCTACCGTTTACTACTTTCCACTACATAATGTACCAGCTCACCATAAATACAAATTCTGGTAGTGGCTGATATAAACAGTAGTATTTATTGAGTTCCTACTGTATACCGGTCACTGAGTCATAATCTTTTTTTAAGAATAACATGCTTTTCTTTTTTTTTTTTTCTTTTTTCTCTTTTTAAAAAAGTTATGGTGACATTAGTTAACAAAATTCAGTAAGTTTCAAGTGTACAATTTAACAGTAAGGCCTATTATATTGCATTGCGTGTTCACCACCCATAGTTAGATTTCTTTCTGTCACCACATATTTGACCCCTTTACCCCCAACTACCTCCCACCTCCCTCCTCCTCTTCTACTCTCTGGTAACAACTAGTCTATTGGACATGTCCATGAGTCAATGAGCCATATTCTTTACATGAAATCTAAAAATCTATCATCATAATGACTTTAAGTAGGTAGTGTCGTTTCTCGTTCTACAGATAAGAAGAATGTGTGAACTCTGTTGCCTCTTGGACTTCATAAAATACATACATTTGCACAGAAGTAAAATAAGGACATTAATGATCTTTTTATACAAAGAGATTATTAAATGACAAGATTCCCTCGAGTCTTTTAAAGTAACAAATGCTCCTAATTATTCCAAAACCTGTCACTTATAATAATTTTCACTCTTTCAGTTTATAATAACCTTTCAAGGACACACTTTTGTACATGGAAAAAGAACTGTAAGTTATTGTTTCATTAACAACATTTTTATAATTGAGGGACCATCCCTTGAACTTAATAAATTTGTTTAAACCAGAACTATAAAAAAGATTAGCTATAAATACGTAGATTTACAATTTTTCTTATGTAAATTAAATAAATCTCCACATTCAAATCACCCAGCTTCCAAATTATAGAAACTTTCCAATTTACAGATATATTTTGGAAATATAGGGGATCAGCAAGGTGCCCATGTAATTTGCTGCTCAAACCAGGACACTTTTGAGAGTAAAAGGGAGGGTTGTTGATAATTCCTTCGGGGACAGTGGGGGACAGGAGGGTACAGCAGGCATAAGCCCAGACTGTACTGGGGAGGACTGCTCCTGGGCTACAATGCTCACCAGATACTGGGCACAGTGTGGTGGCTGCTCACATCTTGACCCTCTGCAGAGGTTGTTTAGAGTGTCACAGCTTGAGCATTTAAAATTGTGGCCCTATTTATTTAAAACCAAAGATTGAGGAGACCTGAACGTATCCATTACAAGTAAAATTGGGGTATTGTTCACCTTAGGGGGTCACTGTGAGGAGTCAGTCTAATAAATTATGGGCAATTCGGTCGGCTCGTCATCGGCCTCAAAGTGGTGGTTTCCTGGGTTGCCCTTCAAAGACCTCCCGAGGCTCTTCCCCTGTCACAGAGCAGTCACCTCCCCACGCCCACGTCAGCCCTGACGCCCCCATGGCGGGTGCCTCCCCAACTCCAAGGTCTAGGGCAATACCTAGTTTTAAAAGATCTCTGTCCCGACCAAACGTCGAATAGAATTGCAAAAACGTTTTTAAAGGCAATTTCTCCTACAAGATTTGTATTGATTACTAAATTTCTATAGCTTATCATGTTTGTCAGTAAAAAAGAAAAAAAAAATCTTCATGGGATACCTAACGAATTGTTCATTTTGGGCAGCAATGCGTGTGTGAAAAATAGCACCGTGGTCTTTGCTCATCGTGTTTAAGGTACAGGAGGGATGAGTGAGTGCCTCGCAGACCCATAAGTGCCCTGCTATAGGCCAAATAAACATAAATCTTTCCTAAGGAAATTAAGCGAAGCCAGTGAGCCATTAGCTAATAGCTCTGGACCGGTTTATCTTGGTCATGTAGAGGAAGTACTGAAAGATAGACATTTAAGATTTGGCATGATACATGAGGTAATCACCTAAAGTAAAGCTGTTTGTCATATCACGTCTCCATTTTTAGTGGGTAATATGTTACTATTGAATTACATGGAGAGCTAAGCAAGAGTTTCATCAGACATGAATACCTTCACTGAATCATGAGTCTAGAATGGCATGTGGGATATATAGAAGCAGGAGCATCGTGTTGGTGTAGAGTCAGGGCGTTCGTTATGTGCAAAGCCGTAAACATGGATGAACTGGAGAAGGGAGCCACAGACAGGGAAGAAGAGAGCGAAGCTTCCAAAGTGATCAGGTGAGTAAGCGATGGCCTCGTGATCGGTACGGCATGGTTTTCCCTGACCCTCTCGCTTCTGAGAAGTGGCATTTCTCCAGCTCCCCCTGAAATGGTGCTGCCAGCAAAAGTGGGGCAGTCCACTCACTCACAGGGGCTCATGGGGCTCAGCATCTGCCCTGGTCTAAGGGTCAGTTAGTTTCTCGTTTCCCTGAGTGTCACATGGTTTCAGAGCTCCAGCTTAAAAAGCACATTTTCATTCACATCCGCACATAGTCCCTGCACTTTAGCATTTGTGTCTTCAATCTGAACCTCCCAGAAACTGACGTGGCAGCAGGGATTTGAGCTGTTGTCCCAAGGTCAGAAGCCACGCAGCCAGCTCAGCTGCTGACCAGCAGCTGCTGCAAGGCAGAGCCCTCCCTTCTCTCTCTTCCTCCTGCTCTTTCTTCCTCCCTTCTTTCCTTCCCTCCCTTCTTCCAAAAACATCCTCGTCCTAACTTCGGCAGCTGGAATCCAGCCTGAGAGAAATCAGCTACCTTCTTAGCAGTGACATAAGGTGTCCTGCGTCTGAGACAACAGCCCTAGGACCTGGTCACCTAAACGTGTCTCATTCTAGCTCCTCCTAAATTTAAAATATATATATCAAAAGTGTTCAACAGAGGACTGAAACTGTGGCCCTCGTGCTCACTGATAGAAACTGACAGTTTTTGCCAACCGTCCTGTTTCCTTCTTCCTTCACTCTTCTTTCCCTTCTCTTCTCCGATTATTTCCTTTTCCTAAGCCTGCTCCCGCCGCCAACAGTGGTCGAGACCTCCAAGCCCTGTGTCTTCTTCCTTTCCCCTTCAGGTGTCCTCCTCCCAGGATATATATAAATAGCGTTGACACTTTTACCAGAAAGAAAGCTGCTTTCAAATCTGGCTAAAGCGAGTAATGAAAGGAGGGAATATTTAACTCATGTTGGGGGCCTCGCCTCTGTGTCCCCCAAATCCCAGTCCTAGCGGGATGTCCTCGGATGTTTCTGGGAGGAAACCTTGGGTCTGCCGGCTGGCGCTGCCATCAGTTCTACCCGAATTCCTACAAGCTGGTTTAATCTCTGGTCTTTAAAATTTCAGGGCAAGCATTTGACCTCCATATTTTCATGAAGAAATAGTACATCAGATATGGTAACTGGAGTCAGTCATCACGGCATTGACAAAGGCCCACAAAACAGCTCCAAGGTGTGAAGGCATGCCCTGTCCTTCCGGGGTGGCGTGGCAGTCCCCCCGGACTTTGGCCTGACACTGCACATTTGCTCTTTGATGCTCTTGTCTCGGACATGCCCTCGGGAACGATCAATCAGGTCTGTGCTTAATGCTCTTTATCGGCTGGCACAGTGCCAATGAGGCACTGAATTTTTCTCCAAGAAGGCCGGTTGGATAGTAGATAACAAATATGGCTGCTGGGCTCAGGACAATGCACGAAATAAATGCACTCCTGTTCCTTATTTATCTAATACTATCTGTCCCTGTGGAGTGGCAGCACTGCTTCGGGGTATACAGCCAAGGGTGGAGCTCCCATTGGAACTCAGAGCTGGGGTTCTGATTTGCATCCTGAGAAGCCTCGGTCCCTCGTTTGTTAAACAGCCCTGTGTGGGGAACACAACGACGCCTCGGGGGTCTACATGACTCTGTTACCTTGCCCGGCACACAGGACACTGCAACTGTGGTTAAGGAATTTGAGGGGAGGAGGTTAACCTGGCTTATCTAGGTGGGTCCAGTGTGACCACAAGGGTCCTCATGCAGGAAAGAGGCAGGCAGAAGGTGAGAGGACAATGGAACAGAGGTCACAGGGATGCAGGAGTTGTGAACTGAGGAGGTGAACACTCTCTAGAAGCTGGGAAAGGCAAGGAAATGGCTCTGCCCAGTGTGTCTGGAAGGCCTACGGCCTGCCACCGCATGCTCGGCTTCTTGCCTGCAGAGCCGTGAGGGGACACACTCCGCCACTTCAGGCCACTAAACCCGTGTGGTCACAGCAGCAACAGGAAACTGATGCAGTGTATGTTGACACCGTCCTCAAGGGGCTGCACAAGGAGTGATGAAAACAGTTGTGTAAAGACTTACCACGATTCCTGCTGTGTAGAAGTAGTGGGCCTGGCTGAGGGCTATTATCTGCCACCCTACCCACGACCCCACGGAGCTGTGTCTGAGCTCCCCAGGCAGGGAAAGAAAAGGCTCAGGATTTAAGAGTGGACGAAGGGACTACAATTGCTTGAGCTGGGCGGTTGACACAATGGAATGTCCACAACATGTCAGGAGCTGGGCTTCCTGAGCTTAGAGAGGTTAAGTAACCTGCCCGCCCTCACACAGCTAGTAGAATATTAGATCTGGATTCCAACCCCATCTGTCTGAAATAAAAGCCCATGACTTTTCCGCATTCCTTTAGGCTTTGTGAAAGAAAACGAAGTGAAACGTCTACCTCGAAACACTCGTTTGGTTTAAGAAGCCATCTAAATATAGCTTCGTGATCAAATAATCATGTCGCGTGGAATTCTCTCCCAGGTGCATAGTGCAGCGATATGGCGACAGCCGCAAACAGGACTAGTGGCGGCAATAGAAACCATCACTCACCCTGTATTGGTTAGGCACTCGCACAGCTTACCGAGCACTTTAAAAAAGATATCTTGAGCCTTTCAGGAGAAAGAGTTACTATTCTCTGTAGATGGGAATTCCAAGGGTCACAGGCTGTGTTCCCTGGGGGCACATGTGTAAGTGACAGAGCAGAATGTCACCCCACGTTCATGATATTGGTCTTCGGGAGTGCCCTTCTCGTCAAGGGCTGAAAAGTTATTTCCAGACTTCTTCTAGGGCATGGCCCCGGCAGTGGTCAGGGGCAAGTATGCCTGTACGCCAGTGGGTCCGGAAACTGTGTGCTGAGCTCTGGAGTTATTTGAGGCCAAAAGCCAGATTTTCTTAAGCTGAACTGCAGGCTTCCACTAGGGCTTGGAGATGGCTTTGAAGGGGTTGGAATAAAATTTTGCTAAAGGTCACTGTGCTTTATCACTTGCTTAAGACTCTATATTCTGCGTAGTTGCTGTAAATGCCTCGCATAATTATGGTAAGTTCTGACATTTTACTTTTAGTTGCAACAGTGCAAGAAAGAAAATAAACCATGTTTCTCTTTGAAGTTCTTTTGTACACACACAGTATTTTCTCTCATTTTTCCCCCCAACTTTGGTAGCCTGCATTCATTTGTTTCCAGGAATTTTTCTTTATACAATATAAATTCATTCCCACAGTCTGGAGATAATTACACTGCAGCCAGCTCCCTTCCTTTGTAATTATTTACCAGTTTTCTATCCTTCCTGAGGACATGCATAATTAGTCGAATGAATACTTATCACTCCCTTCTCTTTTCCTGTAAGTTTACATGCTTTTCTGAAATGTAGATAAATTGTTCGGAGAGCTCTTAGTTTTGCTTTTACTTGTTTATGGTAAGTGCTATTGTATGGTCCCACCGATACTTCTTGTATGTTCAAGTCTTCACTCTTTTCTTGTTTTAAACCTACTATTTTAAAATTTAAAACTCATTGAATTCTGTGCTTGTTTTTATTTTGAAAAAATAGTCATTTCTAATCTCCTCCACTTCACTGATAGACTGTGCATTCATTAATACAGAGGATGTGATTTCTGGTAGTCATTTTTATTGCTAGAAATTTTGAATAAATTGATGCTAAAAAAGATAGAATGAGACAAACGATATTTTACTACACATACGCATACATTTTAGCTAGTCACAGTGATATTACACCATTAATAAAGCATTTTATAAGCAAACTACTGTACTTCACTCTAAGACGGACCTTTTCACATTTTACTATTTCTGAAATTGAGCTATGTCTTAAATCAATGTGATTAGAAAGCATAATTTAGTGAACAGTATTTTTTCTTTCTTGGCAGTATGATGTAAAATAATGCTGCACCTTCAGTTTGTTAGTACCTCAGATGCAGGGAAAGCTTCAGTCTGTAACATTTGGTAATTTCCAAGGTGTAAACATTCTCATTCTGGCCTGCTTCAAGGTGCCAACCTAAAGTCACGGAGCGAAGGACTGGGAAGATGTGCCTGCACCAGCATGCCATGCAGTGAGACCGGTTACATGTCACTGATGAAGAGCAGCATGGCAACAGTGCCTGGGGGAGCCCAAACGACCCCACTTAGGAGATCCCGTTAGCCACTTCTCCCTACCTGAACCATGCCGAATCCCACAAGCTCAGTGTGGACCCAGTGATTCCTGAATCTTGAGCCAGTAATCTATCTGTCTTTTTATTTCTTAAGCTGACTTGAGTTGTATTTCTATCACTTGCAATCAAGAGCACTGATGAACATTGAAAAACTGTACAGGAGGTACTAAGAAGGATCGTTTAAACCTTGGTGGTCGTGCGTTGTCACAAGTGAGGAATTTTAGTCACATGGGGGATGTGATTGGCAGAGCTGAGTTTTCTCTGCTTGGTCCTGGGGTGGAAGCAGGGATGGGAACTGGGAAGCTGGCCGCCAACTGCGTCCGGGCTGTCCCGGACTCTGCGCTACAGACATGGTGCTTTGGCTACTTGAGCTGGTTGTGCTTTGGGTTTTATTGTCACGTGTGGTCTGACCATGATCCGTTTCTCTGTTCCGTCTCATGGGCTCTCTTTTGGTCATTCTTTCGCTTTTGAGAAGTTGACCAGCTCAGGGAATGCTCAAGACCCAGACCTTTTCCTCTTGGGGACTGATGAGCCAGGTACATGGAGGGATCTTGACTTTTTGTTGTATCGTCATGGGGATCCTCCAGGAAGAGTGTGATTGAGCAGATGCATTTAAAACTGTGGAGAATACAACCCCTGTGACAAAAACAAGAACAATTACTATTACCCATAGGGTACTTCGAAACCAGGAATCCCAACTTCCTGAATCAGGACGAGAAGACAAATCTCATAGGCCTCGAGGATCAATCTCAGAACGCCCAAGTGGCTTTATGCCCCAGACGACGCAGTCTGTTCATCTAGCCTGCTCTCTCCAACAAGCACAGGAAGAAGCATCAGCATGGCAGATACGCTGCCGTCCGTTCCTGCCATCCATCAGATACACGTGCTGCCGTCCATTCCAGCTCCTGCTCCTAGTCCACAGGGAGGGGGGCCTGACCCATGTGCCATCGGGGCAGAGGTGGTGGTGTCAATAACCTCTGCCAGAGTGAGCGACCTGTTCCTTACACTCTTTTTTATTTGCACGGTTTCTACTGCTGGGTCCACCTGAGGGTGAGGCAGCAGTTCTCCAGGGAGGAGTTCTACGGTCACGCCTAACTTGAGTCTGAGTTAGAATTTCCACCCTTGGTGGTTTATACAGTGAGGGTCTCTGCTCCACACAAGTCCTGGAGCACTATTCCCAAAGTGGTGATGTGTGCCTGTGCTAAGAAGTCTGGCTCCCTTCTCACAGGTACTGGCCCTGGGTCTGGCTGCTGGGTGGGAACCAGACTAATGCCCGTGCGTCTGTCTGTCCTTGGAGCTGTTTTGCTGTCGTGGTGTGGAGGGGACAGCTCTGATGAGTTCCAACTCTGACGTCTCAGAGAGGGTGAGGTTCAGTTAGTTGCGTAACATCTTTGCATCTCAGTGTCCTCGTTTGCAAGACATCTTTCAGTGGCCCCAAAGTTATGGGGAAGTCAGAGCCTTAACGTGCCCTCACATTGATTTTCGTCTTCATTAAAATTCCAGTATCAAGCACAATGAAGTGTGAACTGGAGAAAATAGCTTGATTTGCTTTTCAATGCAGAATTTAAAACTTAAGAGAAAAGGTTGAGAACCCCAGGAAACATTTTCAGACAACTCGCCCACAGGCCAGCAAGTGGGACCCCAAGAGTCCCTTGACTGACGGGACTTCTCGGATGCTTTATTTGTGGAGACTGAAAAGAGAACATTTTTCTTTCCTGTGTCAGAAGCAGTAGCTCTGTGCTAGAAGATTCCACATCTTCATCTAATGGTTTACTTTAGAAGCCTCTGCTTCTTTGGCATTTTCCCTGGGGAGGCAGCCAGAGAGAAGATAAGTGAGGGAAGAAGAGATTTTCTTCAATGATCCATCATTTTAATTTCGGTACATTTGTGGAGGAAGGGCGCTTATCCGACTGTGTATCTTGGGCTTTAACACAGATCCATGAAACGGCTTCCTTCCTCTCTCTGTCTCTCTGTCTCTCTCTGTCTCTGTCTCTGTCTCTTTCTCTCTCTCTCTCTCTTCACCTCTCTCCCCGTCTCTCTCTGACTTGAGAAAGACACTAGGCTTAAAATACACCATGAGTGAAGTTTTCTTTGGGGCTTACTTGAAAAGGTTTCAGTGATAATGTCAGTTACATCATTACAGTGTCATCAGCAGTACATTCTTGGCCCTTTGGGGAAGGTTCTGGGCCAAGGGCCTATCATCAGGGCTGTGAAACATTTTTCTTTGGAAGGTGGGTTTAGTTTCATTTCTTTGCTTGATAGTTCTTAGTTCTGTTATGATTTGTCATAATAACTTATAATGTGGGGAGAGAAGCCCAGGAGGTTCACAGACTGACAGGATGCCACACGGCTCCACCCCGGGCTCCTTGGGACTGAGAGCGAGCAGCTGGTAGCTCTATGCCACACTATTTTTGGGGAGCTGCCCTCAGTAACTGCCCTCAGCAGGAGAAATGGGAAATTGGAAATAGAGTAATTAGGGTCTTTCTATCCTGCTGGAAATGTGATTGGCTTGAGAGGAGTCCACACAGAGCGAGTATAGACGTCCACTGGCAACTTCAAGGCCAGCACCAGCCAAAGGGAATGGAAAATTGCTTCTTCCCGGGAGACAGCTGGTCTGCCCAATGTGTCCATGCTATGTTATTTATTTACGTAAACTTGACATTTCGGTAATTGATTTTTATTTATTTTTACTTGTTGGTTTTTTGTTTTTATTAAAATTATACATGCACGTATTTTAAAGACAAAAACAAGGCTTGTTACGAAAAATGCTAGAAGTCCAGCCCCTTACTCTTGTATTTGCTTCTTGGAAGGAAAACTCAAAACCTATTCTTACTCCTTTTACTTTGAATGTGAGTTTTCAAAAAATTTTTTTTCTTTTTTTATTCCCTTCTCATCTCTGGAACTTTTAAGGTCTTTGTCTTCAGCGATCTGAATTCATAAGTATTTCTGTGCTCTGGGCCTTCTGTGAGCCTGTCAGTCTGGAATTCATGCCCTTCCATTTGGAGAAATTCCTTGAGTTATTTCACTGATGATTTCTTTCGGTCTGTTTCCTTCATCTCTCTCTTGAGCTCTGTTTTGGATGTTGGACCTGTGGGATTAGTCCTCTAATTTTCTCATGTTTTCTTCTCTGTTCTCCAGCTCTTTGTTTTTTGTTCTCCTTTCTAGGAAATGTACTTGACTTTATATTTCAAACTGTCCATGGAATGATTTAAAATAAAACAAGTGTATCATCTCACAGTTCTGCGGTTCAGAAGTCTAACGTGAGTCTCATGAGACCAAAGTCAAGTGCCTGGAGGGCCGCGTGCCTTTCTGCAGGCTTTCGGGAAGAACCCTGTCTTTGCTTGTTCAGGTTGTTGACGGAATTCAGTGTCACATGATGGTGGGACTGAGGTCTGCATTTTCTTGGTGGCTGTCAGCTAAGGGCTTTCCCCACTGCCAGCGTGGTAGTCGGCTGTTTCAAATCTATAAAGTCAATATTATTAGGTAGCATTCTCTTTGGGTTTCTTCTTTTGCTGTAATTTTAGCAGCATGGGGAGGAAGTAAGGATGAATGAATGTTGTGAATATAATCAAACTCACTAAATCGTACACTTTAAAAGGGTAAATTTGCTATGTGACATATATCTTAATAAAGTAAAAAGGATGAATGTGTGTGCTATGCCACCTTCATCCCAAAGGACATCTCCTAATTTTAGGGAGAAGGATGGTGAGCCAGAGGAGCTTAAGGGTGGAGCCCGGATTGGGACGGCTTTAAGCGATGACTTTTAAGTGGCAGTTTAGCTAGGTGTTCCAAGCTGTTTGGTCTTTGCAGAGTTGAGTTTTGGTGGCAGTGGCATTGACTTTGCCTCCTCAGCCTTGACCCTGGGTGCTTGCCCTACAGGCCTGCACCATTTCTGCAGGATGAACTCGGGGGCTCTGTGTCTCACCATCCTCACAGGAACGAGATGCCCTGTAGCTCACATCCTGCAGTCATCTCAAGGACAGATAACAAGATGAAAATATTTGAGAACAGATGGTGGAGAATCCAGGAGTAAAGGGACTCTGCCTGTGCTCCCCAACCCACCCAGCTCCCATGGTGTAATCTGATAAACACTCAGAATTCAAACTGGCTTAAAAATATACAGGGAAGATGAAGTGGTCTATGGCTTCTCTTAACCTAGCCAAAATCAATAATGTGAGGTTGCTTCCTGTTAACGTTCAGAGATTTACAAGTCTAATATCCATTACTATGAAGTACTCTGTCCTGCCAATACCCATTTTTACACATTTTCAAAGTTGTTTATTTCACATTCACAGTCTTTTACATAGCAGAGAAAATGTGAGGCTGTAATATTTTCTTAAGCAATTAAATGTTAATTACCTGACAGTGAATCAATATTTCTCCCAAACTTGCTCTTGATTTCTTGGACCTCCTAACCCCGAATTATACCTTTTTCAAAACTGCGGTATCATGTGCTGGTAGTTGTTTGATTAATCGAAGAGCCGGAAGTGCCCATGTAAATAGGGAGGGCTGACAGAGTTTGCAAATAAAAATACAGCAACCCGTTAAAACTTTCAGATGAACAATGGATACTTTTAAAGTATAAGTGTATTTTGAATATTGCAGGGGATATATTTACACTAAGAAAATTATTCATTGTTTATCTAAAATTCAGATTGAACTGGGTGTCCTGTATTTTATCTGGCTACCCCAGAACAGGCCCCTTGGGGCCCTTGTGCTGGGCCCTGGGCCCACCCACACTACTCCTTGGTGCCAAGTGGACACGCCCACTTGTTCCTTTTTAGACCTGGCACCCGGTACCTGCAACTCCACAGTCTCCCACCTAATCTGACCTGGCAGTGTCTCTGGCACCCTTGGCCTTTTTCCCAGGATGGCGCTTTAGAGTGTAACCCTAGGCTGAGGTGGGGCCATGAGTGGCTGATGGCAGAGAGTGGACAGAGTTGGGATAAGTGGCAAAGGTCTTCCACGCACAGGACGTGGGATGGAGCCAGGACGGAAAGCCCTGGCCTCCGTTTGAACCCTTGCCTCGGGCCCTCCAACCAAGGGCCCGCAGGGTACGTCCGCCACCCACACTCTGTGTGTTTTCCGCTGGAGGGGGTGGGAGCAATGAGGACAAAGAGTAGAAGTTGTCACTTGCGATGTATAGCTTCTATTTCTCTCTCCTCATCCATACTTTCGTTTACTTCAGTTCATCTGCTTTGGGGGAATTTCCTTATGGAAGTTTCACCAGCAAATGGGTATTTGAAAAAAGAAACTTAAAAAAAATTTATATCACCGTCAGCAACAGGAACACTACAGGGTGACTCTGGTGCCCCTCTTGTCTGCCAAGCCTTTTACGGGATGGCTGGGTGGAGCATGCCCAGGTGCTCTGCACAGGTGCTGGCCATCCTCCAGGGAGTCGCCCGAGGGCGAGGACATCAGCTCCTCATTTCAGAAACAACGGTGTGAGCTGCGTGTGCAATTTCTGTTTGTCAGGGAAAAAACATAAGTAGAGGGAAGACATAGGCTTTCGTGAAAACATCCTGTATTGGATTATTCATGGCGTGAATGGTGTTTATTTAACCTCACAGGGAAAACATTAAGTTACACTTGTCTGAGGGCCAGGATTGTGTTAACTCACCTGTGTCCGCAGCATTTATAAAGGGAGGTTTCTAAAGGGCAGGTTGTATCAGTCAGGACTGCATTTGACCCCAGGCAACAGGAAGTCAACTAGATAGAGCAGCTAAAAACGTCAGGCTTTTATTTACTCCTGTAAGAAGCGGCTCTGGGATGGCTCTGAAGTCCCAGAGGCTCTCTGCCTTCCTCCATCCTTGGCTTGGCTTTCTTCCTCATGCTTGCAAGATGGCTGCCAGCCTTCTAGGAGGAAAGGGGAAGGTGAAGGGCAACATAATGTCACCGAGTCTACCTTCTTTTTAAATGATTTATTGGAGGTTCCAACTAGCAAACTTTGCTCATATCTTATTGATCATTAATGCAGCAGAGAGCCATCCTCAGCTCCCAGGGAGGCTGAAGTGGCCAGCCTTTCAGAGGGACACACTGTTACCCCCAAAATGCCCGGGCTGTCCTAGGAAGGACAAAGCAGGACATCCAGTGGGGTGCTAGCCTTCTCGGCCACAGATATGCACAAGCGTATACACTCTGTAAAAAACAGGGCATTTTCTTTTCCAACATACATAAGTCAGATCCATCACTACCTGGCCAGTTAAATAGCTATAAATAGAATAAATAACATTTCTAAACAATGCTTATTTTCAAGGGCTATTTATTTGTCCACAAGTTAGTCCATATGTTGAGAAATCATTTGTCCAGATGTTACCACTATACAATAGATCTGAGCAGCAGCTAGTCAAAATTCTTTACATTACAGAATTTCCTACCAACACTCAAATCTACCTTACTGTTAGCTTTAACAAGTAAGTTTAAAAATGCGTATTATTGCAAATCTTTGTTACAAACACTAGATTGTTAGCAGGTGCAATATACATCATTTTAAAATGCAAACTTGTAAACTAAATTTATAATGTTTTAAATGCATGGAATAAGGGGTGAAAAGATGACCAAAATGATCCTTGACCTCCTGGTGCTTACAAGCTACTTGGTTATAACCTAGTGAGACCTATAGCTGTAGAGAGATGAGTGCCAGGCTTGAGTGACACAGGAGAGGAGGGGTCTCATGTGGGGGGAGGTGCAGGCCCGAAGGAGCTGCACTTGCATAATGCGCAGTGGATGACTAAAACACATTAGGAAAAGCCTAAAGCTCCCGGAGCATGGGCAGCACTGCGAGCTGAAGGTCAAGGCAGAGTCTCCATGTGGCAGAGAGAAGCTGGCATCAGTCAGACTCAGACGGCTTTTGAAATCGAGGTGCCGCCTTAGAACAATAGATAGAATCCAAGTGACTTCATGGGAGATGAGTAACCGCAGAACACACTTGGAAAGCAGAGCGCTAATGCTGATAATTAAAAGCGGTATTACAGGAACTTCAAGCTGTCGGTAGGTCAAAGGACATGAAGCCTCAAAGTACATTTTCAACAGATCCCAGCTGATAGATAATTCTGTCCTTTGGTTCATTTAATTCACTTCAAACATTTAATTCACTTCTGAGTGCTCTGTTTAATCCCACAACTCAGAGCAGTTCTTATGACATGAAAATCTTCTTAATTTGTCACCTAAAGAAAAAGAAAGGCGGGTTGTGTGAAAAGACAGGCGCACACGGAATGTGGGGAGATTCTGTGCAGTTTTCATGCTTTGCTCACTCCTGACCTAGCAGTAGAAGATTTCGCAGTGTTATTGGGCAGCAGGTTCCGGTGCGGAGAGAGGCGTTTAAATCTAAGCAGCCTTCCAGGGTTTTCTGGTCCGCGGGGCAGCAGACCAGGTGCTGGCGGGGGCGGAGCCGGGGACGGGGGTGGAGCCGGGCATCGGGGACCAAGCCGGGCACCGGGGGCGGAGCCGGGCACCGGGGTGGAGCTGGGCATCCGGGCGGAGCCGGGCCCCGGGGACGCCTCGGGAAGCTCGACGGCGGCGGTAGCCTGAGCGCGGGACGCAAGCCCCCTCCCCTGGTCCCGAGCAGCCTGCGGGCCGGTCGCACGTGCTCGCCGCCCGCCCCTCCGGCGGGTCCCCGCGGGGCCCGCTGCCGGCGCCGCCCTGCGGCGGGCGCGGTGCCTGGCGCACCGGCCGGTCTCGGTCAGGCGGTGGGTGGCGCCTCCGGGGCGGGGACTCGGCGCAGGCGGCGGGCGGAGGCGCGGAGCCGCCGGCGCGCGATCCAGGCGGGGACGGGCTGCGGGCATCGCCGCGCCGAGGACGCGGAGCGGCGGGCGGGCGACATGGACCGCGGCGAGCCAGGTGAGCGCGAGCAGGTACGCGGCGTCGCCGCCGCCCCGGGCCCCATCGCGCGTCCTGGGTGCCCAGCGGCGGGGAGCGGCGCCTGCGGGCGGCGGGGCGGGTGACAGGGAGGAGGCGCCGGGCCGGGCTGCGGACGGCCACGCGCTCCGGGTGCGCGCAGCGCCCAGGGGCGCCGCGCAGCTGCCGCTTGTCGCCGCCGGCCACCCAGGCAGGAGCGCGGGGCCCTTTCGCCCCCCGAGACGGGACCGTGGCCCCGCCGTCCCTTAGCAAGACTTCCTGCCCAGCAGCCAGGTTGGGATTTTCCATGGCGTTTGATGCCACGGCGGCGGTTTTGGACGCAGGGGTTTAACGTGCCAGGTGTCCCCAGATCGCGAAGTGGTGCCTGTGGGCTTACTTGGGGGAAGGCGGGTTTTCATAGTGAGGGCCTCCTGTTACCGGTCAAGGTGAAACCCACTGCACAAAACCCTTGGTGGATCCACCCTAGCTGTGGGTGCTCGTTTCTGAAAATAGTCAGGGGCAAGTGCCTCCAGCGGATCCTTGTTTAAGGGAGGGGTGGCAGTTGTAAGGTCGGGTCTTCGGATTTCAGTACTGCTCTGTCCTAGAGACTTGGCTGACAATGACCCGGCCCTGTACCGGATGGACCGGGCACGCCCTTAAAAACGTCCATAATTGCTGAAAGAAATACAGAAGGGAACAATCTGGTAAATTTTAGAAAACGGGCATAGGAATTACTGCTATTTTGAATCCTAATACTGACAGTTTCTCTTTTTCACTTATTACCCATCAGTGTTTATCTCCATGCATAGGATTGTCATGTAAATACAACCAGATTCCACATATAGAATTTTGTATTTTACTTTTGAGAAGTTGTAAGGTGGAACCCTTCCTTTCTCCCCACCCCTTGAATTAACCTCCTGTGTAACCTATGAGCACTTATATGCAGTGTGTAAATTGCATTTCACATATATGCATATGTAATGCATTTGTATGCATACATACACATGCGCACGTGTTGTCTACATTTTAAACTTGTGGAGCTTAGAAGTGTGTGCTTTGTCTTTGTTCACAGCTGGGTAATGTGATGATTTGCATGTAGTAGGCATTCAAGCGTTTGAGTTGGAAAGCTGATCACAGGTCTTAATGTATCCTTAGGAAAAGATCTAGGGCCACCAGGTAGGCTGGTATTATTCTGTCTGGTTTTTAAGGGGGCAATGGGGTGTCAGACGTGTCAACATGCATGTTCGTACATGTCTCCCACTGCCATATGTAACAGAATGATGTGTCTAGAATGACTCCGTTCATACTTGTCAAAGTAGGTTCAGCAGCTGTGTCTGACTTAGGCGAGTGGAGTGGCTCATTTTATTAGATTTCGTGTTCCGGCTTGGCCAGTAGGAGTCACAGTCAGTAGTGCCACTGCAGAAGTTCAGTTGGCTGATGTACTTTGTGTGGTTTTTGTAGGTCCGGTTTGTGTGTGTGTCTAAGACATAATTTATAAATTCCTTGATGTATAAGAGGATTCTTTTTCTTTCTCTAATTTCCATATATATTCTCGGGTCAAGACATTAGTGAGTCATGTGAGTCCTTGTTTTTAGTTGTCCCTTGAGAGCAACTAAAGAGGATGAAGAGGCCTCCATCCTCTTCAAGTGGGGAGTCTGAACCTGGGTTCAGAATGAAAGGTGAATCACCTGCCCTGGGCAGGTCTGCGGGCTCCCTGAGGGGCAGTGCTGGGTGACAGCCACGTGGCCTGGCCTTACACTTCCGGTTGCCTCTGCCTGCCTCTGCCTGTCTCTTTGGCCTTCCGGCATCCAGTAGGCTCTCAGAAATGTTTGTTGACCCTCTCTGATGGAAAAGGAAGCGCCCAGGGGCACCTTCCAGCTGTGGGAGCCTAGGTGACCCTCCAAGCCTGCTTCTTGCTTCCTGTTTCCTCCTGCTTCCCCCCTCCCCCCTCTGCATTTTAAAGAAGCAGGACTGGTTGGATAGGTGGAGAAAGTTGCTGATCAAGCTGTGCTGGGTTGGTTGGAGGGTGAGTTACATATGCTGTTTCGGACTGGTGCAGTGGTGGCTTGGTGTTCAGTGACTCTGTGAGACAGATGCCTGGCTTACAGTGAGGGAGGGACCTGCCTGCCACTGTGAAACCCCCGTGTTTGCTGGCAAATGAGATTGGCCGAAATCAGGTTTATAAAACTCTGTGCTTATCTCTTGGACTGTGATTTTTGCAGTTTTAACATCCAAAGCAGAACATTTTAGGATTTGTTTAACTTACATTTTATTTAATATGTGTGCAGTTTCTTGCATTTGTCTGTCTCTTAGAAAAACTGTAGATGCAGAATTAAGTGACCTGCCTCTTGTCTTAAATGCATCTCTCTGTTGAAAATGTCTCCTTGTACTTTCTTTCCTACATAAAGTTGTCAAAATCTATCCTTTGCTACTTTTTTTTTTAACAGCCATAAAGTTTGTAAATAAACAGTTTTCCTTGTGTTTTCTTTCAATGATGTATTGTGATACCCGCAATATCAAACTTGGACTCTGCTATTCTCCCCAACCTTCTCCTGCACCCCAACTTGGCAGTACTCCGGTGATATTGAGAGCTCAGTCAGCTCCAGAGTGTGAGTGTGTTAGCCCAGCCCGGCACTCGGCACTCGTACTGGGAAGCTTCAGTGCCCAGAGCTGACTGTGAAGAGCCTCTGTCTACCTTTTATGGGGCTGAGTGCGTGTTTATACTTGGGAACTGTCTTGTGTTACAGTGAGAACCTGCACTTTAGCGCCATTATATTGAAGTGACCGTCAGCCAGTTGCCAAGTATTTTATCTGTGTTTGTATTAAATAAAATCAAGACTTTATTTTAAAAGGGAGAGGGAAGGCTTCTAGAGAGAGGGGAAGGCTGTAAGCAACTGTGACATAATATGTCACTGTGATTTCAGCATTGTCATCATGCCTTAGAAGTAACAAAAATGTGAGACATCACTTACTTAGAAGTCAAGCAAATGCGGATGTGACTGGATAACAATTTGGAGGGCCTGCTCACACGTCTCTGAGTGTGAACCTGAGCGGCCACCCAGGGTCCTGCTGTCTTTAGTCAAGTGTCACCTTCTCTACAGTGCTGCTGTCTTTGTTAGCTCACATTCACTTCCTACATTTATTTTTTGTTCAGTAGCCTACCTCGTCCCCTGAGGAAAGCTGAGCAGCAGGAGGGGTTGTGAGTGTTTAATAAGATCTCAAGACAGAATAATCCATGCACACAGCTCAAAGAAATACACTCATGGTTCAAAACAGGAAACAACCAAATGCCATGATCTTCGGTGCTGTTGATCCTTCTGTTGTAGGCTAAGATTGTTTAATTTTCCTTTTGGGGTTAATTATTTCTGTTTTAATTGATAACTATTGTAAAATCTCTTTCCTGAGACTTTCCCTAATTTTATTTAATCTGGTGGGTACCAGCTGTACAGAAACTATAATCTTAGCAGTATATTTTTATTGTAAAACGTCCAAGGGATAGAGGGATTTAATGTTAGGAGAAGTTAAAAAACACGTTTGAGTTAAGAATACTTTTTGGTAGCTGAGAATGTTGTTCATTTTAGAGAAACTAGAAAATATAAATGGAGAAAAAAAAATCACCTAGAATCCTACCCTGAAAAATTGCTATTAGCATTTTGGTTTATGTCCATCCATTTATCTAAACTTTTTAACAAATTACAAAATAATCTCTTATTGAATATTTCATATGGTAATTTGGCTTAAAAAAATTTAGCGTGTTGTTAAAACATACTTCTTCAACATCATTTTGATGAGTGTGGCCAAGTAGTTAATGCACATGACACAGTTCAAAATGACTAAAAGGTTGCAACATGTCAGTCTCCCTGCCATTCCTGTCTCTTGGACTGTATCCCTTGTGTGGCAGTGCCACCATTGTCACCAGTTTCTTCTCTATCCACCCAGA
The DNA here is from genome assembly GCA_004027375.1 of Macroglossus sobrinus. Lineage (NCBI taxonomy): Eukaryota > Metazoa > Chordata > Mammalia > Chiroptera > Pteropodidae > Macroglossus > Macroglossus sobrinus. The sequence goes on along the minus strand of PVKZ01000166.1, from coordinate 679,373 downwards.
GAGCCTCTACGTATGTAGCTATACATACACTTATATTTAAATATGCATTTATGTATATGTTTATGTGGCTATCTTATGTAAACTGGCATAAATGGTTTGGCACCTAACTTCCTTCCCTTAAATACAGGGTATGTTTTAGAGGTCACTCGATATGTTATGTAGAGCTGCTTCATTTTTACAGGCTATTTGTAGATATTCTATGGTATTTAGGGGGACCAAAGTTTTGCTACCCCAAAACATGCCTTTTGGGATATTGGTTTGAAACTGGTTATTCAGAAACAAAAGACTCAGAAAGAACCTTTGACCCTCCCTCCTTATCTGCCTGAAGGAATTCAGATAGAAACACCTGCTTCAAGGAAGGGAGCGTCTGTCTCCTCAGCTTCATAATATAAACCGAACATCGCAGAAAGGGGGAAATCTAGCAAAGCCTGTGTTAGACTTCCATCCGTGTCCCATGGTCTCTGGGTGGCCCAGCGAGAATTTGTTCCTCACGTGCTTGCTCTTTCTTGTCTCCTCATGAGTTATCTGCTTTTCCTTTGCAATCCCAGACCCCTGTCCCCTTCTTCTTTGTCCAAAATGGCACAGAAACCTCAACTGCCCAGTGTGTCTTTGTGTCTCATGTTCCTGTGGCGCCCTCCCCACCCCACACACGCATCCTGATAAATTGTAGACATTTTCTCCTGTCGCTCTGTCTCATGTTAATGTGGTTACTAGCCCAGCTAGGAGAACTTAGAAGGAGGGAGGAAAATATATTTGCACCACCCCTCCCCCTGCGCTATGGGTGATCTTTAACTTGCTCTCTGTTGATGGACACTTAGGTTTCCCCTAATATTTTGCTGTTGAAACAAAGCTGCAAGAAATAAAATTGTATCCAAGCTATCGGATAAATGTGCCAGGATAAATGTGCCAGTAAGTCCATGGGAAGAGCTCCTGGAAGACTGTTCATGTCCACAGTGCTGAGTCCTGCTGCACGGAGCGGTGCCAGTCACTGCCTGGTAGTGACGAGGAGCATCCGCTGCTGTGCGTCCTGTGGCCCGGGCATTGTCACGCTTTCTCATCTTGGCTCAGCTCAGCAGGGAACAGGCTTTCTCAGTAAACGTCTCATGATAGACGCTTCTTAAAATGAGGGCGGTGTGCTGCTTTTGATACGTCTAAGATCTGTATTTCATTTTCTGTGAAATGTCTCTTTATATACTTGGCCCATTTTTCTATTGTGTTCTTAGTCTTTTTCCTCTTGATTTGTAGGATGTAGCTCTCCATCCATGAAATGAATTGCTAATATAGTTTTTCCTACTTCATTGTTACTTTCTTGGCTTTAAAATCGTTTTTTTTTTTTCCAAGCAGAAATACTAATTCATCAATTAGTAGTTTTTATTTTTAGCTTCTAGCTTTGACTCATTCCTAGAAATGCCATCCTCACTTTGAGTTTATGTAGCTATGATTTTATATTTTTACATTTAAATCTTTCATCCATCTTTATTTTGATAAAATGCGTGAAGCAGGACTCTTACCCAGCCTCCCCTCAACTGGCTTCTGCATGACTTGGCCAACTTCTTTCACAGGCTAATGAATTTCTCCTCGATTGACTTGAGACACTTTTGCTGCCAGACAACAAATTTCTGTATTCTTTTCTTACGTATCGATCTGTCTGTTCATTTCCATCTACTAAGCTGTTTAAATTATTGTAGCATATATATGTAAAAATGTCTGGAAGAGGTATATACAATCTCCCTTTTCCCTTCAAAAGCATTGTTTCAAGAGCAGCAGACTATGGTAGCAGGCAAGGGACAGGAACAGTAAGGCACGTGTCAACACCCGAATAAGGCCGTGTGTCTATCCTTGTGTTATCAGAACTGATGACAAACGTTTAGGGCCAAGAACGCTGGACTTAAGGTTATGTCTGAGTTCTAAATTTGGCTTCTTCATTTTCTGGTTATGAGATAAGTCACTAAACCTCTTCGAGGCTGATGATACCTCAAATATTTGTGAAAATTAAGTAAAAACCCATGACTGGTGCTGGTGCTCGGTAGATACTGATTCTGAAACTGAATATTAGATATTTCTATAAAATGCTAACTCAGTTAGGATTAAACATTTCATGTAGACACAAATAGGGTGCGATGCCTACCCTCGGGCTCTCAGGCAAGGCTGGAGAAACGAGCATACAGCTAGGCCACCACGCTTGGAAGGAGGATGCTGGCTTTGGCGATGAGGCCCCGTGGTGGGTACCGCTGAGAGGCTTGAGCTCTGTGGATCAGGGTGTGGGTGTTGGGGACATTTCCTGTGGATTCGTGGGTTTGGGCCTGTGGGAATGGTAAAGGGGAGAACACAAAAGGCCAGACTATTTTCAGAAGCTAGTAGAGTTTTAAAAGGACATTCGGGATCAGAGATGGAAATTTGCTTGCCCATGTTTGACATCTGTGTATACGTGTGTGTGTGTGTAAAATGAGAGAAGAAAGCAGAGGCAGGGGGAATAAGTGGCTTCGCTGTGCCCGTGTATATGTCGCTGGCTTTAGGGAAGACGCTTTCAGAGCAAAATGTATTTTAATAATAATGTCTAGAGTTTGACTGTCGAGGAACTTGATTCCGTAAGCGATTGTTCGCTTCTGTGTGTGAGTCCTGCAGACGTGAGCGCTTACTGTTAGCAGGACAGACGCTCCCACCCCGGGCGGTGTGAGAAGTAGTTCAGCCCGGAGGTGGCATTTGAGCCAAATCAGAGTAATGCTGTGGTTTCTTCATTTCCCCAAACTGGTGACGTCTCACGGCACACGTGAGGGCTCGCTTGGGTCATGCAGTGTCTTGGCCGTGGAATGGACTTGTGCAGTGTCTGGATTCATCCCATATTCTCTGGTTCTCTCGAGAAGTAATTTTCATTCCAGAGAGCAGTGCCCTGACTGGACTGTCCACGCTCCCAGGTCACAGGTGAAAGAGAAACGGCCCTGCCAGTAGCCTCTTCCACCGATTTTGAGCCGGTCGCTACTGCTCATGGCTTCAGGAGTAAATGAAGATTCCGACTAATAGTGATGATAACACGACAGGTTTCTCTTCATTCAGGGACTTTATTTTCCCCAGAATTACAGCCTCTGGAAGGGACCCCAGCCCTGGAGGCCTGCTGTCTGCCTCTGGGGATGGCGGGGTGGGGGTGTCATTGCAGAGCAGAGTCTGATGACAGTTCCTGGGCTGATTGTTGTGTTTGTCGTGGCGACTGTGGATGTTACGTTTGAAAAACATTGAACGCCGATGAAGCAGTTTTTCAGAGTGCTCTGGGTAACTGACGATTTGCTCAAGCCCAGAGTGACATGTAAACCTGCTCCCAGGGGTTTCTCTGTCTGTGCCCTCGGTGTTTGTCTCCCGTCTTCACTTTTCCCTTCTCCTGCCTTCTCTCTCTTTTCTTGTTGTTGTTTTTTTTCCTCCGCCTAATTTCAATTTTCTTTTTTTCTCCTTTTATCATTCTCCACGTGGGCCATCAAGTGGAACTCAAGAGCTTCGTTGTTGTTCTTTTTTGTTTCACTTTTACTTATGGGATTTCATGGACTCATTCAGTATATTTTATGTTTCTCATTAGTATTTTTTTCAGTAAAAATTAAAATGAGAACCTGAAAATGGATTTTCTAGTTTGTTCATTTATTATTAATTAATTGCATTGCTATTGCAAACCTAATTTAGGTCTCTCTCTCTCCTTCGCTTTCTCTCTGGTGTGTAATGACTCAAAGGCTTAGAAAAACATTTCGAATTATTAATTGAGATTTTTCAAAAAGCATACTTTATTAATTTAACCCTTTGGGTCTCTGTATGAATTCTGGGCAAAATGGAAACACTTAGAGGCCACATCATTTAAAAAACTTATTAGAAGATGAGGAAGAAATTTGATTTTTCTTGCTCAGTTCTAAAGGAATCGAGGGAAGTGGTTAGTTGCAGTTCTCATCTGCTGCCATTCCAGGATGTGGAGCTCCATCATCGTGTCACTGCGACCTGGGACTCTGACATACTGACCCTGGAACTCCCTGAGCTGTGGGGGAGGCTGCTGGGTGGGTGCCCTTTGCACTTGGGCCCGGAGGCCCTCAGAACACCTGCCCACCAGGGACAGCAGGACCCAGCCTGAGGCCCCCGTGTCTCCTGAGCACGTGCCTGTCTGCCCAGTCACTCCTGTGCCTGTCAGCTTCAGAGGAGTTAGGAATCCTTAGCTCTTTTCTGCCAAGTACTGTGTGGAAAAGAAGGAATTTGTCGCTGAGGCCACATTCACTGGTGGTTGCTCGCCCTGGCTCCAGCACTGGGCAGTGCCAGGCCCTGAGCGCCCCGTTCGACCCTGGCACTGGGAGGCACCCCCACTTTTATCCTCTCTTTTGGAAGCGGCTGTGGTTGTCATTACACTTCCTTTAGTTGCTGGCTTTGTGCAGTTACAGCAGCTGTACCAATGTCCCGAGCATTTTTCTGTGCTTCACAGTAATTCTTATCACATATATAGACCATTCTTCTTAACAAAAGCCTTAGTGGCCCAATGATTGTACGTTCTCTTCTGCATTTATTCATTGGTGTCCCAGTATCTGTCTCTTTTAAACGTAATGTGCTCATTAAGGGACCATATGCTACTGGCAACATTGACCTGTTTTAGTGGCAGTGATGGCTAAAGCGCAGGTGCGTTTTCTTTGTCCACGGTATGTATCCCCTGCCCTCCTCCCTCACCCCTGCACACGCCCTGCCAACTCAGCATTCCTTTTCTTTGTCACGGCGCTGGCTGGACTAGGGCTGCGGCCTCAGCAGCCTCCAGGAGATTGGATTTCTGCTGCTCTGCAGGCGGGGACTGCTTGGGCCTGACTGGCCCGAGGCGCATCTTTGAAGCTGGGTCTGCCAGTCGCCCTTGCGGATGCTGATATCCTCATGGGCGTTTGAGGAGGGCGTTTGAGGAGGGCATGGGAAGGACGTTTGCACTACCTGTTGGAGACTGGGCTGCCTTAGGGCCCCACCCTGGCCCACGTAGCTATGTCAGAGGCTGTGGGAGGCTGGCCTTCCTGGAGGACATGGCCCGCCCTCCTCCCTGGCTACCTCTGAGTGGCTCAGGGTGGGGCAATGAAAAAGAGGTTCCGGATCGACCTGCTCCCCAGGTGGGCACTGTGGGGGAGCTAGAGGCAGGTCCAGTCTGTGTCCTCTCTCCAGCCATTCCTGGGTGTTCAAACGTGTCAGTTCTAGGAGGTGCCTTGAAGGCCGGGCAGTAGAGAGGCGTGCCGTCTTGTTCACATGGTAAACTGCCCATCAGTGACGGCTGGGGCTGCCTCCAACACACAGTGACACAAAGGCAGTGCGTCCTAGGTCCTGCCTTTAATGTAACTTGTTTCCTGACTCATTTTGGAATTGCTCCTGTACAATAGATGTAGTGGAAAATGATCTCGTAATAAAGCTTACACCACACGCCTGTGCTCTCTGCTCAGGTTTTAAGTCTGTTCTCTTTAGAGGTAAAGGATATTTTTCTTTACTACTCTTGATGTTGTGGAAAAAAAAAAAAAATATATATATATATATATTTTTTTTTAATTGGATATTTCTGTTCTGCAAGGCTGTAATAGCACTTTTTGCTTCATCTTCCCTGGGTAAAGACCCGAAGCTTCCTAAATGGATATAACCAAAAACTTGGCCTTGTTTAAAGGAGATGAGAAAAGAACTGAGCTGGCTTTCAGGTTTAGAAAAGCGATGCTTTTTCTCCATACCATGGGGAAGCCAGGCCCAGAACGCTGGGCAGCACACAGCTACTGCTTTGTGACCCACTGTGACTGCCAGCATGGGGCTTCAGTGTATCAGGGACCAAGTGAGCTGTGATGACCTCTCGGTATCCGAGGGAATAAAGCCTGAAATGGGAGTGGCTGATGTCCCCAAGCCCAGGATCAAGAGTGTACTGTTATTCAGTTTTTTCTCTAATGTGAAATTTGCAGAGTCCTTTTTATAGAGAATGGTACTTTTATTTGATTATTTATCACAGAGCGAAGGTAAGAATATCTAGGCTGTCTCAGATGTCGGCTTTTAAAATTGTGTAGATGCCATGTACTTTTGACATCAATCAGCTTAAAAGTGGAAAATGTATAATTTTTTATGAAATACCACTTCTTGTTATCCCTGGTTTGAGACAGGACTTGAAGCAATAATGTGGAGATTAGTAGGTTGTTAACTCTTTATTTCCATCTCTCAAATGGAAATTAAGTCTGCTAATCCTATTATTAGATCCATAAGTTTTTGTATACCTTAGTTTAAAATGGGTTCCTGCCTACACTGTTGTGTTTTATTCTATCTTGTCAGTAAGTAGATCTTACTTTTGACTGTGAAGTTACTGGGAAATAAAGCACAATGTGTGTGTGTATGTGTGTGTGTGTGTGTCTCCAGGCCCCACTGCCTTGAAGGGAGGAGATCGGGCCTTAGAGGGGTAGTAGCTAGATGTCCTCACGAAGATTTGTGACTTAGATATCAGAGCTCCCTTTATTGTCACCTGCAGAGCCATCCCAGTAAATAGAAGGATGACAGTGGGGGCTGGGGGCGCGTTGCCACCACTGTGTGTAGGAAAACAAAAGACTTCACGAAGATTTAGCTTTTCCAAAACAATGTCCTTTTGATCCATGGCGGCTAGCAGTCCCTCCTGTGAGTTGACTGTTTGTTGTGCACTGTGTCCATGGCAGTTACCAGTAAGACCAGCTGAACTCTGCGAGCGCTCGGGGGCAGCTCCCGCCGGGCCATCCTGATTGCTGTGGCTGGCAGCATTTCAGCAGCTCAGAGGGGGAACCTCCACTGTAACCCACCATGAGCTTTCCTCTAGCATAGTCTCAGGTTACCCATTGCTCAGGGCCCTCCTAGCACCTGGAACATCTAAAAAAGTTATGGGGGAAAAGCATGAAGACACGCGCCTTGTAAAAGAGAAGGGGCAGGAGAATATGAAGAACAACACTTGTTCAGAAAAGAGTCAAGACAGTTGCTCCGAGCCCCCAGAAGATACAGGTCTTGTCAGACCTTTTCGTAGGCGTCTGCATACAGGTGTCCAGCTTGTCCTGGCCTCTGAGACTCGTTCCGACGCCTGTGGCTAGACCCACACGGCTGACTCAGCGGGTCCGGGGAGGCCTGAGAAGCTGCATTTTTACCAAGTTCCCAGGTGATGCTAGTTCAGGCACCACACTTTGGGAACACTCATACAATTTATGTGTGTGTGTGCGTGTGACTATCTTTAAAAAAGCAAGTGCTTCTGTATTTTTCATAAGCTCTGTGTCATGGTAAGCTTTCTGTGCTAGTACATGTCAACCATTTCATTCTTTTTCATGGCTGCATAGTGTTCCAGAGTATCACTAATCCTTCATTTAACTTCAATTGATGTGCATTTTAGTTCTTTACAGTATTTTTTAAAACTAACACACACAGGCGCTGGCCAGAACATCTTTGCTTCTTCCTCCCTCAGGCAGGCCCGTTGGTCTGGGGCCAGATAGAGAAGTGAAACCGCTGAGCACATGTGTCTTCTGTCTCGTTTTTTTCTTCTCCATGATGTCGCCCTGCCCCTTCATGATGTGTGCCACCATGGCACCCCACTCTCCCACATCTCCTCCTAACCTGGGGCTCAGCCAGAGCTGCTAGGAAAAGCGTAAGCACCTGCTGCCTGGGCCCTCCGCAAGTCCTACCTGGAAACGGGCTGGGTGGCTGGCCGGGCCTTTTGCCTTTTCTACAGACTTCCCCAAATAGTGACATTCAATGGCCTTTTCCCCTCTCTGTGTACTTGATTGATAAGAATCACCCTTGGGAACAACTTGCTCGCTCACTAAGGTTGCTGGGGGATATGGGTCCAGGGTGTCTTTTCCTGAGAAGTCCTTGTTAGATTTCTCCAGTCTGGATTCTCTTCCCTCATGTCAGACTCTGTGTTTAGAACACGCTGCAGCCTTCCGCGAGCCTTCCTTACACCTTCTAAACCGGTTATTCCTCTTCCCGGCCCTGTCCTGGCTCTGATTCCAGTGAGGTGAGCTGGGCAGGGTCAGGCAGAGCTGCAGGCCCCAGCCAGCTACGTGGCAGCGCCACCCTCTCTACCAGTTTGCATTTCATAATGGGTAAGATCAGAATCACGATGGTTGTCGTTTTCTTGTTTTGCCAAGTCATAAAATCCACCCATAAACAGCTAACATTTAAAAAACAAATGAGATTTTTTAACACTCCCTCCCCCGCAAAAAAAAAAAAAAAAAAAAAGAAAAAAAGGAAGGAAGGATGTTATCTCAGAGTAAAGGCATTGCTTTTAAGGAAAAAAAAAATTTTTTTCTCCTTTTGCCTTCGACAAGTGAAAATGTTGGTCAGGTCTGGGGTAGTCAGTCCCACTATGCAGAGGAAGCTGTCATATTCCTTGACCAAAAGATGTGGTGTGTGTCTTTGTTTCTCCAAGTTTGCTGTGTCCTTGCCAGTGCTCCTGTCTACGAGTGGCTTCAGGGCTGGTCCTGCAGGGTGCCGTCCCCCAAGAGGACAGTTCCCAGGATTCTGACAGTCACTCGTTCCCACTCTGGCCACCTGCTGTGTGCCAGGCACCGAACCAGGTCCCCATAAGAAGGAGTGGCTGGGGTTCCTGCACTTTGGCCATGGCCCGGTGACCTGGCTCCTCCCAGCACCAAAGCTGCCTTCATGGAAGTGTGACAACAGTGCCATCAAAATCTTTACATTGGTTCTTCGTTTCTGGCCACAAGCCTGGCTTCAACAGGGTCGCTACTTTGTTCTCAAGCTTCTTGGGAGAATCTGCTGTTAAAGCAAAGAAACCCCCTACTTTTGCACTTCTGCTTTGGGACGTGAAAATACCCTAATACATTATAATAAAATGTGTGCCTATTTTAATACCAGAGCTTCCCACATACATAGGGGACCCCTCCAGAACTACTTCAGCCTGACAGTTACTCATTTTGAACCATGTGGTGTGTGGAAACAAATTAAAAATTCACAGAGTAACTCATGACCTTGAATTCCATGCAAATGAGCAAGATCTAGGGGACCTATTAGGGTTTAAACTGATACAGTTCTCTTAGATTTTGTTTTTCCGTTACAGTCTACTAGATGCGGTGCTGAGGGGATTGAGATGGTTAAAATGGACTCTGAATGCCTTGTGAAAGGGACAGTCTAGCAGCTGCCCATCCCTCTCTGGGTGGGTCTGATAGGAGAGCCCTGAATCGTGTGTGTGCCTCCCGAACTTCCCCAGGACATCTCTGCTCTGAAACCTAATAAATATTTAATGGGCGGGGCATAGGATGCTGTCCCAGTGCTGAGTGCTGCTCGCAGTCGCTATGGAGAAGCCTGGGCTGGTCCCAGCTGTGTGACAACACTGCAGGCCCTTCAGGGTGGGAGTGGGCGGGAGTGGGAAGGGGCAGGAGCGGAAGGTCATTTAACCTCAGTCAGCTCGAAGAGCTCTGCTGGTTCTCAGGAGTATTGATCAGTTCCTTTATGGGCCCCCACATTGTAACGTCTACTGTTTTTAACCATTCCATAGTTTTTTAAAGTACTGTATTATTTTAATCAAAATTGGCTTCCTATCGCAAAGTCCTGGCCTTGTATGTTGGTAAAATTAAGATGTAGTTTATTTACTAATTTATAATATTAGCACGAGAGTCTTCATCATACGTTAAAGAACAAAATGTTGCAATATCCATTTGCCTGACAAGGATTGCTTTCATTTGAAGACACACAAATGCCTGGAATGCCTTGGTTGGTTGTTTCTGACTGTACCCTGAATGTTTCTCTTTTTTTAAAAGCTGATTACAGAATTTGTCATATATAATTTAAACGTTGGAATCTCTTATAATGGACTTTACCTTATGGATTGAACCAATGTGGCTTTCGTAATTGTTTAAAAATTTAATCTCCATGTTTCATGAATGTCACGAGAGCCTAGACAACATTTTTCAAGAAGTGTTTTGCTTCTTTTTGTCTGCTTTGGCGCCTCACTCATACCATCACACATACCAGAAATCTGAATAAACATTTAACAAACGTATGTCATGTTGAAAATGGATCTATCCAATCTTCAGGAGGTTTTTTACTGTTTATACATCTTTGTCTCTAGAGTACGGTCTTGTGATACCTGTCAGATCTAGAAATGGTGATTTCTAGCTGATTGATCACTTGGTTGCTTTTCAAGTGGTGAGCATCATGCTAACCATAATGCTCGAAAACTGAATTTGTGGCTTTGGCCCGTAGGGAGGCTGCATCAAGTGGGGGGTGATGACGTGGGAGTCGGCTGTGCTAAGTTACATGGGGTGACACTACATGTAATTAGCCTGGAACATGCTTGTGGGGGGCCTCTTGCTAAGTTTTTAATGATTTCAGTCAAAGAGAAAATGTCCTTTCCAAAGGAATCAAACTCTTCATGGGGCTCTCTGTGAGTCTGCGATGAACTGCAGGGCTGTCTCTCCAACCCTGGAGTGGCTTTCAGGATGTGTAGCAACGAAGGCAAGAAGAGGTGACTTAACTAATCCTCATGTCAGGGCTCAGGCCTGTTTGGGGCACAGCTTCTCCTGAGGGGACAGAAGTGGACAGGTGATGGCCAGCCTCTGGGTGTTTCTCAGGAACTTGTAAATTGATCTCAGGTAGCCCCTCCAAGGCTGTCTTCATTATTTGCAGTAGTTGAAGACAGGTGGGAGAGAGTTGAGTCTTGCCCGGGACAAATCTTACTGTGCCTTTTCTCCTTGGCTTTCTGTGACTCCCCAGTTTCCAGAAGCGGTTTCTGACTGTAGATAGAGCAGGCTTCTCCACGGTCCACCAAGACTTCATACCCGGGGACCACTCCATCCCTGACAGAGGTTCGATCACTTCCTAGGCATCTTTGTACACAGGTGTGGGGTCGGGTTTGGCTGCCCGGTGCCGGCAGTGAGAACAGGGACCAGATATTTGCCTTCAGCGGGTATGGGATGCAGGTTTGTGCGACTTCGCTGCAGCGGGAGATGCAGCAGCCCAGTGAGATTGACCCCTGCGACTGGACGGGGAGAAAGGAGCAAGGCCTTCTGCTGTGGGGAGCCCAGTGCATCTTCAGAGGAGACAAGCTGTCTGTAACCGCTTCGTGTGTGAGCAGCGTCCGTGCTGGGGTTGTGGGCGCGTGTGCGTGTGCGTGTGAATGTGGGTGTCTTGCACTGAGGTGCCTTCAGTGGCCACAGGGAAGCCTTAGCCATTGCTCCCCGCTGAGGGATTGCTTTCCAGAAATTCCTTAATCTCTTTCAGGCCATTAAAGGCTTAGCAACTAATGAGCACACCCACTAAATACTACCTCACGTTTGAGAAAAGAGCTAAACCTTTCCTGGAAAAAGCCAGCTGTTTCCCCAGCTAGCAGGTGGAGCCTGTGTGCTGTGGTTCAGGTTATCTTCAGCTCTGGATGGCTGAGTAAGGATGATGTCATCCTAGAGAAAGTGGGAAGTAATTAGAATTGGACTGCGTTTTAATTAAGTTGCTAACTCTTGCCCATCTTCCCACCCCTGGGGGCCGGCACAAAGACTTCTCCTTGTCCCTGGGGTTCCCCAGACAAACTGGAGCGACCCCAGGGGAGCCTAGGACTTGCGCTCTAGAGAAGGCCCTCGATCTTGCCAGGAAACAAAGAAACACCGTTTGTGTGGGCTGTGGAGCCAGTGTCAGCCTGTGGCAGCTGGACCAGTGCTTAAAACATCCCCAGAGCCTCCCGTAAAGCAAGGCTTATCTTGCATGGAGGGCGGAAGTCGGCTTCTTCAGATGAGAAATTACAGGGTGCTCAGTGGAGGTAGGAGGGACACAGGGCCTGCTTGTGGGTCTAAGGAAAAGACCAGGAGACAGGAGAGCTGGGCTGGGGTCCTGCTTGGGTGATGTGGGTCATGCACGCTCCCCTGAACGTCAGGCACCCTGTAAATGCCCCTGTCCTGACGCAGCAGCTCGGGAGGACAGAAGAAAGCCATTGTGTCTGAGCACGTCCTGTCAGCCCAGGTGCTGTCCAGAGCTGCACAGCTTCACTTTCCTGCTTGTTATTTTACATTGTGTTGAATTTTCCCTAAGGCAAAGCTTTAGCCCTGCTCTTTGGGTTGCATTTGCCCAGCAGTGGGTAATTATTAAGGTAGTTATTAACGATTAATCTAAATTACAGACTGTATAGTCTTTGGAGGACATGAGTGTTTTATAATTTGAAATGTCCTAAAAGTTTGCAATTCTGAATTGTTTTTTTCCCCCCCTAAAACCACTATCCTAGATGCTGATGAGTATGGGCTTTCTTTTAGGGGTAAAGAAATGTTCTAAAATTAGACAGTGGTAGATAGTGGTGTTGGTTTCACAGCTCTGACTATAGTAAAAAATACTGAATTGTACTCTATAAAATGGCGGATTTTATGGCATGTGCATTATAGCTCACTACATACAGCCCAGCTACTACTGTATCAGAAAAACAAACAGCACGGTTCTAAATGTCTGCAAAAAACCCTTTGCTCCCGCTCCCCACCATTGTGTTGAGAGCATGGCAGGCATCCAGTACATACAGGTGTTTGAATGTTGAATAGCACAGTTGAAATAATCCTCGTAGCCCAGGTAGGTGAGGTGGCAGTAGGGGCTGTGGTGTTGGGGGTGACACTCCAGGGGACAGTGCGGCAGCCTGGGGGGCAGCCCCTCTGTGGGGGCTGGTGTGGTACAGGCAGGCTTGGTTGGCAAGAGGGTCTTGTGACAAGATGGCAGATGTCGGGGTGGCTGGGAGGAGGAAGACCTGCCACAAGCAGGTGAGGACCTGGTGGGAGGAGCCACAGATGGCCCCGGAAGTAGGTCAGAGGGGTTGATAAGCTGGAAGTTTTAGGTCCAAATTCTGGTTACCTGGGCCTTCTGAATCAGGAAGCCATGCGATGACAGAGCGATGACTTGATTAGCAGCAAAGATGGCTGCGTTTGGGGGATGTCGGGGAGACGGGCAGTTGGTGACCACAGGCTCTTAATTTTCAGAGTGTCTTTGTCCTCCAGTAGCCAGGTGCCCAGCCTAACAGGAAATGAGGAATGAGGGGGAACGGGAAGGCGGAGCCGAGGCCCAGCCCCGGGCAGCCGCCCTTGGGGGCTCATTTTCAGTCTTTTCATTTTTATTTTTGATAAATGTTCCCGAGGAGTGTGTTTTCAGTTCTCGAGATGCACCTGGTCCGGGACTGGTGTAGAAGGTATCTAATGCCTTTCCAGACCTACAGTGGCCAAGCAGAAGCCACCCTGAGTTTTGTTCTTGCACCTGCAGAAGTGGGGGAACCACTAAATCTCATGAAACCACTTCTTTCTCCTCAGAGGGCATGCAAATGCTCTTCCTCTCGGCATTTATGCAATAAGGTGTCAGATGGAGAATTCCGTTCTTTTGCTATCTTATTGTCAAAGAAAGTCACCTTTCACAGTCTTCCACTGAGAAATATTTGGATGGTGATGGGGCTATCGTCAGCTCGGGCTCCCGTGTGAGTTCTCCCTTCTGAGGGCGTCTTCGGCTTATTTTCGTGCTTATGATAAACAGTACACGTTCAGGCAGTACAAGGGGGCACAGTTAAATCAGACTGTCACCCGCGACACAGTTCCCAGGCACAGCTGCCTGGGTCAAGCTCCTGGACGTCCCTCCAGCCATGTCCATGCAGATAACGTGCGCAACTACTTAAAAAACCCAATGGGAAACATATCAGACCTGTTATTCTGCATTTTGATTGTTTTAAAAAACACCTATCTTCTTGGGTGTATTTCCTTAGCTAACACATATGGATAAATCTTTAAAAAAAAAAAAAGACAGTTTATTGAGGGACAATTTGCAGTAAATAATTACCATCTAATTTACCTTAAAATTCACTTGTTTGAAGGGTACAACTCAATAACTTTTAGTTAACTCACAGAGTGGCGATCCCATCAGCCCTGTGACTATTCGCAGGCAGGACAATGCCACCCGCAGGCAACCACTAATCTACTTTCTGTCCCTGTAGATTGATTTTACTTTTCAACTATAACAAATGGCTCATTTTGTGGAAGTATGAAAATGTGTTTCACTGGTCTCTATTCAAACAGATTTAGTGTTTTGCTGATGTTTTATTTTGCTGCCTTCCTACTTCCTACTTCCTTTAAAAATTTTTTTGATCATATTGAAAATTTGCCTCTGAGCCAGACTAGTTAGGGGCATGTTGGTGCTCTGTTTGTGGATTTTCCAGGTTGAGCAGGAGGACTGGAGAGTCTAGGACCTGGGTAATTAATTACCTGCATTTGAATGGAAAATGCCCGAGGACCTGCTTGATTAGGGGAAACCCAAGCTTTCATTGCATTTTATGGATGTGGGAACTAAGCATTGACACAGAGTTGGCACTGAGGGCATACTTTGTTTTGGCTTTTCTTTTTCATGGTTGTCTTTAACTGGGAGCCTCTGAGTCTGTCTTGGGCTTTAGTTTTCAAATTGTGCATTGGGGCCCATTATTGGGTCGTGGATTCTGACCCATTATTGGATCATGGATTCTGACCAGCTGTTTTTTTTTGTTTTTGTTTGTTTGTTTTTAATACAAAGTACAACAGAATGATGGCAAATGTCTTGCATGTTGTCGTTAACTTAAAATTAAAAAGCCAAAACTAGAGGCAATAAGCGTTTAGTTGAGATCAAAGAATTACAATTGGGACAGCACAGATTCAGGCAGAAACCCAAACAGTGTCCCCATCACAGGGTGAAGGCAGGTGTTTTTATGAGAAAAGGAAAGAAAATAATTACGTGAATAGGCAAAAAAAAAATTCCCGTTGGTGCTGACAAGCTGAGCTACTCTTTAGCTATGGTGGCTGGTGACTGTTTTGTCTTCAGAGAGGGTCTGTCTCATCAGTCCTAGTGAGCAGGGCGTCGGCTTTCCTGCTGGCTTTACAACAGTTGTTTGAATGACAGTGTCCTGTGGCCCAGTCCAAAGGTCTGGCCCAGTTGGAACAGTGCAGAGGTTCAAGGAGCAAGACAGGCAGGCAGTTCCTCTGGGATGTCGGCTGTGGCTCTGTTTGAAAATGGCTCCACCGATGGCAGCTCTCACGCTGTAATTCAGGGCATCATTTTCTGAAATTCCAGGTTTAATTCTGAATCGTGTGCGCATGTGTGTTTGTGATGCAGACGTCAGAGATGTGGAGGAGCCAGTGCCTTAGGAATCAGAGTGGCTCAGCCTCAGTCAAGCTTCCTCTTCGCTGAGCTGCACTGGAACTCTTCCTGCGGCAGGTAGAGTGAGAGCA
Organism: Macroglossus sobrinus; assembly: GCA_004027375.1. Classification (NCBI taxonomy): domain Eukaryota; kingdom Metazoa; phylum Chordata; class Mammalia; order Chiroptera; family Pteropodidae; genus Macroglossus; species Macroglossus sobrinus. The sequence goes on along the minus strand of PVKZ01000166.1, from coordinate 664,197 downwards.
CTAGGAAACAGGTGGTTCGCCGAGATACAGATGAGTTGGCCGCTGCCTGGGAGAGTGAGCCAACCTGTCTGCGAAGGTGGCAGCTGGAAATGGACATGCTCAGGCAGAACTCCTGGGCAACCCCTTTTTGCTACCAAAAGTAGGAGTTGGGTCCAAAGGTCTAAGGAGGAGGGTTTGGGTAGGTTTTAGTTAGTTTATCGACTATTTGGTTGTGGCTTTTTGGACATGTATACATCTAGGCTACAGGAGACTTCATGTTTACATTTGCTGGATCTCGTGGTTGCAGTGACATACAGTCACCATGTCCGCGTCCTTTTTGTAGCGTCTCTTCGGTGGTTCTGTGTCCCACATGTGTGTGCATGCATGGAGGGTGTGGAGGAGGGGGGAGTCACTAGCCCCGCGGGCGTCCCAACCCTCCTCACCTTCGCGTGGAGGATCCTCAGGCTTCATGTGTCTCTGTTTCCGGATTGGGTAGCTGTATTGGTACCTGTTGGTATGGAACAAATTCCCCCAAAACTTAGTGGCTTAAAACGACGAACATTTATTATGATAGGAATGAGTTAGGAGCCTGGGAGCCGTTTACCTGGTTGGCCTGCTCTGGGCTCTCCTGTGAGATTGCAGTCAAGATGACAATTTGACTAGTCCCTTGAAAGCTGAGTGGACCAATACCTGCTTCCCGGATGTACCAGTCACCTCGCTGTTGGACCTGTGTGGCCCTGTCAATCTCTCGCTTAGACCTACCTTCTATAATCTATTCTTGGAAGTCACAGATTATGAATGAATGAGTCTTCCTTTTCCCATCATCATCAAAGGGCGTTATGTCTGGTCGACTTGCTAGCATCTGAAAATTATGAACTAAGAACTCAAAAGGAGCATGGCGCCCCTGGTCGCTAATTACTAAGGGTAACTGATAGCCAGGTTCTCTTTGCCCCTTCTTTTCCTCCAGCCCATTACTGGTCCCATTGCTAGGGGACTCCCTTGTGTGGTACTCTGTCCCCATAAGGGTACGCTCTCTCAAGTTATTTAAGCAGACCTGTGCTTGTTTCTCTGAATCAGTAGGGAGTGGCAGAGAAGAGCAAGAGGAAGTCTACTGTCATATCCTGTCTTTAACAAACTTCATGCTTCGCGAGTCCCCTTGCTTCCTAGTACCTCGCCCACCTCGCCATGGCGTCCTGTCAGCCCAAGACGCACTGGTGTCTGTGGCCACTGGTCATTGTATGGGGTCAGCGTAGACGAGAGAGAGTTGGTTGACAGATAAATTTGCCCACAGGACCCTGACTCACAAGCAATAGTCATTGTAATTTTAGTGATCAATTCTGGAACATTTACCGTGTACTGAGTGATGTACAAACAGAGAAAGGTTTAACCCTAACCCTCCCAGCAACCATGTGAGGTAGATTTTTATTATTCCAGTTTTATTGAGGAGGAACTTCGGGTTCAGAGAGCTTCAGCTGCAGCATCTCACACGCCTAGTAAGCTACCACTGGGTTTGCAGTCCTGGTTTTTCTGAGTTTACAGCTATGTTCTGAACTTGGGCACTGACCTGCCTTTTTGCGCAAACTCTGTCTCCAGACAGATGCCTCTCTCGTCCACATCTGGTCTATGCCATTTGGTACAGATGGGTGTCACCTGGAGTAGCCATAGGGCATTATGGCTGTGACTGGCCACTGGGTACCTTGTCTTTCAGAATAATGTCTTATCATAAGTGTCACTGTGGGGTGCCCCGTCCCACGGGGTGTGGCAAAATTGTGACACTGCTGAGGGAATGGAGGACACGAAGTGTTCAGCAGTGGCCCATCAACTCTCGACACACCAGCCCCCAGAGGATGATAATGGCCGGAACTCTGGGAAACCAGCCAGAGTCTGGCCCAGGAGGGGTCGTAGTGGAGGGCTGGGGACATGCTGGTCTTCTGAAGACAGAGGAGGAGGATCCCAGCTGGATATGGGGTGACATCAGATTAGCGCTTACAGGGGCTCTGTCTGTATCCCTCGGGGTGCCAGCTGGTATTTGGGTGCACACCATGCTGGGTGGTTCGTTGAGAAGTACGTGCCCCATGTCACTAAAGCAGACCCCGCCTCATCATCGCTGTAGTAGGCTTTCTTCCTGGCCCTCATCAAAGTTTAGTGGATGTATAACTTTTCATATAGTAGTGTTTAATACAATTTAATTTTAATATGAATGATATGCTTATGTGACTATACTACTTTACGATTAAACATTTGTTCAATATTTTGTGTCTGGCTGTGATTTTTAAAATAATAACGATGATTCAAATAAAATTTTTTTTTTTCAGAATTCATGTCCTAAGATGAGCAGATGTGAGTAGAAGGAACAACCAAGAACTTGTGATTATTAATAAACCCAAGTACATTTAATAGAAGTAAGGAGATGAGAATGAGGGGTGTCACACTAGAATCTTGCTTATACATTCAACATCTTGAAACTAAGTGACGAAACATATGAACCAAAATTTACCTTTAAGCTACAAGATGTTCAAGCAAACCTCATAGGTTTAAAGTTTTAAAGGATCCTATAATTTATATGTTTTTATGGTTGGGATACAACCTTACAAAGGATGAAGTCATTCTGTTAGTATTCTGTCCTCCCTTACTGCCCTCCCCTGCCCCCCAAAAAATTGAGATGGAAAAAAATGGTCTGGAGAAATTTACAAAACATAAAAAAAAGTGAAGAAATGAATGTTTTAAAAATTATTGCACATTTCAATGGATGTATATGGTAAAACTTTGATTGATAAATTATTACCTAGTCATGTAAGAAGAAATGGTATGGAGGTAAATTCTGTAATTCACAGTCAAATATTTTACTTATTGAAAATAGAATTTACCACTATGAGATGTAATACATCTTGTCTTTCTGTGCACAAAGATAGGTATAAATCAGAATAAAAGTTAAAGGTAACAAAAATTTATTTTATGACTTCTTAAGCTAATAATAAAGGCTGAAACGTAGGACATTGTAGCTGAGATAACTGGCTCTTCTGTTTATTCAGTAACATGGTACAGTCTGTAGCACTATAGACAGCTGGCAGTTTGTTTAAGTAACCTGTGACATTTTCAGCGGCTATCTGATTTTCATGAAATCCTTTTTAATAAATGTAAAAAACAAAGTTAAACAGCACAGAGGAGTATAAAGTGAAAAGCAAAAGCATCCTTATCTACTTTCCAAGCTCCTGTCCCTATTCTGAGAGGTAACAGCTGTTAATGGCTTAATATTTACCTTTATATTTTTGTGTGCTATGTCAACGTGTGTGTGTGTGTGTGTGTGTGTGTGTGTGTGTGTGTGTGTGTGTGTATGTGTTTAGTGATCACAACTGGTTCCAGGTTGCAGGATACCTTCTGCAACAACCTGAAAGTTTCAGTGGCTTCTCATCATAAAACTTCAGTTCTCAGTTAATGGTCCAGTGTGTGGCATCCTTGTGTGGGTAGCATCCTTGTCACCTCCATAGTAAGCAGAAGTTCAGGGACCCAGGCCCCTCCATTCTGGTAGCTTTACTGCCACCTGTGGGGACGTAAAAGCTAGAACATCAGAGGTCCCCAAGGAGGAACCAGGAGCTCATTCTGTCACACACGCTTTCTGAATTTATAAATAATTAGATTTTGTGACAATTTTTTTTGTCACTTAGTTCATTTTATTTTACAGTTATCTTCATGCATTTGTAAAGTGATTGTCAGGCCACAGAGTCTGTGAAGAGGTTCTAGAAACATCTTAGTATTTAATTACTAAGGAATGCACTCTCATAAAAAGAGAAATAGCAAACTGCCTAGAAATCAATAAGGAGAAAATTTCATGTTAGTGTGAGGAGGGGCACAGCTGAACTCAGGAGAGTATTTATAGCTCAAATTACTTTGTTATTAAGGAATAAGTACTAAAAATAAAGGAAAAATAAAAACAGGAAGTCACCCTGAGGAATTAGAAAGGGAAAAAAACAAAACAAACCAAAGAAACTAGGAGGAGAGATTGACAAATGTAATTCCTTTTGTCTTCATTCTATAATTACTAATGATATAAAGAAACCAAAAACTTTTCACTGTGTCTTATTACTCGTAGCTCTAGGAAGTTGGCTGGAAATCAATGGAAATATTCCAAACAAATAGAGGAAAGGAAAAAGTTAGGGCGGGCCCTGTCTGTAAAGCAGGCTGTCCACATGAGCCAGGTGAGGAAAGGTGAGTGACTGCTACAGGTTTAGTGTCCTAAAGGCAGCCTGGATCCATCTGGGCTGGCTTTGCTTTGGAATGAACTGCAGGCTTTTGGATTGAATGCAGTCCCAGTAGGAAGTCCCTCTGCAGAGCTCAGGGGCAGATTGAATTGCATTTCCTTTTCCACGTGACCCTGTGTCTGGGGGTGGGGGGGTCGTTCGGCTGTTCTGCGTTTGTGTCGGCTACTTTCACGCCACGTGTCTGTTAGTTCTGCAGCATGGACTTGATGAGGACTGACGGCTGTTTGGTCAGAGTCAGCCTAGGACTTTCTCAGAGCTCATTATAAAAACCTTCAGTCAAATCCCCAGTCTCTGTGACCATGACCTTTGAGTCAAATGTGGCCTTTCATCGTGCACAGAGAGAAGGGTCCCATTGCTCTGAGTGCGTCTGGGGCTGTCGCCACATCTTGCCTTTGCTGGGCCCTTGAAAGGGCGGCACTTTTGCCTTAAATAACCCTTAGTTTTCTATTATTTTTTTGTTCTTAGTGGGAAATGGTGGTGTTGATCTTATTTCTCTTGGTGATGATCTTGTACCTGCTGGGTATATTCACAAAGCCGTGTGGGCAGAGGAAGAGAAAACCAATATAAATAAACTCGAATGTTTACTTCAGTGCAGATTTTTTTATATTAAACACCACATGAATGCTATCTTTATGTTGTAAGACATACAGTAATTAAAGAAAACCTGCTTACTGAGAACCAGTTGTCCTAGTTTTTTTAGATGAAATAATTTTAATAACCATTGGTTTATGCTGCTCACCAAAGAGGGTCTGATGACAGCGCTGATAAAAACACAAGCCATTCTCAAGATTAAAGCTGCATTTAATGTCTACACATGTTGTATTTAAGTCCCATCAATAACGTTCAAAGAATGAACCTGTAATTCAGTCCACCCATTATTTTATTTAAAGACTAATTTAATTTCGATGTTGCAATTTTAAGATACCATCTGTTGAATTTTTATTATCTTGGTGGTGCAAGGTACATGAACTTCCAGCTGTTGGAAATATTTTCTTGCAGGCTACCACTTGTCTTTTAACTTATACTACCTTTTATCATAACAGAGTTTAAATTGGTATGTACCCAAGTCTGACAGTCTTGTAGCAACTTTTGGGTTTGTATATTAGAGGAGTCAGCACTTAAGTTATGAAGGTAATCTCCTGTAGTTTTTCTAACAGTTTTTTGGGGTATATTTACCAGTGTTTATCTATAGCTTTTTATTCCATCTGGAATTTCTGGCCTAAGTTAAGGAAGAGTTTATTTTTTTTTCTCTGCTGATATTAACTATTGTCATATATGAATTCCTTTGTGTGCAGGGGTCTGATCTAGACTGCAGTTTGTTTCATGCAGCCATTTAACTTTTATTATGCCAGTACTGTGTGGTTTTAACTACAATACAAAGCTCTTATTCTTTTAATTGAAAAAAAAAAGTTTACATTTTTTTTTTTTTACATGGTGTAGAACAAGTTTTAAGTGAAGAGGAAGGGATACAATGAAAATGGAAATTCCTCTTTCTTTAACCCATTCACCAAAGTCTCTCCCTTCCCAATGATAGTGTTAAGTTTTTTGATTTTCCAGAAAATGTCCCCCCATGTTCCAACATACACACTGACTCATGGGTAAAAATGTGTACAAATGGGATCATGTTATGTACACTATATACAGTATTATTCTTTGCCTTGCTTTTTATGTATTTATTTATATTTTTTTCAGTGTCTGAGATCTTATATTTTAACGATAGGTTTGCTAAATGATCAGAAAATACATTTAAGAAATTGACACTAGACTGGATGGGGATAAAATAAATGAGCTTCTAAACTAAGGTTTAAACATATTCCATGATTATAAATATTTAACCAGGTACATTTTATGGGTGTGTGTGTGTGTATGAGGAGGGGGCTTCTATTTAAATTGGGCCTCCAAAAAGAATACATTTTACTTTTTAAAAATATTATCCAAGCCCTTTTATTTTTTATTTTATTTATATTGAACACCACATGAAACACAATTATTTTTTAATTGAAAAGATTACAGTTTATTTTTATTATGGTGATTTCGGTTAACAAAATCCAGTAAGTTTCAGATATACAATTCAACAGTAAGGCGCATAGATATATATATATATATATACATATATATATATACATATACATATATATATATTGCATATACATATATATTGCATATATTGCATATATATATATATATATATATATATATATATATATATATGCGCCTTACTGTTATATATATATATTGCATTGTGTGTTCACTGCCCATAGTTAAATTTCTTTCTGTCACCATATATTTGATCCTTTTTACCCCATCTACCTCACCTTTCCCCCCGAACCTTGCTTTTATAAAATAACAGCTTTTTTGAGTTAAGATTCTCATACCATGCAACTCACCCATTACGATGCAATTCAGTGGTTTTTAGTATATTTACGTACTTGTGCAATCTTTACAACAATCAGTTTAAGAGCATCAACCCAAAAGGCAGCTCTCACCCATTATAGGTCCTCCACTCCACACCCACAGCCCCAGAGATAGGGCCTTAAGAAGATAATTAAGGCTGAATGAGGTCATAGGGGAGGGGCCCTAATCCAAAAGGACTGCTGCTTTTATAAGCAGAGACACCAGAGATCTCTCTCTCCCTTCCCGCCCTTCTCCCTCCCCCTTTTGATCCATGAATGTGGGATGTCTTCACATTTATTTAGGCTATATTCAATTTCTTTCAACAATGTTATGTAGTTTTCTGAATACACATTTTGCACTTCTGTTAATTTTTTTGATGCCATTATAAGTGGAACTTCTTTCTTCATTTCATTTTCATTTTATTTATTGTAATTATAGAGATATGTGATAATTTTTGTGTATCGACCTTATATCCTGCAAACCTACTGAGCTCACTTATGAGGTTTAATAGTTTTATAGTCAGTTCCTTAATTCTATATACAAGATTGTATCATCTGCAAGTCGAGATTGTTTTACTTCACTTCCAAATGGAGGCGTTTATTCCATTTTGTTGCCAGGGTGTTCTGGCTACCACTCCCAGTGCGATGTTGGATACCAGTGGTGAGAGCAGACAACCTGTCTTGTCTCTGATCTTAGGAGAAGTCGTTCAGCGCCTCACCGCTAAGTGGATGTTAGCTGGGTTTCATCCATGCGTGTATCAGGCTTAGAAAGTTCCCTCGTATTCCCGGTTTGTTGACTGTTTTTATGACAAAGGGCGATGAATCTTGTCGAATGCCTGTTGCTATACTAATATTTTTTAGTTCTTTACACGACTGGTGTGATGTATTTCGTTGATTGACAGGTGCCTTGCTTGGTCTGACTTGGAGAATGAGCAGCCATCAGCTCTCCCGTATGAAACAATGTACCCCAGTCCCAGATGCCATCGGTGCCCTGGGTTAGTGCCCATCAGCGGAGGGGATGTGACTCAGGCACGAGTCACCAACATACAGGGAGGAGCGAGAAGTTAGGCTCTTGGCAGAAAACAAGGCTTTGGAGAGGAGCCTGTTAGGGCTCGGGATTCGGAGAAGTGTTTGAAAAGGGACAGTGTTTCAGAGGCCCGGGGAAGGGCATTTCCTCAACAGAAGGTGTGATGCTGACAGGTGGAGGGGTTGTGGGACTGGGCAGGGCCTTGCTGGAGAGGGGACACACCAGCGAAGGCATGGGGTAAGGAAGCAGGAAGCAGCCAAAGCTGGCTCCCCGAGTTCTGAGTCCGGTCTACGTGGTGAAGGGTGGGAAAGGCCACTGGTGTCTGGAATCCCTGGGAGAGGCTCGGACTTGGTCTGATATGCTGTGGGGGGCTCACAGCTGGACGGGGACGCTCATTCAGTGAATTTTCATCTCACGTCAGGCACTGGCCCAGGCACTTTGGGGAAGATGAGTGCACAAAATAAACCCGACATAAAAAATAAATGCAAAAGTCCTGCTCCTATGTAACTCACATTCCAGTGGGGAGAGACCGTCACTAACCAAAATGTTTAACAAGTTTATTACATGATCTGTTAGGTCACGTGTGCTCCTGAGCATAAAACAGAGCCGGATGATGGGGACTGGTTTCGTGTGTGTGCAGTTTAGGAAAGAGCACGGCTGTGATCTTAGGTTGGTGGGCAAGTAGAGTCAGTGAGCCAGTGACAGGTGACAGGTGCGGGGAGCAGTCTGCAGGCACCAGGCAGGAGAGTAAGAGTGTGAGGCAGGAAGAGCACTCAAACGAATCGGTTTGATGCTTCTATTTGGAAGTGGAATTTTTTCCCTCTTGGTTATATATTTTCGTGCCCTAGCAAAGAATTCTAGCAGTTAACTAGGCTGACCAGCTCTGCTTTGCTTGTCCAGACTTCTATGATTCCTTCCTACCCAGAGTCTGCTGTATCTCTAAGTGTCTCCAGGGACCCCCCATATTAGAGGCACTTGGGAGATGAGGTACAAACACGGGCCCTGGCCCTTCTCAGAGGTGGATGCTGGCTGGGAATATGGGCTTGGCAGTGTGCCACAGCAACACTCGCCACAGCACTCAGACTCTGGTTGCAGGTGGTGGGGAGCAGCCGACGCTGAGACCTGCCACACGGTGGGCCGGCCTTTCCTAGCTACCGGACCGAGAACCTTGGTGCAGGGAGCATTCCCTAGTGAGGCAGGTCCCGTTCCTGTGCTGCGACCCTTGGGATTTAGACGGCAGGGCTGTCTTCCTTCTCTCCCTTGGCCCGTTCGTTCTCAAGCAGCAGAGCAGATGCTAGAAGAAGTCGGTGTGAAGAGTTTCTGTTTTTGTTTAAGGTTAAAAAAAAAAGTGGCAGAGAAGAGTCACGAGGGTCCGATCAGTTTGGCTAACACACTCGTCGTCCTGTCACTAAGTCAAGGCCATGATGCTTCCTGACCTTCCAGAGCTTGGCCCTCTGTCTATCATTCCACCCTCAGTAGTTCCTGCGTTTTGATTTCCAGTTCTCAAAATTGGGAGGCCAGATTTGTCCAGGGGATTATCGTTCAGAATCAAATCCTCTTATGGGATCCTGATTTGGAACCACTCTCTGTTTTGATTGACTTGTCGGTTCAGTGTGTAGGCACTGCTCGGTGGAGTGCTGGGGCCACTTCTGCCTTGGGGGGCCCCGTGTGCTTTAGGGGGGCTGTGTCTGCCTTAGGGGCCACGGGAGGGAGGGAGCCACCAGAGGTGACTGTATCCTACGCAGCGATGGGTTGCCGTGCTGCTAGGCTGTTTGCACTGAACTTGGCCAAGAAAAAGAGACTGGAGGGATACCGTGTAAGCCTTGAACTTGGTGTCCTACTTCTGTATTGAATAGGTGTCTGTTTCAGTTTAGTTTTAGAAAGATGTTAGACCCCTAGCCAGCTTTGTGAGCCACCCTTTACCTGTGATGAAACATTCTCTAAAGATGACAATGCCCTTTTGTATATTTGCAACATCTCTGGCTAGGAAGCTGACGTTGAGACCACTAGGATTTATTTTTTTAAGGCACTGGAGGGCTTTAACCAGAGCTGCCCAGGTGGTTGTCTACTTTGGTTGTTTACTTTAAATAATGAAGTTGGATAGTTAAGTCATCTTTTCTTATATCATGAACCTTTCTTGGAAACCACACATAAAGCTGCCCTCTGCGGCGGTCCCTCAGGTACTGTTTATTCCCAAAACCTTTTCATCTAAGGATCACTCATTTTAAAAGGGGAATTTAAAATGATCACTCATTTTAAAAGAGGAATTAAAAAAAATCCATCTGAAGTTCTATTTGGCAAAATAGTTCTACCAGTCAGCTTCCTCTAAATTCTGCTGTAGTAAAGACCTCAAAATCTCAGTGGCTATCAATAGTCTTTGTATTGAGACTAAGAGAGAGAGAGAGAGAGAGAGAGAGAGAGAGAGAGAGAGAGAGAGAGAGAGAGAGAGAGAAAGCACGTGTGTGTGTGTGTGTGTGTGTGTGTGTGTGTGTGTGTGTGTGTGTGTGTCTGCGTGTATAAAATTCTCATTTGGCTAGAACTGAGTTGCTTGGCCACATCTAACTGTGAGGGAGGCTGGGAGATGAAGACTAGCTGTGTGCACAGAAATCAGAGGAAGTTTGTTCAGTGATTAGCTGGTATCCATAGCCATAATAAGTAGAATTATTCAGTCGTACACCTAGCTCTTGATCTTTCAAGGACACTGTGATAGTGATCGCACGGCTTGATGGTTCTGGACACTTTTCAGGAAAGTATTTTCTCATCCCATGCACCCTTCCCATTGCATCTTGAAGCATCTTGTCCTTTAACCATTAAGAGAGCTTGCTGGAATAAATGACATTGTATGCCATTGTGATAAATGCCTGTTTGGTAATGATGTTTTATAAAACTGAGGGAATCGTTAAGTAGCTTTCACAGTAATAAACGCAAGTGTCATTGTGGTCAGATGTTTAAAAATTTTCGGTCGTCGGTCTGTGCCACAGGACAGAGGGGCCGTTTAATGTTTAAGCTTTCTAGTCATTGATTTGGGTTCACGATGACGGGCTCTCTTGAGTTGACTTGTAGTATAGGCATTCTTCCTTAAAAAGGAAGTATGTGAAATTTGTCTTTGAAAGGGAAAATATATGAGATTTGTCATTGTAAATGGTATTTCTTAACCAGAGCGGCAGGTCCAGATAGAAATCCTGTACATTTTGGCATGAGACTCTATTTCTTAGTAAAATTTAGAATAAATGCAATATCCGTGCTGTGCATTTTTTTAATGGTCGACCCAATTAAGTCGTCATGGTTTAAAAGCGCACTCAGTGGCAGAAGTGTCTGACTTGGTGGCAGGGTGGTGAGTCTGTTTGTCTTGCCTCAGTGTGCTGAAGGTAGGAGCCCCTGGCCAAATATTAATTCTACATATGGCCTGCTGTTCTCGAGCCGCTCCCTCACCCTCAAGGAAATGTGTCTCCTATGAACATTGAGTCTCTAAGAATAGCTGTGTAAGCAGTAAGTTTTTCTAAATTAAAACCTGGTCTGCCAGTTCACTCATTTCTCGTCCGTCAGGCATGTTTACCATCCCATGCCGGGCTCCGTTTATACTCGGTCCGTAAATTGAAAATGTTCAGCTTCCCATAATCTTCCCATGAGGGCGACTGTGCCCTTAAATACAGGGTTCGTGCTATCAGCCAGAACGGCCTGTTTTCCTGAGCTTCCAAATGCTCAGTACCGCCCCCATTAAAAAGGCCGGGCAGGCGTCCGCCATTCTGGGGCCTCTGTCTCCCATCGTGACAAAGCCAGCTCTGTCTCCTGTCTCACCTGGCACGCTTTGGGAACGGTTAGGATAGCGGGAAAACAGAAACACACGCCAAAAAAGCAACAGCTCTCTGGCTACAAAATCAGGCTCTTGTTTTCAAGAGGAGACGCCTATGGGAAGGCCACGTGGAGTGACAAGTATTTAGAGTTCATTCAAGCTTTCATCTGTGGGCACATTTAGCCAAAAGCAAGCGTGAGGAGCCCCCGGAGCTTGTCCAGACCCTCGGGCCCCAGCCCAGACCTGGTCAGCCACACCACTCATTCAGTCTACAGTCGATCAGGTACTCTGTGGACGCATTAAAGTCTGAGAAGCACTGGTCAGAGTACTGTTCCCTGAGCCTGTCATCATGGAAACCACCAGGACAGACCATACAACTTGACTCTATTTATAAAACGAAAAACTTTGTTGCAGCTAATGATCTGGGCACCTAAGCAGTCATTCTTTTCTGGTGTGCCAGTGGGACCCCAGTCAGAACAGTAGAGGTGGGAAGGATGTCACCGAAAGAGCAAGACCTCTTCATACGTTCTGGAATCCACTCTCTGGCTTGCAACAGAGAGTTCAGACATGTTTGTGATTTCTCGACAGGTTGGCTTCCCCAGGTGAAGGTCAGCCAGAGACCACGTGTGAAGGTCCAGGGAGGGAAGGGTGGCTCATTCTCATGCCAATTCTTGCTCTTTAATTTTTCAAAAAACATTTCTTAAAGGGACGAAGGGCTCCTGGCCTGTCGGTTGGACCTGGGCTCATTTCAGTTATTCTGTAGAAACGCCTTTATTGCTCACAGAATATTTACACGCAGGCTGAAATAGTTTTAATATGTTTGCTAGTCTGAGCATTTTTTTCTGGAGAGAGGGCGCCAGAGAGGATGATGCCATGGACTCTGCCCTTGGTGTGGACGGTGGAGGGGGAAAGTGATGGCATATCCACAGGGAGGATTTCCTGAAATTCTAAGGTAAAGCTTTTAATCTGTGGGCCAACATGTGTTAAAGAGTAAGCTGGATGATTCTGAGTAGGAACCGAAGCCCACGGTGAGGGGACGTGGGCCCTGAGCGGCCTCCTTCGTCATCCACACTGCAGATGGACGCCACTGTCATCTCTCGTGTCCACCCTCCCCTCGCCACCGCCAGCCCTCGCACGTGCCACTTCTGTGGCTCCCGCCATCACCCTGGCTGAAACCTGTTTGCAGGATGACCAGGCCGCCAGGTCCCGTGACTCGTGTTTAACTCCGTGGCGTTTGGTCATGTTCATGTCCTCTTTTCCCGTCCCTGGGATGTCAGTCACTCAGGGTTTCCTGCCGTGTCTTTTGTCTTTTTAACAGCACTCGGGAGACCTGGGGACGTTGGTGCTGCTCAGTAAGCCTGGTCTTCACCCTCTCTTATCCCGACTGGCCTTCCTCAGGGACGGCGGGACCGGGAAGGGACACGATGGCGAGGTCCTGTTTCTGCAGAGGGCCAGTCAGCAGCTACTCCCCTGGAAGGCGGAGTGGACCTTCTTAGCTCACACAAGTGGCTGGAACCAGGACAGGCCTGGGTAGCCAGGCCTCCGGAGAGGTTTATTACGAGGAATTGGCCCCTGGGATTTTGGAGGCTGAGAAGTCCTGGTGTTCAATGTGCAGCCCGGAGGCCCAGGGGAGCTGATGGTGTCGCTTCCAGGCTGCGTCCCAAGGCTGAAGAGTGACCCCAGGTTCAAGGCTGAAGACAGGCAGGCAAAGCAGAGTGGGAGCTGTCCCCTCTCAGACTGTGCCACATGTGTCTCCGGCAGACTGCCCCCAGTTAGGGGGCACCTGCCCTACCCATTACCCAGCTCAGTGTCCACCCCGTGCATGAACAGCCACACAGACACAGCTAAAGCAGTGTGTAGCCTGAAGCCCCGTCAGACGGACACACAGAATTAACCATCACGTATGGCCTCTGTGCTCCAGTTTTCTGTAACCGGTAATCCACTGCAGTCCTTAGTTACGCTGGAGTCCTGTGTCTGGCCAGCGGGCGCGCCTTCCGCGGGCTGCCGCCGTGGCAGGCCCACCGTGCCGGGTACCAGCGGCCGGCATCTCCTGCCGGGTACTCATGGCGTCGGTCTGCGCGCCCTTCAAGGCCCCCAAGTGCGTTTTTATGTGTCATACAGCTTTCACATCCGACTGCCCCTCAAATATCTTTCACAATCAGGGAGGACCTACCCAGAGCTTTTTGAGTGACGTGTTAATAGGCAGGTGGACTTTATTCTTCGCAGCCATTGTGCTTCCTGCATCTGCATTTGCTGTCACCTGAGCCATTGCTGCTCTGGAGCGCCCACCTGGCTGGCTTGATTTGACGTCTGCGCTGCCCGTGGGCTCCCTCTGCTGGCACCTTTGTCCATAGCACTTTTCTGGGGTCATGTGACAAGTTCTTCCCATTTTCTTTCTTTGGTCTGGTTGGTCTTTCTCTCCAGTTATTACACATTATTGGATCATGCAGTACACATAGTTTTGGAACCTGCTTTGTGTATTGACTGTCTCGAGAATACCTTTCCCTGTAAGATATATACATGTCTACATCACTGTGCTACCATTGGCGTAATTTTCTGTTGTACAGATGTTCTACTTAACATTTAAATAATCCACTTTTCGGAGAGCTTCTGAGAAGAGGTGGTGTTTCTGCCTGAGTCTGGAAGGATGGCTGACTTTAGCGAGCAGAGAAAAGGCAGTGTTTCAGGCAGAGGGTGTGGTGGGCGTCGGATGTGTGTCAGGTGGCTTGTAAGAGGGTCATCCATTCCCCACAGTCCTGGAGGAGGGGAAGTATAAGGTCAGGGCACTAGGTGGCCTGATTTCTTGTGAGAATCCTTTTCGCACTTGGCAGATGGCCGTCACCATGTTCTCACAGCCCCAGCTGTCCCATCACGGGGACACACCCTTGTGGTCTCTGAACCTCGTCGCCTCCCAGAGGCCCCACCTCCAAACACTGGGGCCCACGGCTCCAACCTGTGTGTTCCAAGTGACACAGACAGTTGGCCCCAACACCTTCTAATACTTGTGGCTGTGGAAAAACGCTTTTTCTCCCTGTTATTGGGTGCCGAGTGCAGGATTCTGAGAGAGCAGGGACCCTGTTCACCCACTCTGGTCTGGGGATGTAACTGGTGCTTGTCCCATCCCAGTCCACGATACCATGGATGGCAAGAAACGAGACCACGCGTTCTTGCAAATAACGGTGAAAAGCAAACCATTTATTCTATCTAAATAGAGAATGAGCAGCATTTATAGTTGCTACATTTTGGCGTTTTTTAGGAGAAAAATACGGATTGACTTTTTTGTTGTTAAAAATAAACGTTAAAAGCATAAGTTAGATAAAGACATGCCCAAATAGGGGACGACATGAGACTAACAGGAAAAAAAGGAAAGCGAATCATAAGTTGAAATGAATATAGACTGCCTTGATGCATACAACTTCATACACTAGACACACAGATTTGTTTTTTAATGCTTAAATATTTTATGTTGTCTGCTTGTTTCCAATCTAGGGAGAGTATATTGAGTTCCCTTTTTATCATCAGGTAGATCTGAAGTCAGAACAGCTGTTTTTCGTTACACAGTGCCCCCTAGGGGAGGGTCCCAGCTATTTCTGCCTCCCTAACAATGGGTGACCATGCGGGCAGAGCGGCAGGGACTGCCAAGTTCCTTGAGCAAAGGTGAGAGCACAGAAAGGGTCTGCTGAGAGATGGGGTCAAGATGCTGAACGGGGTGACTTAGCAACTCCGCTGGGCACACTCGCTGGGGCCCGGCCCTCTGCAGGGCACACCGTGCAAAGGGGAACATGTTCTTCCTGCACGTCTGCCTCAGGTCCCAGGCTGTGGCACCTGCAGAGGCCTCGGTTAAACAGAGACGGTGCAGGAGTGCCCAGAGGGCTGCCTGCAGGTGGTTCTTCTTGTTGAAAGTACATGTAACTGAAACACTATCTTTCCAGGAGAGAGAGGAGGGAAGGAAGGAAGGAAGGAAGATAAGAAGGAAGGAAGGAAGGGAGGGAGGGAGAACAGGACGGGAGGAAAGTTGCACTGGTTTTGTTGCACCAAGCAGACATTGCTTAGATAAGGTAACAGGAAACACAGCTTAATCCTCCACCAGTTGTGCTTGGAAAGCGGGGGGTGGACGGGGGAGGCAGCTCTCAGAATCTGCTGTAATCCACGTGGAAGGAGCGCCCACCGCCCAGATGGCATTGGCGGAGATTACTGCCGGGTAATCCCTCCGTGTCCCAAAGGATCAGGTTGGCCCTGCTGTGCTGTAGTCAGCGGACTGGTTTGGAACCAGTAAAGTGCAGTTGATTGTCGTCCTGCCAGTGTCTGGCGTGGGCTCATGCTGAGCATCCACTGGACCCTCACAGAGCTCGGCCTCCTTTGTTGACCCAGGGGACGCCCTCTGGGCCAGGTTGTTCCTTGTTGACCTGAGGGCACAGCAGGTGGTGAGGGCTGTCACACAGGCCTTATCACACCACCTGCCCGTCCTGAGGTTGGGAAGGCGCCCAGGAGGAGGCACCTGGGCAGGGAGCCACCTTCCCTCTCCGCCCTGGGCTCGATTTCCTCAGCGAGGCCGCATGGCGGGCATGGGAGGCGACGTGGCCAGCGGGGCACTGGACTGAGGAGCCCGGGCGGCCGTCACGCCATGCGCCCGGCACCCGCTGGGAATGGACTCTCGGGAGATGGAGCTCTATGAGGACTACCAGTCCCCGTTTGATTTTGACGCTGGAGTGAATAAAAAGTACCTGTACCTGTCTCCCAGTGGGAACCTGTCTCCCCCCGGATCCCCAACGACACTGCAGAAATTAGGTAACTGTGTGTTTCCGAAAGTTAGGTTTGCGATCGTCAAACCTGGACGCCATGTGGGGTTGGCTTGGCCTAGCTTTGAAATGATTCGTGTCAAGGTGGACCGGGTGTTGGGGGGCAAGGCTTTTGTGGATTTTAATCAGATTGAAAGATGGCTCATCACATATGTAGCATGTACGTGTATATACTATGGGAACTCAGATTTTAAAGGAGATACTGTTTATATGTGCGTTCGTGTTTTGCTGATCGCTTTGAATTCACTGAGCTGATAAATAGCAAAAAAAAAAAAAAAAAGCGTGGAGGATCTTAGGGCCTTTGCCAGTCACTGATGTAATTTACAAAGGCCTCCCACCCCAGCCCTGGTTTTGTCTTTGCTCAGACGAGCCTTAAGCGCCTGCAGTACTGACGACCTTCCAGGGTGGCTGCTGGAGGTCATTCTGGGTTTTGCTGCAGATTAGTCAGAGCGACTGCAGAGATGCCCGTGCAGGAGGGTGCTGAAGCAGGCAGGCTCGGAGTTGCCGTCCCTTTGGTCAGCCCGTCGTGCGTGCCGGCTCAAGGCTGTTTGCAGACCGGGAGCTGCTGTTGGGAGAACCATCTGGGTTTGCACAAGGCTGGAAGCAGCCGCAGCCGCCATCCCGGCCAACACTTGGAAACGGTTAAATGACCTCACCTGTGACTTGCCAGAGGAGGAAGTGGCTTTTCCTAGAAGTTAAAAGTTTTTTCTTATTAATTAAGAATAGGTCACATTTTGCTCTTTGTAAGCTTAAAAAGTAGAAAATTTATAATTAAAAAACCCCACCATGATAAAGGGTGCAGTGTGAAACCTGGTTATCTGTGTTGGCTGTGGGCTTATGACTCCTCTCGCAATTATTTGCAGTCAGGGTGTAGTTTAGATTTCCAGGAAGGGAATGCATTGAAAATAGCAGGTTACAGCTGGTCTCTAGAAGTTGGGGGCTGGCAAGCCAAACTTACGTGTCAGTTGTGGGGGTTGGGGTCGGAGTGCTGGGAGGCCCTGGCCTTTGCTGTCTTTTCCCTGCCTCTGAGGCCACCTCGGACCCCTGTCATAAAGTGGCTCTTTCTCTATACCTGGTCCCTAAGAGGATGACGTCCTCCACCCTGACTCTAAATCCTGTGTGCGGGAGAGCAGCACGCACAGTAGGGGAGTTGGAGCTCAACGACAGAGTGAAGCCCAAGTGACAAGGGGCCACGGTTACCTGACCTCAGGGGGAGCTTGGTGACAGCACACATGCGCTCAGATCCCCAGGGGGCTTACAGGGCCTGTTTTAGTTCTCCGCTCTCCTCCAGTCTGCGTTACACCTCCTCTCACCTTCCCAGTTGCAATGATTGCTGCCTCTGGGTGTTTTCTGATATAGCAAAAGCAGTGGGTACGTTCACGTGTCTCTAGGCAAATTTGCAGCCATCACCTTCCCACTTCCTAGTATCAGCCTGCAGGAGCCTGGGCTCTGGGATTAAACACAGAATTATAAATTATAAAAGAGCAAGTGAACAACAGAAACCACACTGTGGTCCCCACAAGTGCTCACATTCAGAAGTTTGCTTTAACTGAAAAAAAAAAAACAAAAAACAAACAAAAAAAAAACAAGTGATGGGGGAAAGAGCAGTAGAACAAACAGAAACCCCAGCACGGAGATTCTCAGTACGGAAGTGGAAGTGGGGATCCGGACCAGTAATCGCGCCCTGGTCCCCGGGACCCCGCAAGACACGAGAAGCCCGCCTATCTGTGTGACCAGCAGGCACGGGGTGTGTCTGCAGCGGCCGCTGTGTCTTCTGTGTGCTCGTTCTCCTCGTGTTCCTGTATTGGAGCTCTCGGGACAGAAAACACTGTAAATTCATTTAAAAGTTTGTGTGGCTTTTGGCCAGTATGCATTTTCTTGATCAGGAAGTAAGTAGTGTGCAAAAAAGACTGATGTTAAATGGAATGCTACCCAGACAGTTTGGGAACACTGATCTGAAACATGTATTTTTGTTATTTACCCAAAGCGCCACGTGGGGCCAATGAGGAAACAATGACATTCAATTTATGAGCAGAATGCTCCTGAGATTGAGGACGGGATGATGGCTCGTGGCTAGAACAGAAAGAGGTCTTTGTTCAGGGGGATTTAAACCCTTCTGGTGTCACCAAGCACATTCTTTGCTTTTTGTTCTTTTTTTTTTTTTTTTTTTTAAGATCACACTATTTCGGCCTCTCTGGTGATGGATATTGTAGGAAAGGAATAACCTTTCCTTTGGTCAAGCATTTTTCTGCGGGCAGCTGTTGGTTCTTTACGTGCTGTGTGTACCTAAACATCTCACTCTGTGTCTGCTGCCGGCGGTCGGCACAGGTGCTTCAAAGGACAGTGCCAGCTGTCCTTTGGGGAGTTTCTCTTTCATCACATGATCCCCTACAAGAGTAACCTCCTGACCGGTATTTACATAGCAACACTCCTCCTCTTAAGGATTTTCTGGTGTTCAGAAGGATGCAGGCCTGGTTTATAGAAAACTGTGCGTTAGTTCTAGTGATTTCAGGAAGTTTAAAAAGCTGACCTTTCAGTTTTGTCATATCGAAACTCTAAAAACACTGAAAAAATGAAGCTGAAATTCCTTAGCTCTGAGTCCTCTTCATTCCATTTTGTTATTACCCTTTCTGATTTCCACTATGTCATTCTTGCTTCTCTTTAGGGAAGTGGCGGTCGTTTCTTGAAAGTCTTTCATGACTAGAGAGGTCTTAAGTAGCAAACGTATCTGTGGTTTACGAAATAAAAAGCAGAGCAGAATTAAAGAAATGTCGGCCCTCCTTATTCCTGGAGAGGAAATTTAAGGATGGAGGTGACTTCCGCTCTGGGGATCTCTCAGTCTCTCCAGGGCTGACCTTTCACCTTTCTCTTATGGAGTGCCCTGTTATGGGTTTTACACTCAATTGGAGTTGTGGACACTTTTTCCTCTTTTTTTTTTTTTTTTTTTTTTTTTAAAGATGAAGGTGATTTAAGGATCCATTTGGGAATGTCTGGATGGGGATGCCAAGCGTTTGAAAATACTACTGTGCTCTATCTTTGTGATCACTTCTTTCCCCTCCACTTTTCCTGGGAGATGAAGTTGGGTGTGGCCTTTTTCTTGAGTAGGAAGTGGGCCGCTGTTCAAGGCCCTGCTTTCGGAGCCAGGTCACTAGAGCACGCTCGGCTGGAGGTTGGGGTCGCCAGTCCCCTCCCCGCTCTGCTCAGTGCTGCCTGCTCCCCTTCCACAGCCCTGATTCCTCAGTCTCCCCCAAATGGAGCTGGTGGAGCTCCCTCGGCTTTCTTGTCGCCTTGACTACAATCGCTTGACTAATTTTTCTCTTGTACGGTTTTATTGCTCTCACCATAGGCAAATCTGGTGAAAATTACAGCCTCAAGAAATACTACATTTTCATGGCTCGGCCACTGAATATCTTGCTTCTGGAGATAATACGTGTCAGATAGATGTTCCCGTATATCCATGGTTTTCAACCTGGGCAGTTGTGCCCCACTTCGGGCATTGGCCCCTTCACGAGCTGTCGCTGGGATGATTTTGGTGGTCACAGGCGGGTGGGGGAGGCACCACTACTGACACAAGTACCCAGATGCCACATGGGAGGACGCACGGGACAGCCCCACCATGAAGGAGCACCTGGCTCACAGTATGCATCATGCTGTGGTTGAGGAGCCCTGGCTTAAGGACGTTTTTTATTTTTAGAGTCACTTTGGTGTGGGGACCTTCAAATATACCTCCTGCCTTTCCTGGGATTTTGTGACATCCGGGAACAAAGAGCACAAAGAGGGGGAGCTCTGAACACAGGCTTGTCAGGGGAAAAAAATGTCTTTATCTCGTGATCTTTTTTTCTGACATTACCACTAAAGATCTTTTGAACTATATGTTTTATCTTTCTCTTGTGTCTCTGCATTTGAAAAAGAGGGCCGGTATTTCCTCTCGTTGGTGCTTAAATAAAACACCCCTTAGAGACTAAAGTTTCTCATTCCTACCGTGGTCTTAAAACTATCGTTGCCTCTGTGAAGACTGTGTGAGAAAGGTGGATATGATACAGTTTTGTTTTCCAGGAAAGCTTCTAGGGCTTGACTATAACGCTGATGAATCAGTCTTTCTCACCCCTGGCTTTTCTCGGGGACGCTAACACCGTACTTGTTCTGTAAGATTGTTCGTGCCCCGCCTAGAACCACGGTGCAGTTGGCTGTGTACACTCTTTCTCTGTGACATGAAGGTAGGTGACCTGCTCCAAACTTCGGAAGGAGTATGGGACAGAAGTTGCGTTACTTTAGAAAAGGGACATTTTATATATTTATAAATAGAGAGAACTTCGATGGTGAAAGCAGCAAAGTGAGAATAAAATATACAAAAATGCCCAAGACGCAAGGGGAGATGGTGAGGGGAGACGAGGCTCTCATCTTTGCCTCTAACTCAGCTGCGTGCCCCCTGCGATTTGCATATTCAGAGAGTGTGGCCAAGCACCTGGGTGCCAGGTGCAACGCAGCAGGTACTGTACGGGGATAAAGATGCGGGGATGCAACCCAGCGTGGAGGCCGGGTGCAGCCCAGACTTGTGGGTTCTGTTCTGAGCGCAGCAGACGCTACACGTAGGGTTTTCCGCCCAGAGCAGGGCCTGGCCAAGGGGGCCCAGGAAATCTCAGGCTCAGCAGAGACTTATCACTGAGCAATGGGAATGATGGGACTTGGAAATAAGGATGTGGTTTCAGAATGAGAAGGTAACATGTGAAAAAATAGGAAAAGGGCGTGTGTTTTGGAAAGAGATGGTGAAAATGGTTATACAACACTGTGAATGTAACTAATGCCATTGAATTGTACCCTTAAAAATGGTGAAGATGGCAAATTTTGTTTTATGTTTTACCACAGTAAAAAAATTAAATGGGCAAAAAGTGGATTTTTAAATTTATTTTTTGAGTCAGTTCCTTAAGAAAAAAAACATGAAAGCATGTTCCGGGGGGCGAGGGCGGGAGCAGGAGGTGGGCGGCCGGGTTTTAGAGGGTGCAGAGAGCGAGCCGTGTGGGGAGGTGGCAGCCACTGAAGGCTTCACCATGAGGGACGGCCCTGGTCACAGTCAGGCTTGGACGCTCACTCTGGTGGCAGAGGAGTGAATGCACTGGAGAGGACAGGGACCCTCAGAGAGCTTTAGGGGCAGGAGTCGAGGCCAGAGCCAGTGAGAGCTGGAACTAAGGCAGGGTGGTGGCTTTGCAGGTGGGGTGCAGTGTGGACCCCTGGGAGAGCAGGAGCAGCCATACCTTAGAAGAAAGCCGGGCAGGGCGGGTGGGGGGCACCAGAGGGGTGGAGAGGTCAGGCCAGGTTCGTGCTGGGCACCTCCGAGGTGTCAGACGGGATCGTGACCCAGAGCTGTCCTCACTGGCGGGCAGGTGACAGATGACAGGTGTTGAGGTGCCGTGGGAAGCGGAGGCAGGCCTGTGACCCGGGCATCCTGGCGGAGGGTAGAGGGGCTCCTGGCGTGCCTCGTAGGGCTTGGAGAAGTGGGAGTGATGAGGAACCCCTGTGAGCCATCTACTATGCTATCTGCTCTATGTGTTCATTATTCTTTAAAACATTATTATAAAAACCCAAGGGCCCAGTGGCATTGCCTTTTTTTTTTTTTTTTTTTTTTTTTTTTTTTTTTTTTTTTTTTTTTTTTTTTTTTTTTTTTTTTTTTTTTTTTTTTTTTTTTTTTTTTTTTTAGCTGGTAATAGGTTTGAGACTCAGAGTTGTAACCAAGTGCCACAAACCACAGACACTTCTTACACCTCCGTCTGGAGGCTGGAAATCCCAATTCAAGGTGTTGGCAGGGCCATGCGCCTCTCACGCCTTGAGGGAGGTCCGTCCCTGGCCCTTCCCACCTCCTGGCAGCTGCTTGTGACCTTGGAGGTTTCTCAGTTTATGGCTGTGCCCTGTAGTCTCTGTCCCATCATTACATGGCATTCTCCGTGTCACTGTGTCTCGGTATCTTTACGTGATGTTCTCCTCTTTGAGTCTCTGTATTTAAGTGCCCTTCTTCCTCTAAGGACTCTAATCTAATGTGATGTTGTCCGAAACTTGATCACATCTGCAAAGACCCCTTTGGAAAGTCCTGGGGGTTAGGAAGTTGAATGTATCCTTTTGGGGGACACACATGAACCCTCAATGCCATCTAATTTCAGAGCTCATGATTGGCTCTTTCTATTCTTTATAAAAAAAATCTGGCCACAATTTCCTCATCTTATACTCTGAAATGTGTTTGAATTAAATGATGCAAAATTCTTTTCGGATCTAAAATTGTATGACAATGGCAAAAAAGTTTTAATTGATGGTTATAGAAAGTCTTGAAGGGACCATTGTTCTTAGCTGAATGAAGGTCAAGATGAAGCAGTGACAGGAACAGAGTGCCTTTTTGGCAGGTGCTCCCATGTGGGGTGGCACAGGCTGCACCCACAGCACCCAGAGCGCTCACCAGACCTCCCGTCTTGGCTTCGTTGTCATCGCAGGTTCAAAATTTGTATCAAAAAGGCTTTGCTTCCTTCCCTGGTTGACATTTTTGGCAGTGTGTGGCAAATAGGTGGCTTTGCATGAGAACATCAAGAGAAACTTGTTTTGAATAAGCCCATAACAAATAAATCAGTTCAAATGAAACATTTGTTAACATCTGCTCTGTTCTCCATACTGAGAGGAAGGACAAGGGTGTGACATCAGGACCGTGTGGTCTAGAGGTGGAGACGTGCTCAGAACAGAAACCGTCTCCTGTTCTTCCTCGTGTCCCCCACGTCGCTCACTCGTCACGTTTCCACAGAAGCCAGAACCCTAAGAACTTCATCGCCTCTAGTCACTAACAAGTCCCCTGAAGTCTGAAGGCTCACATTTGATCAACCTGAAATGTCACAGATTTTAAGAGGTTCCGTTATTTTGTATTTCATTAAGGGGGAAAAAATGGTTTCAAGATAAACTAGAAAAATGCTGTATTTCCACCTGAAATTTTAATTTTACGCCTATTCACATTCTCTTAGATGTATTCAGATATATATGTTGACCACTCCTGTGCATACTTTTTAAAGAAAAATAAAGTTTTCCTGTAACATCTTCACATGCATTGTCTGAATTGCCTGAGTTGTCTTTCAACTAGGAATACCCACATCTATTTTACCTGTTTGTTTAATAAACCCCGAAATGCCTGTGATGCAGCCTTTCTCAGGAGAGGGGTCTGAGGGATGAAGCGGCCGACGCACACTGTGCCAGGGTTGAAGCAGGAGCACAGGTGACAGACAGCGGCGCCATCAAGGACCGCCTGCCCGGCTGGTTGTCCGATGCATCTCCAGTCCCAAGCTGTGAAATGTGTCTTAGGACCAATGGGACGGCCCTCCTGGCCTCTTTCCATCTCCTCCATCGCCCCTGGGCGGGAGGGCTCTCTCCTGGCACCCCACCTAGTGGCCTGTCTGTGTTCTCCAGGCTCTCCCCCACCCTCCAAGACTCTCCAGAGGGATCTCATGCATGGAACTGAAGACAGGTGGAGACCCGTTGTCACTGCTAGAAGAATTGGGGAGTGGCTGAGATGTTAATAACACGACAGAACAAGTCATCATCACCAGTTCCAGTCTCCTGGGCCCGATCATGGCACCTGCAACTTTGAAGCCAGGGAATGCCATGTGTTCTCACACCCTGGGGGGATCAGGCCTCTGCCCTCTGCCTCCATGTCCTCTGTGACTCGCCCTCTGTCCTGCCTGCTTCCTGAAACTTCTCTGAGAAAAAGAGTCTATGCGGGAGCAAGTGTTTAGGGTTGGAAGGACCTGCGCTTGAATCTTGCCTTTGTGACTGCACACATCACCAACCTTGGAGGGCCTCGCTGCCCTGACGGAGACAAACACCGCTCCTGTCATCCAGTGTTGGCGAGGCTTTTGTTTTTTGCTTTTATCTTTTAGGAGATACAAGTAAATCTCCCCAGTTAATGGGGGATTTGACCTCAGTAAATATTAGTCTTATTCTGTTCTTCTTCTCCATCTTTTGAAAACAGTTTTTTGTCAGGTTCTGAGGAGGAACATTAAAATTAATAATCAAATAATAACTTTTTTGGCTACAGTTTTAAGTAATCCATATGTGAAAGTGTTGTCATCTCCCAACTTTCATGTCATGAGTGAGAAGTTGACATTTTTCCTCCCAAAGCCAGACTCCACCTCTGCAGCAGATGCCGCCCTCCCCCTGAACACTGGGGAGCGGGCGACTGACGTCCAGAAAGGTCTGTGGGGCACAGTTCGGATCCCCAGGCATGGGGAAACTGTCCGTTCGGACAAGATGGAGCAGTGCTCTTGACCTAGAACTGGGCTCCTTCACTTTGCATAGAGGCTCATTTATGTCGCTTCTAGATGTCTTCCTGAGTCTGACCTTCAGCCCCTACCCTTTGTTTGCGCTCTGGAAATCAGTACTTTGAAGCTTACGCTTTCAGATCAAACCGGTTTGTGGTTTGTCTCGTTTCGAAATCCTAACTCCACCATGTTTTCGGGCTGCTTAACTTCTGTACTCTTCAGCTTCCTCACCTGTGAGGGGTAGTGGTGACCGCCACCTGACAGAAGTGTCGCATGTGAGTGATGCAGCTTATGTGGACCACTCAGCTCCAGGATGGGTATAGGTAGACACTCTGGAGGTGGCTGTGGTTATTACATGACTTGGTTTGCTGAGGATTTCAATATCTACCATGCTGTTCTCCTTCATGTCCTGTATTTTCCAATTTTTCCCCTCCAATTGATTATCCTAAATCAAACCGCACCTTTAAATTATAATGTCGATAATTTGCTGCCACCTGCAGGCTAATATGGAAAAAAACAGAACATGTGCTGTGCTTTCTTTGATTCTAGTTCAGGGTCATCGTGGAGGTCCCGAGGCCATCTGTGGGCACACCCGTGACCCCTTTTCTGAGACGTTTATTTTCCCTAGTAATCTAAATACTCGAATAGCATTAGAATCCCCTTAGATTCTCTTTGGAATCAGGCAGCTATGCATAAAGCATCATTAGTAATCGGATATTGCATTTTCCTTCTTAAGTAGCTTTGCAAAATAGTGTTTATTAAAAAGCATGAAAGAGTCTGTTATTTAAGGCATGGTTCGGCACTGGAGTTTTGTTGCGGTGCTGTTGTTTTGGTGGGAAGGTCCTGAGATGTGAGCAAAACATTAAAAATAATGTTTACAAGGCACTGTATCACGGTCCTTCCTGCATAGCCTGTAAATTGTTACATTTATATATTATGATTTTGTGCTCGTCTCCCATGCTCAAGTCTCATACTCCTCAGTGGTTTCTGATAGTACCTAGTACAGCCCCTTGTCCACAGTTTGACTTGGCTGGCATTGGAGCCCAAGGCGCCAGTGCCAGACAGCAGGTGACAGATCCAGCAAAGCCTGTGTGCTAAACTATGAGATTGAATGTTATCCTGAAAATAGCGTGGGGAGCGCTAAAGGATTTTCAGCTGGGGTGGGGTGACGTGATCGGATTTCTATCATAGAAATATCACTCGGGCAGTCTAGTCTGTTCAAAGCTACTTCGGGGGGCACTGGCAGAAGCAAGTACTGTCTGAGCTTTACCACCGCTGACTGTGCCTGCCACGTGTTGTCTCTGCAGCAGAAGAGAACCCTGTTCTGTTTGCTACTCGGTTCATGGTTTCATATTGTGCTGTGTGTGTTATCTTAACGCCTTTAATGATTTCATAGACACCTTTCGGGCAGGCACTGTTTCGGTACCGTTATGCTCGTAATTATTGTTATTAGGAATATTAATGACCACGTAGCAGTCATCTCTGTGCCTTTCACGCTGGCCACAGTGCTGGCTGCTTATTGAACAACGTGATTGTTCTTCCTTCTTCCTCTCTGTCTGGGTGTTAAGTCTGTCATCTGCTGCCTGGCATCTTGCTTTGGGCAGGTGGCACATAGCTGCTGTGGCTGAACTAGCATTTCTCAGAAAAGGACGTGGGGGTGGGTGGAGTGGGGTGGGAAACAGCCGCGGTGGCTGTAATGCTTACTGGCACCTTCCGCTGATCCCCTACATAAAAGCATCTGCTACTACAGGAGACTGGGAGAACACAGACCCGTGACATGCCTCAGGTGTAGGATTTGGGAAGGGGGACACCCAGAAGCTCGGTGATCAAGATAAAAATATGTTGATGTAATTTTTAAAAATTAAAAGCAGTGTAAGAAAATCTATGATGAGCAAATACTAAAGTTTTAAATAAAGGCAAGATCAGGAACAATGCTGTGCAAAGCCATTTTGGAGCTGGCGGCCAAAGGACTGAGTAGCAGCACTGAGCCTGCCCGGTTAAAATGTTGCTATTCTGATCACAGATCCTTTGAATTAACTTTGATTTTTACAAACTGTTGCGTTAAAATAGTAGAAGAATTCACATCGAGATTGTGGGTGGCCCCTGAAATCTTGCACCGGGTGTGTGGGGCCTCACTGGCCTCGCCCGGGCCCTGTGCATAGCTGGGCAGGCAGGAAATGGCCAGGAAATGGCGAGTGGGGTTGGTCTCCAGTACTGTGGAAAGCCTGTATGGGGTCGTCGGCCACATCTCCAAATACGCGCGTTGGAATTTTTTAAGGGTATCTGTGTGAGACATACGTGTGGATTTAGGAAGCTGGGGGAGGAGCGGGGAAAGGTGTCTCCTGCATCTATTAACTAATAGAAAGAAACAATAAACTTTCTTTAGGCCTTGCATTTGCTCAAGCTTCTCCCACAAGGAGGTCGTTAGGGTAACGGGGGAGCTGAAGACACTTACAGGCCCCCTCCCCCCCAACCCGCCTAAGTGAACTGCTGCTCATGCTGATTGACGGCTCAATATTTAAGGCCTTGCTGAGATCCCACTGTTGGTCTCTTAATGCTCCTGCTTTGCAGTGACTGTACAGTGACTGAGGACGTGAGAAAGCTGAGAGAATGAGGTATCTTCTAAGTTCAGATTTTGGCAGAAGCTGCATTGGTGGATTTTAGAGGTTAGCTCAGGCTTTTCTGTGGTGTTTTACGGGGACCCAGGTTACGGAAGGTACAGAAGGATGATGCGGGGATCCGACCTCACTGGCTTGACTCGGGCTGGGGCAGGGGCGGATCTAACTGAGCTTTTATAACGGAGACTTTTATATATTTTTTTAAATTCCCAACAAGTTCTGCTGGGAGCAGACCCAGTGCCTGAGGCAGGAGAGGATGTTGCTGCCACGATCAGTGCCACCCAGACCCTGTCAGAGGAGGAGCAGGAGGAGCTAAGGCGAGAACTTGCAAAGGTAAAGGAGCATTTTTTCTGGAATTTCCTGTTTTGAACTTAAAATATATTATTGTCTGTGTTTCTGTGTGATGATATCTTACAGTCATCTTTGAGCACACACACTCTCTCTCAAAAACGACCATTTTAAAGTGCACAGGTCAGTGAGTGGCATTTAGCACATCCATAATGTCGTGTGACTGTCACCTCTGTCTCATCTGGAAACGTCTCCAGCACCCCCCGCGGAGACCCATGCTCCTTAAGCCGGCACCCACCGCACCCTCCTCTCCCTGGGCCCCAGCTGCCAACAGCTCCTCTGCTTTCTGTTGCCATGCGTTCGCCTGTTCTGGACGTGTCACATAAATGGAATCCCACAACACGTGACCTTTTGTGTCTGGCTTCCTGCATTTCACGTCACGTTTCCGAGGACTGTAGCATGCATTGGCACCTCACCGCTCTTGGAAGTTTAAGGACATGTTGAATTTTCATGTTTTGAATTTCCCAGTTTTCCTTTTGTTTCTGATTTCTAGTTTTGGAGAAGACACTGTATGTGATTTTTAATTTATTGAAACTTGATTTTTTTTTTTTTTTTTTTTTTTTGCCTGGAATGGGCTTTATTCTGGAGAATGCTTTTTGGGGTGAAGTGTTCTATATCTGTCCGTTAGATCTAGTTGGTTATAGTGTTGTTCCAGTCCTCTGTTTCCTTATTGACTTTTTATCTGTTTGTTTTCTCCACTTCTTTACATAATGCTTTATAAAGAAGGTGGGGCTATGTTGGATAAGGCAGATTGGTGATAAACCTTATAAGGAGAAAAATAATTAAAAATATGGAATATTTAATGCACACCTAAGAGAAAATTTTTTTTCTACAGGTTATATGTTTATTGCAGAAACATGAAATATACTGAAGAAAATTAAAAATAGCTACAGTGTGAAAGTTTTAGATGATCAGTTTCTAGACTTTAAAAAAATAATACAATTATATAATTTATTAAAATAAAATATTTTTAAATTAAAATAAAATAATTTTTTCCAGCTAAACTCTCACTTTATTTTATTTTTATATTACATTTATTGAGGGTAGGTATCATTGGTTTAAAACATTATATATATTTATAGGCTTTTTCAATGTCTGTATTCTTATAAGTATTCCTATATTTTAAGAAAACATTAGAGTACACATTTATAACTTTCCCCACTTAATACTGAATTTTAAAAACATTTTATGCCAATAAATAATCTTTTGCACCCTCATTTTTAATTGCTGCAAGCTCATTTTTAATTAATGAACATATCGTTTGTAAACACTTAGATTGCTTCCATTTTTTGCTTTGTGAACAGTCTTTTGATGGTAATACTTGCATGTAATTTTTTATGCGCTTTTTTAGTTAGCTCTTTCGGAGAAATTTGTAGGAGCAGTATCCCCATCCAACGGTTTTTAAGGCATCCAGTGGACACTAGCAAGGCCAGAAGCCACCCAGAAGATTGCTCACAATGCGTGAGAGAGCAGTGTTTCCCAAGCTTGCCAGCTCTCAGTGTTACTTTATTAACAGTAATGTTTAAGAAAACGGTAATAGCACCTAACACTGATCTACGTGTGTCAGCAGCACACAGTGAGTTACGAGTGTCGGCAGCACAATCCAGTGAACAGAGGTGGGAATACACTGGATGGAGCATTTACAGTGGTCCTTCTTTCCAGCTTTCATTAGGAGTGGATTCTTCAGAGAATGTCAAGGGGTAGAAAGCTTATTATTTAAGTCTATTCTTTGATGTATCTGAAGATTTGGAGTTTGGGGTAAAGAAAGGGGTTTTGGAAAGCTAACGGCGAGAATGAGAATTAGCCGGTAAACTGCGAAATGGAGTCAGAAAACCTGGGTTGAAACTCTGGTTCCTACATTAATAGTTTGATGACTTAGGGCAAATCACTTAACTTACAAGATTTTTAACTTCATTTATTCATCCATAGTTGTCTTTTTCCTCTCATACTCCACCTTGACTATATACTTCTTAAAATATGACCTCCAAAGTTGGTACGGTGTGTGAAGTCCGTCTGATAGGCACAGAGGATTATCTTTGTTCTGGTCTGCTTTCTAATTCATGCCATCTAAGAGA
Source organism: Macroglossus sobrinus (assembly GCA_004027375.1). Classification (NCBI taxonomy): domain Eukaryota; kingdom Metazoa; phylum Chordata; class Mammalia; order Chiroptera; family Pteropodidae; genus Macroglossus; species Macroglossus sobrinus. Next base: position 634,624 of record PVKZ01000166.1, on the reverse strand, counting down.
GATGTTATTCTTTTAGTTTATCTTTTTTTTTTTTTTTTTGGCGGCCACATTACATTTGATTTTCCTTCTCTCTTTTTGTTGAGTCCTATTTCTCTTCACTTTGGGTTCTCTGAGAATTTAATTAGCAGGGAAAATGGGTAACTTAGCATCACTGATGTTGTTTTAAAGGCCACGGCAGCTCTGCAATCACAGAAGTGTGGTGCAGGCCGAGAATGTGGCCTTGCCACCGGCCAAGGGAACAGCCTTTGCAGGTTTTGAATATTAGCGCATATGCTTTAGGGACCCAGATTTTTAACTTCATGGGACAGTTGGTCTCTTCCGGATGATGTGTGTATCTCTCTGGGGTCTGGCTGTACCCTCCGTTTTCCTGGCTTACCTCTTTCCCGTACTCTACAGAGCATTTTCTCCTCTTCAGAGCTTCCGCCTGGCATCTCGGCCTCCTCAAGTGTGTTTACAGCCTCACACAGAATCTCATGCTCTCCTCTCAGGGCTTCTCTATCCAGCTTTCAGTGTCTCCTCCCAACATGTTACACATTTTCAAGCTGGATTTTCAAGAGTCTCTCTTCACACTAGGGACATCCCTCGTGGTCACTAGATGTGGGTGGGGCCCACTTCCGGGCACCCTGACCCATCAGCATCAGGGTCCACATGGGACTTCTGCATGGCCCCTGGGGGAGACAGTCTGGGTTATTTATGGCCCTGGCCTGGGCAGGCACTGGGATTTCCATGTAAACTCATGTGAGACATGCAGCAAGGTTGGATTTTGTGCATGTTTGGTGGGGGGTGGAGATTAGTTTGATCTGGTACACAAAACGAGGTTTTTTTTTTTTTGTGAGCTTTCAGGTATAAACATCCAGCTGGGAATGAGAACCAGCAGTCAGGAGAGGGCAAGTTAGAATAATTTGAGTGTTATCTGTGTAGTTTCCAGCTGTATGTCCCCTTGAGATAGCTGTGCAAGGAAGTGTAGGGACAGGAGAGAAGGCTGAGGACAACTCCAGATGGAAATACACGGGAGAGAAAAGAGAAGCTGTACAGGAGACATCCGCACGTAACTAGTTTTCTTAACAACATATATATGTTATTTTTAAAGAGACAGGTAAAGGAATACAAGTGTTTTTAAATGACTGGCACGTTGAGCACAGTTTGGCACTAATAATCTAAACTTACTGGGTGACCTTGCTGTGTTCTTACCCCATCCTCTCCCTCACAGGTGGAAGAAGAGATCCAGACTCTGTCTCAGGTGCTGGCAGCTAAAGAGAAGCACCTCGCGGAGATCAAGCGCAAACTTGGCATCGGTTCCCTGCAGGAGCTGAAACAGAACATCGCCAGAGGCTGGCAGGACGTGACCGCGACACCTGCGTATGTGCCCTCGCTCGCACGTCTCTCTGGAGTGACAGGATGCGTGGGCTTTTCCTGTCTGGGGAGGGGAATGAGATGGAAAGAGGATGAGGACACTTCTGCGACTTTTCTTTGTACCACACAGGGTACTCCCTACCCCACTTCTCAAGCGGATCTGCCTCTCTCTGTCTTTGATCTTCTAGAAAGTGCTGGGGAGTGGAGCGAAAAGCAGCCTCATGGGAGTCAAAGGAACAAAATTTAAGTTCCCGAAATGTTACATATCGACTGGCCAGATACATACATGTGTCACCGAGATCTCAGTGTCACCCGACAGAGCGCATGTGAGGTAGCCTGGATAAGAGACAGGGCCAGATAAATTTCGGGGTCACAGACCTTGAGGTCACATACCTCTCAGCCCTGACCAGCCTTTTTTCACCTGCTCTGTATGCAGCGTAGAATGCTCAGGTTGCCATCTCTGGTGCGTGCTGGTGGCAGAGGCTCACCCCTTAATCTTCGTGTCATTTTGGTCATACAGCTTCTGACGTGGCATTGTCATGATACATTTTTGTTTCCCACACGCTTCCAGTAACAGATTACAAACTCTGTTCTCGTATGCAGTCCCATCTGCCCAGCTGGTGGCCAACAGTGCTGAGGCTGACTGCACCCTTTTGTGACAGGCTACGGTGCTGTCCCCTTTGGTGCATATGAGCAGGCAGTGGGGACACACATGGGAAACTATTCTTGCACTGGACCACCATAAACTGTATTTGTTTTTAATATTGAACTTGTAAAGGTGAGTAAAAAGGCCCGAGCACTCCCTTCTGCAATGTGAGGCTCTTAACCTATCATTTTGTTTTTGTTTTTCCTTTGCTAATCCCTGGGGAGATGAGAAGAGAGAGGTGGTAAATCATAGCTTTGTGTCACAGCAGACATCACACTCATTTTAAGCATTGTACTTTTTACATCCTCTGTGGAGAGTCCACAAGTCTTTATTTGGTAATTCTGCAGGCATGCAAAATTGAAAAGAAAATTCTTTATGCTCATAAATTCATTTGGATAATAAAGTCTCGCTCTGGTCCCTTTTTTAGAAGATAAGCTCTAAAAGGCATGTGAGGAATTTGATTTTATTTTTGTTTAGTTTGGCTCAGGTGGAAAAGGCAGGAACACAAGGTATAATTTCTTTCAGCCTTTGGCTTGTTTTCCTTTGCTCCCTGTTTTCAGCTCTTCCCTTAATTTATCTGGCCCTGCCTTGTTGGCCTCTCTTTTTCCAGCTGTCCCAGCACCACAGAAGATTGTGCCTGAAGTGATGGTTAAGGATAAGATGATGTGATACTGAGCTGATGGTTGGAAAGTGTTTTAGAATGTTCTAGAAGAAGAAAAAAATGGTTAGCTCACTTTGTTTTGCTCTGTTTTCATACTTTAATATAGATACAAGAAGACATCTGAAACCTTGTCCCAGGCTGGACAGAGGGCTTCAGCTGCTTTTGCGTCTGTGGGATCTGTCATCACCAAAAAGCTGGAAGACGTAAAGTATGTCCTCACTTTTCCTTTTCGGTTAGGTAGCCGGGGCACATTTCCATGTGCTGTAGTCGCCTTTGTTTCCTGACTCTGGTTCTGAGTGATGCTGGATTCCGTTCCTTAAAACCGGGACTGAAATGCTGCCAGTTCTTCTAGGCATAGCCATCTAACTTTTAGGCGTGGTATTCAAAAAGATCATTTTGTGAATACATTTAAGATCGTTGAAAAATTCTGGTTGTGAACGATTGTCCTTTGAGTCCTTCCTGATCATACAGGGTAAGTATGTCTGTCGTGGCTGCAAGTTTGTGGTCGTGGGTTGAGCCTTGTGTCTCACTGGGGACCGGTGCAGGGGTGCTGAAGGGCACGCTGGGCCTGAGACCTGCCTTCCCTTCTGTGTGGTGTGTTTTTACACCGCGTCGTGACTTCGCCATGCTCACTTGGGTACCAACTGGCTCTAATTTGCAAACATGTCTACCTTCCTGCTTAGGCCCAAATCTTGATTTTTGAGCCACTGCCTTTTATTTTGTATTTATAGTTTGGATGAGTCTGCAGAATTGCTCCTGGCCATTTTAGTCAAACTGCTTCACTATGCCTTCGTGTGCCTCCCCACCCCACCTGCGGATTGGGACCATGCTGAAAATGACATGTCGTGTGAATTTGCTGTGTTTCTTCTGGCATGAAGGATTTGTGCTTAAAACACAAAACCCTCAGATTGCATGGCTTTGTGTTTTTCGTCAGTGGAGAAAAGTAGATTTTACAACCAGAATTTTGTGGGTTGAACAAGTTTGGGATCGGTGGATTATACTGTGCAGCCCAGAATCCAGGCGCCTTACTCTTTGCAGGCGGGCTGTCATCATTCTAAGCATGACGTCATAAACGTAGCCTTCTTGAACAGTGTTGCTGATTATATACCCGCCTCTTGGGTGCTCTTGTTTCCGTCAAACCTGACTTGGTCGTGTAGCACTCAGAGTCCCGTTAAAACCTTGCATAGCCATTAGGAAGTGGGCGATTTAATCCTTGGATTCACCAGCACTTCCCTTCTGTTTTAATGCTGACCCCGGCTTCACACAGACTGCACAGGCTGTCACACTCCTTTAGGTAAGGAGCGTTCGAGCCGTCGCTGCAGCTCGTGCCTCCCTCGATTATGATGCCCCCGTGGATGGCCGCGTGTGTCCCCTACATAATGTCTTTGCGTTTGGAATATTTTTTTTCCTACTGCTAGTCCTGTTTTTTAAGGGAAGGTTTCTTGTATACCATGGGTGAGGGGTAAATGCAAAGAAGAAGAATTCGACCCTGTGGTTCAAAGGGATATGGAAATTATTTCAACTGTTTTTTTTTTTTTTTTAAATTATCTATTTGTTTTAAAGAAGCAGCCCCATGACGTGCAGGACCCCTCCCTTTTCGTGTCTGACTTTGTGTGTGTTTGGCGTTCTCGTTTCTTCTGTGCTCTCGTGAGGACGGGCTGGCTGTTCACCCGAGTCCCATGATGCGAGTGCAGTGTTCTGCGTGTGTGCTGCCTCCACTTGTAGTTTTCCATCTTATACAGGTTATTTTTTTTTAAAAAAAAATATGTAAGATGAAATAGGCTATTACTCTGCCCTTTTTAGTGCCTGTTTTACTAGCTTATAGACTTTACTATTTATTATTTCTTTACACCAGTTATATTCTTATAGATTTTACTATTTATTATTTCTTTACACTAGTTATATTCTTGAACTATGCACACAAGGAAATTTCATGGCTGCACAGAGAAAAGCAAAGTCTATCAGGCCAATTAGAAAGCACACGAAGATGTCAGCGCAAACCATGCCTTCCAGAAGGAGTCTTGTGATGTGGGGCTAACCACTCCTCTCCCCAAACGGACCATGCACCCGTTGAGAAGTCGGGGGGATATAGGCGGGGGACAGGTCTTCAGAACGCCAGCAGGAAGGACAGTGTGGAAGTCACATCTCTGTCCAGTCATGCTCATTGTCTTCTCAAACGGTCCCTTGTGTGGTCTAGCCATTTGCCTTCTTAAGGAAGCAGGCAGGTGCTTATAGCTGAGGCTCTTCCTCTAAGGGATGCTTACCCTAGAGGTCAGAGAAGATCATGGGGTAAGTAAATTCTAACTGTGGAACTGCTTAAAGCTAAAATTGTCCTTAAAAAAATCAAGAGGTCAGCAATAGGAGGTGAGTCTGTATCTTTGGTGTTTAAGTGCTCCAGACGGCTAAACCGAGGGCTGGTCCGAGGGGCATCGCCGCCAACCAGGCTGGCCCTTGTTCGCAGTCACCTTACGACTTTTGAGCGGAGGGGGAAAGAAGTGGGCAGTGGGAGCGAGTCAGGGATGCCCGCTGACACCTGGTTAGATGTGACTCAAAGAAAAATACAAAGATATGGAGGTGCGGAGCCATTGAGGGATGATGGTCCGCCGTGTACCGCTGTCCCTTCTCTGTCCCTTCAGAAGGATTGAGCAAATGGACACAAGGTGGCGCCGTGCTTGCGTCTTATTGATTCGATGGAAAAGCCTTGAGTTTCGCTGCTCTTTTGTGGATCCTTGTGTAACCACGTTTTCATTTCCTTTAAAAAGCATACCTGAGATTATACTCTGCATCTGCTTTTGATGAATAATACATTATGTAGCAATATGTGGAAGTTAAAGTAAGGCCTTTGATTAAAACTTGGGAGTGAGAGAAGTAGATTATCTTTTGCAAGCTAAGGTTTATAATGAATTCTAACCTATTAAAAGTTCTGAAAAGTCATTTAAAAATCAATTTCTAGGCCAAAAATTTCTGATGATAATCTTATTTAGTGCATTTACATAAAATAGAAAATATATGAAAACATATATAATGGAAAACCTCCTCTTTTAGGCCAGCGAGTCACAGAGGCCAACACTGGCCATGTGTCCCCAGAAGCTGCCAGGGGAGGGGCTGGAACAGTAGATTTTGAGTGTTTTACTCCAGCAGGAGCTCTCCTCCCACGAGCCGGATGCCGGAGGCCCCTCCTGCCACATGCTCCCGTGGTCTTCATCCCATTGACTCTCTTGCGCTCTGTGTCCACGTGTGATGTCACTTTCTGCTGGGAACTGCGGCTATTCCGCTGTCTTGAAGTGTTAAACTCGGCGACGGTTTTTGGTTTTATTTTATGTTGCCAGTTAAACAGTTAGCGCTTGGTATTTAGATATGTCTCATGCCTCGCATGGGTGTGTGAGGAGGACAGTAGGGAGGCCTGGTTTGGGTACCCTTGGCATGAGGGTCTGTCACAGCAAGGCTGGGGGCCAGATGTGGGACAGAGTGATGGGAATTACTCTGGGGGGCCCTCTGGGGATAGCCAGAGTTCCCCCAGGTGCACCTTCATACCACCATCTCCCATCCTGCTTGCTTACTCTCTACGCATGAATGGCCAGGATCGACTCGTGCTTTAACTTTTTGAGAGAAACTTTAAAAGGCCTTCTCATTTCAGTGGGCGATTTTAGTGTTATTAATGGCATACTATGATAATTCGGTAGCCTCATTAGTCAAATATATTTTTATATATATAAGAGGAAGTGCTAATTGACTTTGGCTTTATTTCCAAAGGATATTCTTCCTTTTTACATGTGTGGTTCTTCATATAAACCCCTAGATGTTTTTATTTGTTTGGAGCTTATTAAAGTTATTCCAATGATTCTGTTTTGCTGAATATTGTCACCGCTTAATGGGAAAAGAAAGGATTTTCTACACCTCTCATTAGAAAGAGAGTGACTTAGATTAGATTTTGAAAAGCTTTAAAGAACTTTTCTCCCTTTCATGCCCATACTTCCTAATTTCAGTTACTGCAATTGTTTATTCATTCATTTTTCATCTGCAGTATTTACTGAATGCCAGCGGTCTTCCAGGCTCTGTGCTAGACTGTAGGGTTGGCATTACCAATCGAAATAACAGCTGGGTGAAATTCAAAAGCTTTAAAGAAGATCATCTAATGTGAAATAAATGTTAGTGTGCGTTTCCGTTAAAGTCATCTGCAGTACAGATGATGACGAACATATGTGGCCCAGGCGAGACTGTGCACAGTGCTTCTGACACAGATGCCCCCATAGCACCGATAGTCGATGGCTATGCCCCTCCGCTGCCCAGCACCTACAGTCAGGAGACTATTGTGAGGGCGAACGAAATAATAACACACAGAAGCATGCCTGGCACAAAGCAAGCATTCAAACGTGTTAAGTGTTAACGCTTGCTTACTGCTTGCTTCTTCCCTCCTCTGTCTGCTCCTCTGCCTTTGTTATTACTGGGGATGGAAACATCAAATAACTATGCAAGAGACAAAGACACTTTGAAATGTCAGTTTGGCTTTTAAACGAGTAACTTTTCCAGAGTCAGAGGAAATGTAAGATGGAGAAGCACTGAGTAAGGGTCAGAGTGAGTATTGGGTTGCCCTCCGGTTCTTCCCCCCAGTGTTTCCTCCTTTGGATAGCGGTTACTGGATTTAAAGGGTTACAAATTGAGCTCGAAAGTTTTAACAAAATTTGCCTCGAAGATACTAACAAATCTCACAACGTACCTACTAGGGACTATTCTGGCCAGCAGCAGTGTGGCTTGTTGCTTTTGAGGTTTTCCATGTTGTATTTACACTTCAGTGACATTGGAAATGATGTGTATTGAGACAAGTTGAAGTGTGCAGCCTTCCTCATTATTCTAGAAATGCGAGAACATCCGTCTTGGACTTAGATGACAAACGCGGCACCAGCCAAACTGAATTTCATCTAAATATGGATTGTAGAAAAGTTGATGTAACTAGATGGGCTTGAAATTGACATGTTTCCCCTCGTTTTTCTAAAATGGCCACCTCAAAAGCAGAGCGACCCCAACTTCATATGTATGTGTATTAATTTATTTCTCTGTTCAGTGGGTCTATTTTTAATCTTTTCTTATTGCGAAATATAAAACATATAGAAAAGCGCTCAAAACCAAATTTGACTCAGTGATTTATCACAAAAGTAAGACCTTAGTGTAATCGCTTCCTTGCTTTTCCTTTTCTATGCCCACTTAAACTTATCTAGTAGGTATATTCTTCATGGTACTCAAAGATGTACACTCCCCACCTGCCTTTGCCGCTAAGTGAAACCCAGCACCAGCAGGTGTAGGTCTGTCATGCTCCTTCAAAGGTTCTTTCCAAGAGATGCTATGCTGTTCTGTAGGATTCTCAAAGTGATCATTTTCAACATCCCTCTTCAAGTCACATCGCAAGTTCATTGGCACCTGTTGGGTGCTTAGTAACATCAACGCCCCCAAGTTATCAACTTCTGCTTTGGTTTTCTTGAGAGCATATTGGTAGTCCTTTCCTGTAGTAATACTGTAAAAATAAGTATTTTTAAAAGTTATCTCCATCATTGGCATTATTGTCTGCTCCTGTTTACCTGTTTGTCAGTGCCCCCTTTCTTCCCAATATCCCCTCAGCCAACGCTCCACGCACCTGATCAAGACAAGGCTTCTCGAGGGGAGTCACATGTAGTACCCAGCATGGTCTTTTCATTCTCCATCCCCTGACCATTCCAGGTGACGTTTACAATTCAGCCTTTCAACTTTTATGACCTTGGGACTTATTTCTCACGCAGGATAATCCTGAATTAATTTGTGCCCTGGACGTCGATTTTATTTTATAGTCAACCTTTGGATCTCACTTTGATCACGCCGTTCGCGCGGCTTGTGACCTGTCCCGCAACGAGCAGCTCACGTGCTGGTTCCAGGGCCACAGAAGCTGCCAGTGTAGGACAGAGACCAGACTGGCTGTGACTTTCTGGAATCTGCACTTACTTTATCCACCCACATTCTCATTTTGTTCATACTGTTGAATTCATTGTGTGCGTCCAATGGACAAGCAATTTATCACACATTTGGCTCTTACTCACCTTCTTTTGCCAGAATTTGGTAATTTCTGCCAAAATACATGCTCTAGTCAGTCTTTTGGTTACAGGGAACAGAAGGTTATATAAGATCGCTTACCTGAACAGGAGATGCGTAGCATAGAAAGGAAATTATGGAGTCCAAGGAGAGGGAAGGAAACAAGTCCTTGCTCATCCCAGGCCAGCCCTTCTGAGCAGAAAGCCCTTAAAAATGAAGGAAGCTTCTAGAAGCCAAGGAAACCACTGATTCTCTCCCACCCAGCCCTCTACCCTGTATGGCCATCTCTCCCTTTTTCCCTCTACCTCTCTTTGTGCTTAGATTTTGTCTTTTCTTTGGGCACTGGCTTCCTTTGCATTTCTGAAGCTGGTACCTGGTCCCCCGAAATGTCTTCCTCAACATCTGAGCTCAGGTGCCTGCCCCTAACTGACCAGTACCTGAGTGTCCTAATTATAGAGCCTCATTATGAGACTATTAATGGTTGAGATTAACTTTTTTTTTTTTTTCATTTGGTCTAGATGATGTGTAGACCAGCAGGAGGTTGGTGGTGGGGTTGTAGCTGTGCTGGGGTAGGAATCTTACTGAGGTGGTGGCAGTGGCTATGTTGGCAGCTAATTTAGAAGGGTATAGGAGGGATAGGTAATGTCTGGAGTTCTGGCGCCGTAAACTAAGAAGGACTTTTTTCTTTTTTAAATCTCTATCCTTCAGATATGGATTCAACAGCTCAAACAGAAAAAGAACGAGCAAATTCCTCCCAGAATAGGTGGCTGCTGTGTGGGACAAAGAGACAGCTGAGCTCAGTGGGTCGTTTCCTGGGTCATGTATGATGTTAAGTGTGAAGATGTCTAAATAGTTGACCGATTATCTTGACTGCACCAACTGCCAGCATGTTTTGATTTATATCAAGATCATGCTCCATGTTGTTCTGTAATAATGCAAAACGATTTGGGGAGCTGCGCTTGAGACACATTGCCATTTATTACAACTGAGTCTTGTAGAAAACTAAATCGTAAGCACACGATATTTAAATAAAATCGAGAATACCTTGCACTGTCCTACTTACCCAAAGGAAAGATAATTTACCAAAATGCCGTGTTAGCGATCTAAGTGTTATAAGCACGGTAACGGTGTCAGCAGGACAGAGGGACTTCAGGAGCCTGAAGATTGAGGTACGTTTATTGTCTGAGGTGACCTCCATGGAGACGGCAGGGTCTGAGCGGTCTTGAGGAAGAAGATGGTCCTAGGAGCATGGGACCGGTTCTTAGTCAAATGACCATTAAGGACATTTTGTTTAATTGGGATGCAGTAGAGGTGTCTCTTATTAGAAAGGCGATACTACTGCTACTTAAAGTCGCCAAGTAGGTGATTTATTTTGAAACCCTCCTGTTCCAGTAACAAATATGTCGAAGAAAGACGGCCGATGAGCCTTACCTGGCCTGGTTTGTGTGTGTGTGTATACCTGTGTCCATGTGCCTCATTTTTTGAGGGGAGGTGATGAATGCTGAATTCGGAATCCTGCAGTTCAAGTTCTATTCTTGATCCTGCCGTTACTTAGGGTAAATCCTGGGAAGGCTTGATGCCTTCCAGTTCCCTTGCTATAAAGATGCGAGGTTGAATTATCGTCTTTATTAACTATGGGATTACATCGGCTGGGGAAGAGGATTAAATTGCTTTGGAATAACTGTGATTTCCCTCCACCTCAAAAAGTAGGTAATTCTTTATGGTGCCCAAAGAACAAGCTCCCAGAAAGCTAAGTTTTGGTTGTTTTTTATAATGTCTAAGGACCACTGTACTAACTTCATTTCTATCTCTTTTTAATGCTGCCTCTCAGCATTCGCTCCATTCAACATTCAATTAGCATGCCAGCTATGAGGTAAAGTATATTTTTTACAAAATGAAAAGTTGGTCTCATGCTTTCTTATTCTTTATCGGGGTGTTTGCCTTGAACTGTTGCGGGGTTGGGAACTCGAATTCTGCCATAAACACGCTGCGTGTTTAACACTGTGATCGTGTTAGACGGTTGCAGGAGATCCAGTAAATGTTTGTGATTTAAAACAGCAAAAAAAAATTGTTTTCTATTTTACTTAGTAAATCTATTGTTTAACATCTGCAATCTGTTTAATGGAAAGAGTGAACACGATTCATCCAATAAATTTTATACTTCGATGGATGCAGGTGCCTCACCAGCTCTGTCCACATCGACACACTTATCTCCCTGCTCCCCATTGTCACTTCTCCCATCCTGCTCTGACATTGGGAGCCAGCTGTGACTTAATTCTTGTCCCCTCTCATCAGGAAGCATTTGGTACACGTTATTACCTCATCTTCCTCTTTAGAGGGGCAGAGGTCCCTAACCAACTGTGTTTGGCTGAAACTTTGCTTACGTCAGAACGGCCTGGAGGGCTGTTACCAGCTGCCTGCTTGCTGCCTCCCTTCCCCAGAGTTTCTGACTTTGTCAGCTGAGGGTGGGACCTGAGAATGTGCATTGCTAATAGCTTCGCAAGAGCTATGATGCAGCTAGCTGGTCCGGGGACCACATGGGGAATGGCTGCCCATTGCCACTGTAGGAATGAGGAAGCCCCTGTCCCCGTCTTCACTTTTTTCATCTTGACATAGTAGGAAGAGTATTTGAGGTCGAGCAGATAATACAAAGGCCTCAGAGCCCCAGGTGTGAGCGACAGAGGGGCTGTGATCCTCTTTGGTCGATGGGACTGATCCTGAAACCATGGGAGGAGCTTTCTGCGGGCTCAGAGGGCTTCTGTCCCGGAGGCCGAGCCCTGGTTCTCTGCTCCCCCCTTACTTTTGGTCTCTCCTTTCTCTTCTGTCACGCTTCCCCCTGGGGCCCAGGGTCTTTGTCACTCCTCCAGTCCTGCTTGGAGATGTGGGTTCCGGCAGGAACTGTGCTAGGCAGCGTGTGGCTGTGAATACAGGTTCAGCCAATCTAATGCTGGCGTTTGCTTGGCAAGTTGTTTGGTATAGCAGCAGAACTGATGTTCTACCTGGCTTGTTTCCTCTTCGCACAGGTGCTTGTTGTATCTATCTCTGTGTCTAAGACTCGCCCCCTTCATGGAGTCAGGAGCTTCACTGTAGAAATCTTAGAACAGAGATGGGTAATCGCACATAACAGCACACACCAGTGTATATGCCTGCACACCCCTGGTACAGAGAAGCATTTTGTTCTTTTGCTCACTGAGAATAATGGTCAACAGGAATACAGTCAACTAACAATGTGTCCAAAAGTGATGGGTTTTTCAGTGTTTGCGATTTTACTATTTGTTTGTTTTTTGTTTTTTCTCTCCCCACAGAAACTCCCCGACTTTCAAATCATTTGAAGAAAAGGTCGAAAATTTAAAGGCAAGTAGAGAGGTGAACAAGCTCTTTGTATTATCCTTCTTGGGGCCTTCACTTTCTTTGGTATGGGTAAATCATTCTAAAAACATTTAAAGAACTTTAATAACTTTATTCTTTGCACTATTAATGGATATTTAAGGTAATATGTACTCATAGTCACTTGTTTTGAGTGTGTGTTGTCACATGGCAGCATTCTAAGTCCTGAAAAGAAATGTATTATTTAAAAAAACAATAGCAACTTAGAAGTTTGTGCTGCTTTCTGTATTATTCATTTCAAATACTTTGTAATCGGACAAAATTTAAGACAAATGTTATTGTATAAAGTTAAAGATATAGAAGAGCACAAAACCAAACAAGGAAAATTGGTCTCACCACCCAGAGACAGTTATATGTGTGTACAGGGTGACTATGCTAGTGTGATTTAAAAATTAACCATACATTATAAACATTTTTCTGTACCATTGTTCCTTCCCAATGTTTTGTTTAATGGCTGTGTGCATACACCTTACAATACACGTCATTTATCCAGTTCTTAGTTATGGGATATTTTTATCATGATGACGATGCCACAGTGGTGGTTGTTGACAATTCACTGTCATCATTTTCGATCGCTTCGATTCCAGGGAAGGCAGACATTTCCCATAATGATTAGATTTACAACTTTGTAAATTGTATTATCTTTAATATTATATTCAAAACTACAAAATCATCCACTCTCAGGTTCACGAGTCACCAGAAAGGTTGTTTAGTCCCGTTCACTGCCCATCCTTCTCTGCAGGGTTCCTGCAATGCCCACGTGTTCATTTCTACCTAAACTAGTTCTGATAATTGCGGCGGACATTTTTTAAGGGTTGAAACTAATATCTTAAATGTTTCCTGGTGGAAACTGATATCTTATTTTCCTATAAGTCAACTTAAAAATGCAGATTGACTCTTAAGAATGGTGACCGAGTCTCTTGTTTCTGAGTGCATCATTTTTAATTAGAGAAGCAGGGTGCATGCTTATGGGAAGAAAAACAAATGCTGTTAGGAGTTGCAATCCAGGCCAATGACGACAGTGGAGTGAATTAAGGTCAAAGTCGAGATATGTTTAGAATTAAGAAATGACAGACAGAAAGTTAGTGATTGACTGGATGTGGAACAAGAGGGCGACCAATGATGGGACAGGGACAACTAGGCTGTGCTGCTGCCATTCAAAGTCTTAGGAAAGAATGGAAATGGGCCCAGGCGCAGGGAGTTCAGTTTTAGACACGTTGAATTGCAAGGAGTTTTAACATTTTTTATACTTGGGAATTTGTTTTAAAATTTTTAATAAATATACACTGGATACAACTTAAGCAAAATTTTCAAACAATTCAAAGGTCTTGGATGGGAAACCAAAAAGAATGAGAAAAATTTCAACTAGATTCCAGCTGTTAAAGAGTCTCTGGCCAGTCAGTTAAAATTGAGCAAAGAGCAAGGTCAAGTTAACCACACTGTGAGTTGCATCCTCGGTCAATGCCTGGTTCCTTAATGTTAGTTACGGGTCCTGTTTGGTCAGTAATCTGAGATAGAAATTAGAGAGAGTGTCAGTGTTGTTCAGGGCAAAGTGACGTGTGAGGCTTGAAAGCATAAAATATTGTACAAATGTAAGGCAGACACATTCAGAGACACATTTATTGATAAAGTTTCAGGCCAGATAAGTTGGCGTGTGGGAAGCACCTGGAGATTCGTTAGAATGTAGATTTCAGTGCTGCAGACGGAGGTGGGAGGCAGGCCTGAGACTCTGCATTTTCTTGCACACTCCCAGGTGATGACTCATCTGTAGGGCCTTGCACCACACTCTAAGTAGCAGTGGGTTGGAAAGCTGACACTGTCACTGAGAAAAATACACATTTCTTTGCTTTGCTGAATGTGTAGCTGAATGCATAGTTTGATGGACTATGTAGTATTATCTAAAGAAAATTCAATAGATATTTTAGATAATAGGCCTTACAGAATTCTTCAGATTCCCCTGTAAAGAACGATGAGCAGATGGGAAAAAAAGGAGGAGGGGTAGCATTGACCAATTTGAGCTCATTCAGCAGAAAGAGCACGTTTTTCTAATAAACCGCACAAAACATCACTGTGCTCTTGAGTTCCTAATTTATTTGAAGTACAATTTGACTTTATGCGGAGTCAGCTAAGTTTGTGTTTCATGACGTCTTTTCCTTTTTGAACTTGATTTAAAGTCAAAAGTAGGGGGGACCAAGCCTGCCAGCGGTGATTTTGGCGAAGTCTTGAATTCGACAGCGAATGCCAGCACCACCTCCACAGAACTACTTCTAGACCAGACCCAGGGGAGGCCGTGAGATTCCTGCCTCTGTCCGGCCACCCACTGCCAGATGCTGCAAGCGGGACCCAGGCACATCTTGTCCACGTACATTGCTGTGATTTTCCACCCTGTGTGCTGTCATTTAGCTTTACATATTCCTTCGACCAAACAGTCTGTGGGTTGAGCAAAATGAATATATCTTCACCGCTGTATTCCTGGGCAACACCCTCTAATGTGCATCGAAGGCCCTTTACTTAGGAAGCTCCATTATAAAAACGTGTAGTTCCTGGGACACCCCCTCCCCCTCAAAAAAAGATCTGAGAAGCTGCAGATTGTCATAATGGATTTCCTGTTTTACGCCAGTTTGATCTTTGTCTTCTATATGATTTTCTTTTTTTCCTCTTCGACCCTCTGTGTCTTTGATTCTTCACTAAAATTCTTTAAATTTTCCGAAGCCTGACTTTTATATGTTTTGGCATGATTTTCTTTACCACCAAGGGCAGAACTACGACCTATAAAAAATATTTTTGCAAAGACATTATTTTGGTATAAGGTGTCTAATCTTGGGTGTTTAAAGACATCAGACTCAATAAATCGACTCCACATCCCATCCGTTATAGTTTTGTAAATGATAATATGTATGCTAATTCAAACTCCTAGGTGGCTTCAGAGTGGAAACCTTACATCATTGTTTGTCACCACTGGTGACAGTAATCATTTCAGTGTATTGGTTCTTATGTCACTTCCATCAACTTATTTTTTACCAGATTAAATTTGAGTTTCAGAATAAATTGCAAAGTAACATTCTAAAGCATATTGTATTTTCAGTAGGGTGATATATGAACACTCTTATCAAGTGTTCAATTCAAAAGCCTGAAAACTTTTTAGATCTAGGTGGCTGTAAAAATGCTAAAATCAATCACATTAGGGGTTGCTGTCTTCATGTAATTCATTTAGCGCCATTTAAAAGCACACAAAGTTGTATGACTAATATAACTTGAAAAAATTTTATACTAAGAAATTGGTGGTAACCCCAGAAGATTTACTGCATTAATAAAAATCAACTCATTATTTTCTACTGATATGTTTTCAGTGTTTTTAGAGATTATTAAATGATTCCATAGACATTGCCCCCTACTTCAAACACCGTCAGGGCTGAATGCACCAAAGCCTCTGCAAACATCTGCACAGAGACCACCATACTCTGTTAATTCTAATGCCTACTCACTCATCACCACACCTTTTCCTTATGCTGTGTATGATTATGGCCTACAATGCTGTATTTGTTATTTATCATGTCATGATTGTTTTATTGTTGTTCATGCCAAATGTTAATTGCCAAGCTATGACTGAGCTAAAGCATTTTTAAAAAGCATGACTAGATTTACTTCAGGATACGTTATCTTATAAAAACCAAATTTGGGAAGCCACAAGTGTTGATTGTTATAAAATAACATGCTGCCATTCTTGATTCTTAGAGCTTTTGTTAGAACTTTAGTTGCGTTTGAAACTCTGCTTTATTACATGTGAAAAGCTTAATAGATTCTGTATGTTTGTAGCATAGGTCTCAATATTCATTATGGTCTAGTGACAGCTTGTTGTAGTAAATAATCAACTAGTGTCTATGCTTTGATAAAAGGCAATTTTTTTTACCATCTGCTTTAAATCACTAATTAATGGTATCAGACTAACATATTATAAATTATTCCTTATAGAAGATTTAAGGCAAAAGTCACTGAAACACTGTCCCAGAGTGGATCTGTAGAAAAATTTTTTAAAAATACAAATATTGTGGTTACTCAGCATAACTATTAAGTTATATTTTTCTACCAATTACCTAGTCTTTCAATTTTTTATGACAGTGTCTTGTTATCACATTGTTTCTTGAGCATCCTGCCCTGGTACTATCTTTTCGAGAAGGCAAATGGCAATTTTTTTATTTGAGTGAAATATCCTCAAAACCCTTTAGTTTATGAGGAGAAATGATAGAAATCAGGGTGGAAAATGGGATGGGTATATGTGGGTACTGGTGATGGCTGTGAAAGAAGAAATCAGAGAATCACTATGCTTTACCTAAAAGTGATTTAAGCTATTGCAAATTACTCTGCTTCTTAAAGTTGTAATCAAAAGTAGAGGGAGGATGAATTTAGAAAAACAAATGTGATTTAGAAATATTATTCAGAATGGTCTTTGTGAAAGATTCAATGTTATAGACTTAGTTACACTCTACTGTGTTTTCTGTTTGACACTGTAAGATAACAGCAACTGAGAGTAAACTCTCAGATATTCAAGCATTCAAGAAGTGTCAGAGAAGAAAAAAAACTCTGAAATTGTCCCCTTCTTCAAAGAAATGGCCTTTGTTTATGTTTACGGAGTTTGTGGGATTTAATAAAGCAAGAATTTTTATGCTTATGAGGACAAATGATTGGAGGAGAGTAGAACTTACTGGCTTATCAGTTTAGTAACTCAAAGAAACTATTCAAATAAGAGAAAAAGCACGTTTAATTTGGAATCACTATTTCTGGATCTGTTAATCAAGAAAGGCACACTGTCTATTTTTTTTTATAGTATTTGAAAACAATAAAAATGCTGTAATTTGGGTATGGGTCCTTTTGTATGTGTTGCCTGTCCTTTGAGAAAAGGTGTGACAACTTCTCTCCAAAGCCCTCATTTCCTGGATAGGGAAAAAACCATAGGCAGCTGTATGGGATCAGTGTATCCAACAAAAATGAGAAGGCCTCATGATGACTACTACCCAGAGGCACTTGGGAGTGACTACTGGTTGTACATGTGCCAGAGACGCTGTGTGAGGCCGTGTTGGGATCACGTGTGTTGCTTTATAGCTCTTGAGACTCCCATGAAAAATCAGATTTTTTGCCCTTAAGGAGGAGCCTTTTGGCCATTAATTAGTGACTGTCCCGTTGTACTTGGGTTAATTAGAGACCACGTTGAGTTACAATTCATCTAAAGCGTTATCACTTTTATGTACACCTACAAACCTTAGATTTCAGTTTTCTCACTGAACCGAAATCAAAATAAGCCAAAATACCTTCTCTCTCAGTTTGTAAGCCACCAGAGGGCAGGGTCTGCATGTGCCTATTGCTTGCCAGAATTTCATAAATAAATGCTATTTGGTGACTGAGATTCTTGCCAACTCTCACATGTAATTTTGAGGTTATTTAGGGAGGCTGGCTGGTAGTGTGATTATTATAATGTGGTGGTTTCCCCAGCACACCATAAAAACCGAAGATTTTTTGCTGGAATATTTTTAAGTGGGTAATATCTTTCACTGTAACAGTATGTCAATATGCTTTCGAGTTCCCCCCTTGGTTTCTAGGATTCTCTGTTCTTAGTTTCTTTCCAGTTTGACTATTTTTCTGGTATTCTGTTCTTCCAACTCCTTAAATGTTGTTGCCTGTTCCCACTCATCACCTACATCATCTTATTCATTTCTGTGGCTGAAAAGACAGTCTTTCGAGTGATACTTATGTCTCCCCAGTGTATGGCTAGCCCTGTCCTTCCCCGCCCTGCCCCATTTTTCATGCATGCTTAAGGGACATGAATTTCTAATCAGGTCCTGGTCACCTCCATCTAGCCACTAATAGCCACTATTTATTGAGTTTCCTATAAGTGCTGGACACTGAACATTCATTTCCTTTTAATATTTTACTCAAAGATGTGGTAGTGCCACTATTTTATAGATGAGATCACAGCCAGGAGACATGGAACCAGGACTTGGAACTATTTTCTCTTCAGTTTCCTTGCCATCCACCATTACTAATGTTTTTACAAAGCACACTAACAATTTGCAAGCTATCAGGGAGAAAACAGAGCTGTATAATAAAGGA
This sequence comes from Macroglossus sobrinus, assembly GCA_004027375.1. Lineage (NCBI taxonomy): Eukaryota > Metazoa > Chordata > Mammalia > Chiroptera > Pteropodidae > Macroglossus > Macroglossus sobrinus. The sequence goes on along the minus strand of PVKZ01000166.1, from coordinate 616,415 downwards.
GGAGGAAGGGGTGGTTCAAGGAGTGGAGCAGGGTCATAATCCATAAGGTGCCATGAAGGTGTTAAAACACTGCCGTTAAAGCTGATGCGAAGTTGGTGCTGTATAGACAAATACAAAATATGTAGACATCTTGTTGATAGCCCAGTCCTTCACGCTTCCTCTCTCTCGATGCTTCTGATGCTCTCCCAAAGGCAGAGAACTAAGTAAGCATAACTTGAAGTTGGGTGCTATAAAGTCATACATTTAAAAACTTGAGGGTTTGTCCTAAAATGCCTGTTGTCACAATCCTGAAGGAATTTATCGTCTGGCTGAGGTAGGTCATGAGCATAATACATCCATTGCGTTTAAGAGCTGGGATATTAGTAACCCCATTTGTCCTGTAGATACTGATAAAGTTTACACAGCACTTCCTTAAATTTAACACAAGGTCTAATAACTTGGTTTTACAAGTGAGGAAACCAAATTAAAATTAAATTGGCTTGCCTGAGGTCAGGATGAAGAGTCAGGACTAGAACTAAAGGTTCTTAAGGCGACCGGCCAACGCTCATTATAATTTACCACACTGTTCCCTGCGGGGAAGTCAAAGTAGCAACAGCCATATAGAGAAATGCAAAAATGTCTTGGGCAAGACTTCATTAATGGCTAGGGGAAATAAATGGGTTAGTGCCAAGAGGGGAGAATTCAATTAGAGCAGAAGTTATTGTAAGCCCCTTACTGAATTTGAAAGGATAACCTTACAGTTGGTGAGTAGTAATGTCTCTGTATGTATGTGCTTCACACAATTATGCACCATTCCACCGTTAGTGCATTCCTAGGGTTCTGTATCTTGTCTGACTATCCAATTAATGAGAACATCAGCAAGGATAAAAACCCAGTCAAAGGCATTATAAGGGGCTGTGGTCCTAAAAATTCCTTTCGTTGAAGTGCCTGCAAATGAATTGGAGATGGTACATGCCACCCCTCACCCCCCATCCCTCGGTGTTAGCCTCAGTTCTGAGGAGTGTGGGCAAATTCTCAAAAAACACTGGGGGGCGGGGGGAGAAAATCATGAGTAATGATGGAGGGCCCTGCTGGTGCATATTCCAGCACATTCCAAAATTTCTTAAGTTCTCTACAAGAGACTGGAGGGTGTATTTTTTTTAAAAAATGCATACCTTAGAGGTGACGACAACGTCTCGAAGAGATTACAGTTTTTGTGACGGGTAGCCTGACTGCAGAAGAGGCAAAGAAAGACAAACTGGGATTTCACAAGTGTTTTGAGACCTACTGTGTGCAGTGTCAGAGACCCGACAAAATTCTTGTTCAAAAATTGGAGGAGCTACAGGTTATTAAGAAAACAATACAGCATTTTAAGACTCAGTAAATGGTAGAGAGAAAACCGGGGGAGCACGACAGTGTGTATTTGGGGTTTCTAACTCCATATAAGGCAATCAAGAACCTCTTATGTAAGGGCGGTGGGGGAATGAGCTTTGCGGCCATCCGGGGACCACGCGCAGGCCGCGGAGCCAGCAATTGCCGCATTACTAAAATTTACAGCAGGACAAGGCCCAAGGGATGCCTGGGAAGGCGAAATTCCCGGGGTGAACAATGCTTTCCATGCATAGCCGAGCGCTAGCTGTCAGCAGGGTACCGCTCCCCACCAAGGCATCCCTAAGGCCCTGGCACCCCCGCACGCATGCGCCGACGAGACCGCGTCCGCTGGCCTCAGTGCTTTGCGGCGAGGGGGCGGAGCCCGTGACCCGTGCGCTTGCGGAGAGGTCAAATGTCAGAGGTCTGGAGCCGTCATGGCGGCGCTGTGTCTGATGCGTGCCGTGGCTACGGAGAGTCATCTCCTGCGACTGTTCCTCTTCGCTCGGCCTTGTCGAGGCGCTGGCACTGAGAGCGGCTCCGGGAGCGACAGTTCAGAGTCCGCGGAACCTAGAACGCGCCCAGGCGGTTTCGCGAGCGCCTTGGAGCGTCACTCCGAGCTGCAGCGGAAGGCGGGGCTCGGCCGGACGGGGGTGAGTCGCGGGAGCTACGCTGGCGACGTGGTGGGCGGGGACGGGAGTCGGGAGGGAGCTTGGGTAGGGAGTGCGGCCGGGAGTCGTGGTCGGGCCCGGGCCCAAGCGGTGGAGCGGGGAGGCAGGGCAGAGCCTGGCGTGGAGAGTGGAGCGGGTGGCCGGAACGCGTCTTGCCCCAGCCGCTGGCCGCTTGGAACGGAGCGTGTGGCTGCTGTTTTTCCTCCATGGGTTGTGCTTTTGAGTGGCATTACGTGCTGGACTGCGGTGTCCACGGGAGGCGAGCGCTGCCAGAGGCTGTCCAGGGCGACTCCTGGACTCGGAGACGAATTGGGCTCACGCCGGAGAGGCAGGGCTCACTGATGGTCTTGTTCTAGACTTAGCTCCAGCGTGCAGCTTGATGTCTGGCGTACAGGGTTCTTTATAAATATGTATTAATTCAGTGGTTGGGTGAATGAGAGAATTATTGTCCCTACAAACTTGAGCAAGCAATTAAATCTGTCAGTGCTTCACTTTTCTGTAAATGACTTTAAAAATTCCTATCCATCTCAAGCAATACTTATGTAAAATACGGTAGGATTACTAGGTAGATGAAATGGAAGAAATAGACATAAATACAAGCCAGATTTTTAAATTACTGGATTCAGCAGACATGAAAGTGGATGTTTGGGCAATGTAAGCTATATGAAAACAAACTCAGTTTCTGTATTTACGTACTTGGAGACCTGTCCCAAACAATTCACAGACTGGTAGTGTCCTGAATTAGAGAAATTGCCTGGCATCTAGTACAGTACTTGACTCTTAGTGGGTTCTCAGTAAGTGTTTGACAAATGGGTGTGTGAGTGAATTGTACACATCGTGCATGTTCGAACTTCATTTATACTTGTGCTGTCTTTGACTTGAGATCTCTGTGACTACTCCAAAAACAGTTGTACCAGTGGTAATAGTATACAAGCTAGAGCGTATCAATTATATGAGCGCATCCATCTAGAATAATAACTGAACAAAAACAATTGTAAGATAACTGCAAATACCTCGTGTGTTTTAATTTTAATGTCCGTTGGACGTTTTCGGTGCTTTTCTGACTTCCCTTTATGATGAGGAATGTGAGCAGTTATTAGATGTTGATAGAGATTCAGCTTTGTGAAAAAGTTTCACTTATTGAAGTTTGTGGAGCTATTTAATTGAACAATGTCCTGAGATTACAAGATGAATAAAGTTAATTTTTATTGTGTGATAAGGATTTTTGAAAAAAAGTTAATTTTATAAAGTAATATTTGCTCACATTAAAATGAGAACTTAAATAGCACTGAATGTTATTATAGGGAGTGTTAAAAAACCCTTTTTCTTTTCCCTTCTTCCTCAAGACTGAAGGGTGTATTTTTTAAAAGTACATACCTCTAGAGATTTTATATATACATATGTAAAAAAAAAGCTAAATATACATATATACATAAAAACAAATTGGTTGGTATGATTCTGAAGTATACATTACTGTTTCAGAGCATAAGCTCTGAATTCTGACAGTCTTGTTTGAATCCTGTTTCTATCATTTGCTAGCTGCGTTTCCTTAGAAAATTAATATCTGTGTATTTTTTTTTTATATAGAAAACCCTATCTCATGGGATTATTTTGGGATTAAATGAAGTCATTATCGAAACACTTACCGTAAGTGCCTGATAATAAGCAGTAAGTGTATTTTAGTTGCTGATGATGAAAATTACTATTTTCACTTAAGTGAATAATTTTGAATATTTTCCTTTTCATTGCATATGTGTAGTGTGTGTATATATATATATATGTATATATATATACATATACATATATATATACATATACATATATATATATATATACGTATATATGTATATACTTCATTGAAAAAATATTTGCTTGATATTCCATGATATGGATATAGCATGTTTGTTTAATCAGACCTTTACTGATGAGCTTCTAGGTTGTTTTTGTTTTTTGTTTTTTATTTTAATACAGATAGTGCTATAGTGCACACTTACTTTTTTGCATATTTATGAAATATATGCTGGGTCAAAGTGTACATACAATTGCATTTTGATAGCATGTTTACACTACAGTCCCACTTACAGTGCATGGTGGTGCCTACTTCCTCCCTACCTTATCCGTGTGGGGTATTGTAAGTGGAGTTTCCTGATGTTGGGCAGTCAAAACAAAATACAGAAATTGGGGATTGTGGTTGCTGTCCCTCACCCCAATAATCAGTTTGTGGTTTATATCAAAACTGCATGTTCACATTTTTTGACTTAATAAGTAAATACTATCAATTTGAACTCATGAAATACACTATAGCAACAAAATTCTGCATTTATGTTATATATATTGGGGTTCTCTACGTAAGACTTCATTTGTAACATGGTTTCTGCTTAAATATATGTTTTTGGAAGATAGTTTGCTGTTCCCTCAACAAGTCCGTACTTGACCTTTGCTTTTTTCCCTTGGAATTAGCATCCCTGCCTGTAAATTTCATTATAAAGTCACCTCTTTCTTCCATTAGGCCTTTGTCAGGTCAAGAACCAGCTGAAACTCCTTTTGAATGCCCAGGAGCTTTTTATTTAATACTGTCTTTATGTACACAAAACTCTCAAGTTATATTAAAGTCATCTGTGAATTTGCTTTACCCTGTGTTCTGGGATGTAGTTCCTGAAGGTCAGGGGTCATTTTTAATTCACCCTTTCATTTCTTGTATGATATCTTAGACATAAGTAGGGACTGAATATATATTTGTTCATTTGAATTGAAATTAAACTTACACAGTTCAATGGTTAAATAATTATACATGAGAAATAACAGGTGGCCTATTATTGGATTTTAAAATGTGTACGTATATTGATGAAAGTTGAAATTGTACCCATTGAATTACTTCTTATCTATAAAGTGCAGACCTGTGTGTCTATATGTGCACCTTAGGACTAAGTGATGTTCAGGAAGAGCTAAGCAAGTCACTCTAAAAAGGAACTTCCCCCTGTAGGCAGGACGGTAATCAAGGGCAGTTCATGAATTCCCTATCCCAAAATTCAATGCAGTTACTAGTCAAAGGGATCCCAAGTGTAAATGACCTGAGATGCTCTTTCTCTGTGTGGTAGTTTGTAGATGCCCTCATCCCATGCTTGCCTACTCACTTGGGTTCATTACCTTTAGTATTGGTTTATGCATCTGTCTCTTCAACTAATTTTTTTTTTTTTTGAGAGTAGAGACCAAGTTCTTTTCATTTTTGTAATCAACATAACACATAACTTATATATAGAGGTCCTAGTAAAATATATCTTTTAAAGTCAGATATTTTTTCTTTTTCTTTTAATCCTCTTACATTAATAACTTGTAGAACCTGTTGTTAAGCTTATTGGGAGCTGTGCTAGCAAATCACCCATCTTATAGCCACCAGATGGCAACAATTGAACAAAGAATTGGTTTTGTGCTTTATGAATATTATTTTTCTAAATGGTACAGGGTGGCATATTTGCACTTTGAAAAAATGGTTTGGAAGGTTTTTAGGGCCACCCAGTAGAACATTTTGTTGTTTTAAGATGGACAATAATATTTTACTATTTTAGCTTATTTATATAGAATGCTGGTGTTACATAGTTTATAGTTTCATTTTAGTGATATATTAGATTTTATGTAAATATTTTTTAAATATTATTTTTTACTTTTTTATGACTATTTCTTAGGGATATTTTTAATTTTAAAATGCTGGAATATTTCAGAAGTCATAATAGTCAAAGCAGATACATTGTCTTTTCAGAATATAGGAAAAAATCCAAAATATAGTTTACTTAAAGAGTTTATTTCAATATATTGGGGAAAATTTTTAGTATAAGTTTTAAGTCTACTGAATTTATATAGTAGCAATATTATATAGTTTTATTTTACCCTTTGTTTTCTCACTAGTTTTATAGGGACAGCTTTAAAAATTATTCCACTGTTTTAAAAACTAATATGTAAAGGAATGTTTAAAAATATTTCTGGTTTTAACCATGGTGCCCCTGGTTTTTACATTATGGAATTCTAAGAAAGATATCTTTGCATTAGTAATAAAAAACCTTCTGAAATGTTTAGTTTCACAATGGAGTCTGTAACATTTTCAAAGCACGTTTAGAGGAAATGACCAGTTAATATAAAAACAATGAAAGAGTTATCAAGGCCACTGATACGCTTATAAATAATAGTATATGTTTCCTAAAAGAAGATGGATATATTCTGCATGTGTTTGTTTTGTGGGAGATCATCTGCTTTGTTCATACACAATCAGACTCTTAGGACTTCTCAAGTCAGCATTAGCTTTCACTATTTGTATCTTTCTTAACTCTCGTTTTAATGTGTTTGGGTTTGGTTTTACTTTGTATTTTCTCTTAAAGGGTGTATTAAATTTTTGTCTTTTAATTACCTTAAATTTTGTAACGTGATTACAACCCATATTTGAGTGGAACCCGGTTTGAAGGTTTGAGAATAAAATTCACCAGAGTTGATACAGTTTGGATTTCGCCTCTTTTTAAAGCTTTGGACACACTGCTGTTGGCAGCTGGCAAACAGTGACTGGAGGATGCCCAGTCCAGGAGTAGGCGACTCAGCAGGTCCCCTGGCCTGGTCGAGATGTTGTTTTCTCCCAAAGGAGATCAGTGCATACTGGGCAGAGAGTACTTACCCCCGAGAAACAACAGCTTTGTTCCTATGAACTCCGGTACACATATCTGCACAGCAGCTTGCTATAGTTTAAACTGGAGACGGCCCAGCTGTCCTCCGGTGGGTAGATGGTTAAGCTGGTACATCTCTACGTGAAATGCTTAGCGATGAAAAGGAACACACCACTGATGCATCCCTCCAGTCCCGAAGGTTACATGCTGTGCGGTTCCACATAAGTGACGTTCTCGAAATGGCAAAATTACAGAGATGGGGAACAGATCAGTGGTTGCGAAGAGGGATGGGGGTGGACCAAAAGGAGATGGAGAGTTACAAAGGAACAACACAAGGGATCCTCGTGATGGAACTGTCATGTAGCTAGACTGTGGTGGTGAGTATATGCATGTGCACATGTGATAAAATTGTATAGAACCGGCGATTACATACAAAACTGGTGAAATCTGAATAATGTGGGTGGATTGTATCAGCATCCATTTCCTTGTATTATACTGTGGTCTTACAAGATGTTCCCATTGGGAGAACTGGATAAAGGGGTACAGGGCTTATCTCCACGTATTATTTCTTACAATTGCATGTATATTTACAATGATCTCAAAATACAAAGCTTAATTTTAAAAAATTGTTTCACTGGTCTGTTAGGCCCAGCACTGGTCAGACCAGTGAATTCCATTAGCCTGAGCCAATGATCCCACGTCATTTTCTGTAAAATGATTTCTTTGGTTAGAAGCAATGCCATGTGGAACAGAAAAAAATCATGACAGTGAATATGAGGTCTTGTCAGTTGTTGGATGGTGGGCAGGAAGGCCAGTCCATATGCAGAGTATGTCTTTCCCAGTGGTAATATTTTCATTTAGAATGGTCCTGTGTAATCAACCTGCCACCAGGTGGCCAGCCGAGCCTCCCAGGGGATGGTGCTACATTGGAAGCTTAGTACTGGCCTCTGCTGTTGGCAGTTGGTCTTTTAGCAGTTTGTAATCAGATCAGCCTGGGTGGATAGAAGTTCCTGAATTCATACATAACCTCTATCCCACAAAAATTCAGGAGCCTGCTGCCTTGGTGAAATTTCTATTTGGCCAGTAGTATGGGACACGTTGGCATGCCCGTTCTACCCTTGAGACAGAGGCACATCCCTGTGGCCATGGCCACTTTGTTCTTGGACCCATTAGCAGAGGCAGGAGTGGCTGGAGAGAGAGGTTGGCTGACGTCTGCAGGACTGGTTATCTTCTCTTCCTAGCAAATCATTCACATGTGACTTTTCTCACTGTCTCTATTCCGAGAGGTCTGTCTACATGTCTCTCCCTGACCTTCTTGTCACCTGTTTTCCAATCATGATCCCTCTAAGTCCTTGATCAACCAGCAAAATCATTAGTGATTTTACACAAATTAATATAAATCCATACCGTAGGCTGTGTTTTTGTCCAGACAAGATGATCATTCAGGCCTACTGGTCAAAGTCCTGCCCACTCCAAGACTGTTCCTTTACCACTGGCCTTCAGGGCTACTCTTGTTCTCCCCACTGAGACACCTAGAGAGGTCTGTCACAGTCTCCATTCTGCACCTGTGTCTGGCATGGATACTTCCTGTCTGCTGGTCATACAGGCCAAGAGTAGAATAGCCTGCCTGGTGCCCTGCGCCTGTCGTGGAGCCTTATCCCATTCTGGGCCACTCAGAAGTGGCAGCCTTTTTTTTTGGCTTTCTCAGTAATAAAGTTGGAAGAGCATGGCAAAATATGGTATTTGTTGCCTCCAGAATTCAGAGACCCACTCATTAGGCACTGAGCTGCTTTCTTGGTGTCAAGGAAAGGTGTCTTGATGTGGCCCACACCTCTGGTTCCTGGGAATTTTGTCAAGGCCCAGCATTTTTGTGGATTTATTTCCTACCCTCTGGCATACATATGTCTTACCATGTATGTAGAGTATTAGCAGCTTTCTGCCCCAGGTCCAGTGAGTAGGTGTCATGGACCAGAATTGATGTAACCTTGCAGTATCTATGTAGCCTTTACTAGCAGGTCTAGAGAAAAAGCATTTGTTAGATCATACCAGATGCTGGGGGATATTTGATTTGTTCTAGCCATGAAATCACATCTGGAACAACAGCTGCAATTGGAGTTACCCCTTGATTTAGTGTATGGCACTAAATTGTCATTCTCTAAGAATGTCTGTTTTCTGCAGGGCCACGTGGGCAAGTCGAAGGGGGAGGCAGTGGGGGATGCCACCCTGCCCACTTAGAGCCTGGTGGTGTGGCTTCAGCTGCTGCATTGCCTCCAGGAATGCAGTTGCCTTCGATTTGCTTGTTTACTTGTGGCCCTCACTCCCTAGATCAGGGGAAAGATGTTTAGGAAAAAACACCCGGACAGTAAGCTGCTCAGGTCTTTCTGTTTTTTTCTGAGCGTGTGGCTCACAGCTTTTCTCTTTCCTCTTTATACCTGCCACCATCTTTGACTGCAGCATTATGCTGATGACTTTCCCAGCACTGTGACAACACAGTGTTTCAGTATCACATTCTAAGACCTCCCTTCCCAGTTTCTGTCACATGCAGCTTTGCAGTAGTTTGTGTCATTGCCACGTGGAACAATGCTAATTCCAAGTTCTCTAACTCCTGAGCCCTTTCTCGGACCTGAGTCACCCTCAACATGTTCTCCAGTCCCAGTTGTGCCTTTACCTGCCAGCCTGTCAACTTGGAACCGCTTGGCGGCCATTCTGAATCCTGGAGTTTTGCTCTGTTCGTCTTTGCTCAGCCTGCCGTCCCAATGCCCTGTGGTTGCCCTCGGGGCTCTGATAGCTGGCCTGCTGCGTGCAGCTGGGTGCAGCTAGGCCACCGTTTGTCACCCTTGTCACGAGTGTCATTGTGGACCTGATGGTTACTTCTTCGTGGTGGGACTGTTCTGTGTGTTGTAGGGTGTTTAAAGCATCCTTTGGCCTTTGTGCTTTGGATTCCAGTAGCACCCCAGTTGTGATGACCAAACACGTATCCAGACATGGCCATATGTTCGACAGGGGCGAAGCGCCAATCATCCTGGTTGAAAACTGCTAGGTTTGTCAATAAAACTTGGTGTGACCGACTCTATAAAAAATGATTAATTTTTCAAAGCTAAGTTTTTTAGACACTGAGAGTTTTGTATTTATTTAGTCCACACAGCAGCCCTGTCAACACATATAATTGTTCACTCACTTTATAAACACAGGCCAGAGGGTCGCAGTGCTCTGCCCCTGCCCCCGACCTGGTAAGTAGTGGGACGGGGGCTGGGACCCTGCAGTCACTCTGCAGAGGCCTCCTTGGGGAGCTGCCTGCTCCAGTTCAGACCATGGCTCGCAGCTTCCTGGCAGCTACCATTTTGATTCTTTCCTTCGCCCTGAGAAGTTACCCACCGCTCTGTGACCAGTCATCCCGAACTTCACTCTTCTTTAGACAGTTTCTTCAATTATTTTTTCAGAGAAGAGGAAAAAATATATTGTATTTATTTTGCCAGAGTAATAAATGCCTTACTGCCAAGTATTTGCACTTGGCCTTACTGCCAGGTATTTTGTGCTTGACAGAACATTGACCTCCCACCTATATTCTTTTGATTATTCCCATTGTTTTCGGCCACTCTTCGCATTCCAGGTTCTGGAATTCCTGGCAGGGCCGAGCCCTCACCTTCATGGATTCTTTGCGATAGACTGACTTTCACAGCTTCGTCCTTCCACATGTGTTTTTAGCTGCAGTGTCCTTCCCTCTGCGTCATCAGTTGCCACTCTCCCACATGCTTTCGTCCACTAGAATGCTCTGGACATCTCTGGTTTGCTTTTTGTCTCCTTTCTGTTCTCTTCAGTATTGAGGTTTTGTGATTTTTTTCATTCATTCTTTTACCGTCATTTAGTGGGATTTCAGGAGGGAGAGAGATGTAAGTACTCTGCCATCTTGAACCACAAGTCCATTTATTTTAATAAAAGAGCATTGTTATGAGCATGACATTTATTGGGTAGGGTTGAGGAAACAAAAGTTGTTGCAGCACATTTAATAGAACGGAGGCATTTTGAAAGTACTTGTCAGAGAAGATGCATGTTGAAATATTTTCCTTGCTAACTAATATGAAGTAAAATATATACACCATTTCGTTACTTTTATTGTTTGCATTAAGAGAGGAAGCTGTGGAGGATTTGTCTTCCATTTTTATGTTTATTACTTTAGAAAATCCTTTTTATATTTTAGAATATTTAAGAATTCCTAGTACTAAAATTTATAGTTATCCAGTCTTTTTATTTGCAGATGGGAAGACAGAACCAGAGAGAATGTTAAACGACTTAAGACTTTTTAGCTGTTTAATGGCTGAGATGATCAGAGGACTTAAGTTTCCTAAATATTGCTGTCATTCTCCTATACTGTAGGCTTCCTTTAAGTTTTGAATAATGTTTCTATTTTCAGTCTTCTGAGGCAGTGTGTATTTAAGACTCATGGTTCAGCATTTCATGTCACTTTGAGTGTCCGGCCGGGTCCCAGGTAGACAGTGAGATAGTGGGGTAGCTGATACTGCATGTGTCCTTTAGCACTAATAGCCTCTGATTCCACGCTGTGTATTAAATGCCCTCTTGTGCCTGGTCAACGATTTCTATGCTTAACACATATTAAGAATTTTAAAGTGATTTATATTCTTTGTGTCCTAGGTTTTCTAAAATAAATAATGTAAAGAAAAATAGTTCTCTACAGAAATTATTACAGTTAGCATTTGATACTTTTGAGGAATTTGTATTCTATCACTGTAAATGTGTAAATTTGCGGAAGCGCATGCCTGAGTATGTGTGCTGTTATTTTTAACGACCTGCCGGATAGCCAGCGCTCCCTAGATTTATGGGCTTTGCAGCCCAGGATGTGCAAAACTGAACTTCCTCTTTCACTGCCACAGCACTGCTCTCCCGCCTTGTTCTGGGCTCCCTGTTTTCCGAGCCCTCTGCAGTCAGCTGGGGATCAAGACCTTGTGGTGCTTTTGGTAAAAAGCTCTGTCTCCCTTCGGTTGTGCGAGGGCCACTCACTGCTGGGTGTAGGCCCGTTACTGTCTCCAACCTGGCGAAGCCAAGGGGCTTTACGACAGTTTACCCTCTTTGTTTTCTCTCTCTTTCTCTGGTGCATCTTGTGTACTGCTGCAAGCTTTCTTTTTAAAACAAGGAACAGATACTGACACGCTGTTAACGAGAAAGCTCTCTGGATTCCCTGCTGCTTAGGGGATAATGTCTGACCCTCCTAGCCTGTGGTGCAGGACCCATAACAGACTAAGTGAGGGGAGCAGCTATTTCAGCAACTCTTTGGCCCCTGATCTCTGTTGTCACGTTGGTTGAACTCTGCGTCCCTCCCATTTCATGTATTTTCATATCAAGGTGAGAGCAGAGATTGGTGCACGATGGGCACTCAGTATACAACACGTATTTGCTAGATGAGCATGAACGAAGGTAGTGCTGTTCTTTGCACCTGTTATTCCTTTACCTTCCCCCATTCTACCTGGAGATTCCTATTCAACATTCAGGCTTCAAAGGGGAAAAACAATGCAGGACATAACAGGAATACTTAGGAAATCAGAGCTCCGTGACCAACTCTTAAAGGGAGCAGCCAACGCTAAGTCACCTGGTTTGCCTCCTACAGCTCTGTAAATGAGCATTCTGGCCGTTTCCTAAGCAGCTTGGACACAGGTACACGGTGTCCCACGGGGGGCCTGTGGTCTTTGCATCTGCATCAGTAGGACTGGAGCTAAGTGCTGGTTGTTCCCATGGATTGAAGGAGTCACTGCTACCCTTAGAAGCCATTTGACAAGTAAATGAGGAATCCAGAGATGGTTCTAGACTGTAATTTTTGAAGGAGAGCTTTGTCTAATCATTCGATAGAGTGTCCAAAAAATACAGTGAGTGTACAGTTGAAAAGCAAATTCAGGTATTAATCCAGGGCTCACCGGAATAGAAAGCCCAGAAATAAATCCGCACTATAAGGTCAATTAATTTATGATAAAGGAGCCAAGGGGAAAGGGCATTCTTTTCAATAAGCGGTGTTTGGAAAACTGGAGAGCCACATGCAAAAGAGTGAAACTGGACCACGGTCTTCCCCATAAACAAAAATTGACTCAGAATGGAGTAAGGACTGGACATAGGACCTGAAACTATAACACGTCACTGCGGACAATGGGTTTTTGAAACTGACTCCAAAAGCAAAGCAGCAGAAGCAAAACTAAATGCTGTAAGTTAAAAAAAAAAAAAAAAAGTAATTAGCCTGCATTATTCATTCAGTCATACTTCAAGGAAATTCAGTATATAGAAAGACTCCTAAAAAGTGAGCATCACAAAATGAAGTAGCTAGTGATTTTTCCTCTGAAATTTTACTTAAGGGAAAAAAGGGAAAATTATAACAAAGTCAGGGTATTTAAAAATATTGTGTAACAAGAACTTGTGCTCAGCCTGGTCTTTGAAGGACTCTTCATCGTTTTTAATTTTATTTAAATTTGTATTAAAAGAATAGTATCTCTCACTGAACCCGAACTCGAGGAATTTTTTTTTTTCAGATGGTCAGTAATAAAATCCATCGCTTTCTTAGGTTGGGTGCCCTACTCACGGGCCCAGAACCTCCCGCCCCGGGCGGTCTCTCGTGGCCCTGCCTGCATTCCAGGTTCCCATTTGGGCCACAACATCCATGCTGTCCCGCCGCACTCCCAGCAGGTGCAAACACCTGCTTTCCTCTGCAACTCTCGTGACTCTTCATGAAGGAACTGGAGGAAGAGGAAGTTGAAGAGTATCCCTGGCTTTTTAAATCAAAATCCCATGTAAATACATCTTATTATTGTTGTCAAATGTAAACATACAGTGAATTGACTTTTAAAAGCATTCTCTGTAAGATTTTATTATAACTACCATATTATTATACCTTTGTGTTGAATTGTATGCATGTAAATAAATACATCTTTTTATATTTAGGGCTCTCTGAAAAGTGTGGAATCCTTCGCGTCTATGCTGAGACATTCTCCTCTCACACAGATGGGCCCTGCCAAGGATAAACTAGTCCTCGGACGAATCTTTCATATTGTGGAGAATGATCTTTACATAGATTTTGGTGGCAAGTTTCACTGTGTGTGTAGACGACCCGAAGTGGATGGAGAGTAAGTACTGTTGCTTCCAGGCACTTTGAGAGTGTTCATTCAAGTTGAGATGCCTCAAAAGTGTTATTGGGCTTTTGCTGGTGGTTTTTGAAAGAATGTGCTGACTTCTCTTTCTACGAGTTACACCAGATTCATGTCTTCTCAGAGCAGTGAGAATGGTTTTGGGGGCTAGTTCACTTCAGCTAAGATTTAACCCGAATAGTTCGGTTACTTCTTTTCCCTCCCTTCCTGTGTCTGCATACCTGAGGCTGTGTAGATAACAGCTACAGATCTTATCTACACACACTGGTTTTTGGGGAGAAACTTCTAATTAGAAAATTCCTTGTTTAGTTTTTAATTCATCATGAAAAGAATGCCTGTTGCCTTTATCATTGGTGGAATGATGATAACACCAAATGGGAAAGGAATGAGACCCAGATGGGTCTCTGGTCGTCTCCTTTCTGACCAGACAGAATAGCCTGTGGGGCTGGATATGTGTTTGCTCTGTCCTTAATGTCAGGCCTCTGAGCACATCTGGAAGGCTAAGTCTCAGCAATCAATGGCAGATCTTCTTGTTTTGATACATTTATTTAGGTGACTATAAATAAGGTATAAGTATTTACATAATTTGTTCATTTTTTCATTATTCATCAGCCTAACCACCTTTTTAAATCCTTTTTGAGAACCGTTTTTTTCCTCTTTAAGACTTATGTGTGGTTGAATTGATTCTACTTTAAGACAATTCAGGATTAATTAAATGCAATGAAAAATAATTCAAATTTAGTAAAATACCCAGTTTAGCAAAATGTTTTGTTTCATTACTGCTTTTAATACATTTGGTGGCATTTCAAACTTAGAATAATTGATAAGAATCAGAAATCATTTTGATTACCTGAATATCCTAATTAGCTAAGACTTGCCCTTTTAATAAGTTTCAGAACTTTTTTGCTTAATATTAGTTTTTGATTATAGTTTAAAGAAACAATTTTCAGCCTTTGTCCCAGGAAGTGCTTGAGTCGTGTAGAAAGGCTTCAGGGATTTCTCAGGGGTGCAGAGAAGTGAGGCACTATTTTCAGAGCAGCCCTGCATACATTATTTTATGTATTACAGTTCTGGAAACATTTTGTGTAAAGCGTATGTGGGGAGTGGGATGAGTATTTCTACTGTAAAAAAGTGTTTGAAAATTGGTTTTACAAGAAAACTTTTAGAAAGTTCTAGAAAAGTTTTAGACACATGGTAAAATTCAGAATATAAACTATAATATTTAAACTTGATCAGTAATATTGTAATCTACCTCAAGGGAATTGCAAAATTGGATATTTAGAGGTGTGGATGAGACCTAATTCTTAAAATACCTACCTCAAAAGTTTTAACCATTATATGTTTTGTCTTTCATATTAGCTATGAGTTGAAATCAGAAATCATATTGAAACAAATGAGAATGACTCAGGCATTAACGTCTTTGGTGATTATCGTTGAATTAGCTGATTTGCTGAATTAAGAGCACTCTATTCTCTTCCATAAAACTTGCTGACTGATACCAGTACTCCGTGGAACACTGAAAATCAGTCATCTCCTCCTAGACCTGGCACTTGCGCTTCCCTAGTTGAAGTATATGTTTAGCAAAAACTAATTGTGTTTGTCCCAAAACCTAGTCATATTCTTGTTAAGTAATCTATTTGTTTATGGCATAAGTTAATAAAATATGAGGACAGGGTTTTTGTTCTTATGAAAGATAATTTTTGAAAGAATCCATAAAGGAGAGATGATTTTTAAAAATGAAATTGCTATTGAATTAGTTTGAGGAAATAAACCATAAAGATTGGGGAGGGGAGAGCATAAAAATCTGGAAGGAATTGCTTTCCAAGTGCCCTTCTGCTCCAGTTTAATGTAAAGTGACTGACCTTGGTGACTGCAGATGTTGCATGGGGTGTTGTTTACATAAGGGAGTTTGTGCCAAGTGCCAGTGACTGGACCCTCTGTTCAGCGAGACGCGCAGGCCCTGTGTCAGTATGTTTGCTTTAATGCTGTTAGAGTCTTCACAGTGTTGTGTGTATGCTTTTTCAATGAGCGGTCACTTCCACCTACTTTTCCATGAACCAAATTGTGAGTCAGAAGACTTCTAAATGTGACTTAAAAATACCACTTTTCCATCATGTGAACCTGTCTTCCCTTTTTTTTAAAGACATTTTTTCTTGTGTCATTAATACAGCACACAGTTTCCCAAAATTTGCTCTAGTGTGGATCAAGATGCCTTTCTGTTTGATAATAATAGTAGTTAGCTTTTTGAAAACCTACATTGGCTCTTTATATATATTGTCCAGTTTATCTTTTAAGAAGCATAGAAGGTAGAAGATATTACCCCCATTTTCCAGATGGAGAAAATGAGTCTCTAAGCATAAATAAAGTGCTGCAGTCACACAACTGGTCATTATGAAGGCAGGACTCAGACCTAGGGCTATCTGTGTCCAGCACCCAAAAATGTTCTTTTCACTCTACTGTGCTGTTCTTTAAATCTTATAACATAGTTACTGATGTGCTATAAAAACCTAACATAGTCTCAGGTATGAACCAGTTTCACACCCGGGGCCCTGAGGGCGGCGTGGGGGTAAAGTTATGTGGACGTCTGTTACAGAACAGCAGGTTGCCTTGAT